>CM053400.1:18809720-18836452 GCA_028644305.1 Xerus rutilus | reverse complement strand
TTGTTTCTATGGTAGTGAGAGTTTAAAGGGATTCCTTCCCATATGCAAGTAATTCATTTTCTTTCTTTTTTTTTTGGACTGAGGATTGAACTCAGGGGCACTCAACCATTGAGCCACATCCCCAGCCCTATTTTGTTTTATGTAGAGACAGGGTCTCACTGAGTTGCTTAGCACCTCACCGTTGCTGAGGCTGGCTTTGAACTCGCGATTCTCCTGTCTCAGCCTCCCTAAATGCTGGGATTACAGGCTTGAGCCACCGCACCCGGCTAAGTAATTCATTTTCTACATCCTCTGGCTAATAGCATACACAATCTTAAATTAATTTTCTATTCCTTCTTTTTCTCAGTCCCCTTCATTGCCAGGTCCTACTTATTCATTTTTCTTTGTCAATCTCTCTCTCTCTTTTTTTTGGGTTTGGGGATTAAACCCCAGGTCTCCTGCAAACTAGGCAAGTGCTCTACCATTGAGTTATACAACCAGTCCTTCAAAAAAATTGTTTAAACAGGGACCCACTAAATTGCCCAGGCTATCGCATGCGTGAGGCCCTAGGTTCGACCCCCAGTTTGTATATATATATGAGTGAATAAATGAATGTAGGAAGGTAGAAGAAAGAAAATTGCCCAGGTTGGCTTCTCAAACTTGTGATCCTCCTGCCTCAGCCTCCCAAGTAGCTGGGATTACCATCATAAACGT
The DNA here is from genome assembly GCA_028644305.1 of Xerus rutilus. Classification (NCBI taxonomy): domain Eukaryota; kingdom Metazoa; phylum Chordata; class Mammalia; order Rodentia; family Sciuridae; genus Xerus; species Xerus rutilus. The sequence goes on along the minus strand of CM053400.1, from coordinate 18,835,759 downwards.
ACTGCCAGGCTCTCTATCTTGGTTGAATTCTCTCTCCTCTCCTAAGGCTATTGTTCAGTTCTTTATAAGCATCTTCCCAGATCCACCCTAGTTATTATTATTATCATTTTTTTTGGTACTGGGAATTGAACTCAGGGGTACTTGAACCACTGAGCCACATCCTCAGCCCTATTTTGTGTTTCATTTAGAAACAGAGTCTCACTGAGTTGCTTAGCACCTCGCTGTTGCTGAGGCTGGCTTTGAACTCGCGGTTCTCTTGTCTCTGCCTCCCAAAGTGCTGGGATTACAGGCATACGCCACCGCGCCCAGCTTCCACCCTAGTTATAATTTTGTCTCCAGCCTCAAACCCCACTTTAATATATTTAGCATACAGCTTTAAGAATCACCTTTTTTTTCCCCCCTTTTTGTTACCAGAGATTGAACTCAGGGGTTGACCACTGAGCCACATCCCCAGCCCTATTTTGTGTTTTTATGTAGAGACAGGGTCTCACTGAGTTGCTTAGTGCCTTGCCGTTGCTGAGGTTGGCTTTGAACTTGGTGTTCTCCTGTTTCAGCCTCCCAAAGTGCTGGGATTATAGACATGCACCATTGCACCTGGCTTAATTATGCTTCTTTATTACCCCCACCAGAAAACGTCAAGCAACTTCTCATCTATCAAACTTAAATCCTACACTCTGGACTTTATTTCACTTAATCCTCCTCCAAATCTTTCAGTGGCAGGTATATTATTCCCAATTTACAGCCAAAGAAACAGAAGTTTGGAAAGACTGGCTTCTTTTTTTGTGATACTAGGGATTGAACTCAGGGCCTTGCAAATGCTAGGCAAGCACTGACCTACATCCCCAGCCCTTTTTAAAATTTAATTATTTTTTTTGGTACCGGGGATTTGAACTCAGGGGTACTTGACCACTGAGCCACATCCCCAGCCCTATTTTCTGTTTTATGTAGAGACAGAGTCTCACTGAGTTGCTTAGCACCTCGCCGTTGCTGAGACTGGCTTTGAACTCGCGATTCTCCTACCTCAGCCTCCCAAAGTGCTGGGTTTACAGGTGTGCACCACCGCATACAGCTTTAATTTAATTTTTATTTTTTTATACCTTTATTTATTTTTATGTGGTGCTGATGATCAAACCCAGTGTCTCACATATGCTGGGCAAGTGTTCTACCACTGAGTTACTACTGCAGCCCCTCCCCGACTCTTTTAAAAAATTTTATGCTGGGGCTGGGGTTATGGCGCAGTGGTAGCGTGCTCGCCTGGCATGCGTGGGGCACTGGGTTCGATCTTCAGCACCACATAAAAATAAAATAGAGATATTCTGTCCACCTACAACTAAAAAATAAATGTTAAAAAAAAAAAAAAAATTTATGCTGAGACAGGGTCTTGCTAAATTGCCCAGGCTGGCCTCAAACTTGAGATCACCCCACCCCAACCTCCTGATTAAAATGGGATTATAGGCTGCACTATCACGTCCAGCTGTGACTGGCAATTTACCTTAGGTTTTCTGTCTAGTACCCACCTGGCTGAGCTAGGATGTGAATTCTATTTGCATCCTAGAATTGCAAGCTTTTTAATCATCAGGCCACACTGCACAGTGATGTGAGGATTAACTGAAAGGATCTTCACATGGCCGCCTCCTTCCCGTCACTCGGGCCTCAGCCAAAATGTCACCCCCACAGAAGGGACTTTCTTCCTGGGTTATCCTCACCCCAAAGTGAGGTCCTTCACATAATCTCATATTTTCTCTTGCATGCTAGGCAAGCATTCTTTTTTTTTTTGGTACTGGGGATTGAACTCAAGGGCACTCGACCACTGAGCCACATCCCCAGCCCTACTTTGTGTTTTATGTAGAGACAGGGTCTCACTGAGTTGCTTAGCTAGGCAAGCATTCTACCACCAAGCTACATCCCCAGACCCTCGCATTATCTAACTATTCACCCCATTTTAGTTTCATTATAGCACTTACCACTCTCTGAAATTTATTTATACATTTGTTTATGTGTTTTATTGCCTTTCTCCCTTTATTAAAAGTTAATTTACAGAAGGGGCAGGCACTGTGACTGCCTTAGCTTAATATATAAATGTTCAATAGACATTGCAGAAATGAATTAATAGCTGTTTATAGAGGAAATAATTTTCCCTTTGCCTTATGTGAATAAAAAAAAAATTCAACATAAATCAATTTTGGGGGGAATACTGGGTATTGAAATACTCAAAAACAAAGGAGAATTTTTACTGGAAGTAGGAAGTAAAGAAAAAAATAATAATTAAATCCTTATAACACCAGCCTGCAGTAGTTACTAAAGTCATGGGCAGGGGAGATCCAGACTTGGAACCATGCAATGATATGTTCAAGTTAATAAATGGAGGGGCTGAGAGCTGAACTTGGTTTATCTGACCCACATTCTTTTTTTTTTAATTTTTTTTTTAGTCGTTGATGGATCTTTATTTTATTCATTATTCATATGTGGTGTTGAGGATCGAACCCAGTGCCTCACGCATGCTAGGCAAGTGCTCTACCACTGAGCTACACCCTCAGCCCCCTGACCCACATTCTTAACCATCACTCTCGATTATTTTATTGAAAATAAAAATAAATTTTTTTTCCCAAGTGAATTAGGTAGATAGTAGCAGTCAGATCCAAGATATGACCTACCACTGAGCTACACCACTAGCCACAACAATTTTGCTTTTAATAAGGTATTCTCAGATCAGTAATCCCTTCTAAAAAGAACTGCCCCAGAAAAAACTGTTATTATTTTCAGTAAATGATCAGAAATCCTGTGAAGAAAGAAGGTTATTTATTGTATCTACTCCAGTCTTTGTTCTGAAGCAACACACTGTGTCCTACCTGGGCAGCCTCATAAGTGATGGTCTTGGTCTCGGTGTGGACAATGGGGACATCTTTGGTCGGGATTTCACTTTTCACAGCATTTGCAGTATCTGAGATGGTGACAGTCTGAGTCTTCACCAGTGGGGGCTGTGAAGCAGTAAAGAAACAGAGTTATCAGAGTCTTGCTGAAGGCTGAGAGAACTAAACCTTCTGACATTGATCTGATCAAAGCTTTAGCTAGAATCAAGCAAAGGGTGAGCTGGATCTCCAAAGGTGTTTCCTGTGCCCAAGACTTGGGCTCTATTCCAAAGTCCTCCTGACAGGGTGTCACATCACGAGGGATATTAAAAAGCATTACTGTAATCACTTTCATAAGCTTAATGGAAAACTTTAAGATCAGACAGTTATGACTTGTATTATAAAACACCTCAGATTGACCTTCAGAATTTGCCAAATAGCCATCACTTTCATTTGTCCTTGTGGCTGTATCATTATAATTTCAAAAAATCAGCCACATTTCCTCTACTAAATACAAACGGTACAAGAAACAGCAGAGGCACTGACTGGAATGCATTGCCCTGGGATTCATTAACTTCTCTCAAATCAATGTCAGACATTCACTTTGGGGTCATTGAAAAGAAGCTGAATTTGGAAAACTGGAGAGAAAAAAAAAATCAGTTCTACCACCACCTGGTGATTAATCTCAGAATTTCAGAAGAATGAACATTAGTGCAATATCAAAGGCCTTCTTGTACATCTGCTCACCTTCCCCAAGACTATGAATCACCTTAAAACTACCATTGGACTGTGATTAGGTTAAGTGACCATCTACCTCGGCACAGAGAGTTAGTGCCTATAATCATGGAAGCCCCTGGGAGTAGGGTCAGTGGGCGTGGTGGGCTGCACAATGTGGCTACAGTACATCAATTATTATTTGGGGCCTGAAATCTCATCAAAACATCAGCTGCCCCTATTAGGAGTCCTGGAAATTTTTGAACATGGTCTCAGAACACTGAAGGTTCTTCACCACGGAAGTCTCCAAAATTCACCTCTTTCCATCGCCTGTACTTAACTTGAACAACAAATAGATGAACATACTTATACCAGCTTTATAAAGATAAATAGCTGGAGTTTATACTCCCAAGAGTTTTGTTAAGTGATCAGGGAGAAGGTACTTCTAGTCATAGAGTTGATTCCTCCGAATTAATTTCTTTATTGTAATTAAAGGCTTTAATTTTACTTTGTGATTTTGAGAAAGAAAAAAAAAAAAGCAGAGAGGCCACTCCCCTCACCACCACCACCACCACCACCACCTTCTCCACAGGACAGATTCTGGCCCTCTCCCAAAGAGTCATCACACCTGCATCATCCAATCAGTCACTACCTGGAAACTTCGAATGAGGGTGGGGAACTGGTTACCCACACGTAAGTCAAGAAATGATCCGTTTTGTTTTCCGAGTGGCTCTCCTGGTGTGACATGTTCTTCACTACTGTCTGCCTTTTTTTCACCAAGTTGCAGCTGACAGGAAGCTGGTGTTACTGAGGGCGTTAAGGCACTGGCCTGTTCCTCCACTCCTCTACATTCCCCATTTGGGCCTCCTGGCATCTCCTTAATATCAGGAGAGCCAGCTGCCCCCTGCTCCTTCTCTTCTGTCTCCTTGCTGCTTATGGAGAGGGAGCCAAAGTTAAAGCTCTGTGGAGACTCCGACGGGGTGGTCATCTGGCTCTCGCTAGGAACTACCGACTGCTTGGGGCCCTCCCATTCAGAGTCACAGTTAGCAGATGACCCTTTTGTCACGACAGCCACCTCCTCTGTGCGAGTGCCATTTATACTCTACAAATGAATGAACACATACAAAAGCAAGAAGATTAGGAATAAGCAGTGGAATATAGTGAACTCTGAGAATCAACAATGATTTTTAAGAAGCCTCATCAATGTTAAGACTAATATGAACCAAGAATCTTGGTTCTGACGGTGATCAAAAGCAAGAACTGCTGCTATGCACTATACTTCTCGGCAGCTTAAGCAATTCCAACTTCATTTTGGCCATATTTCTGTAACACTGTTAAACTGAGAATTAATTCCAATGTGCCTCACACAGCACCTAGCACTTTGTATTCTTATGATCTTGGCTGTATAACATATTCTCTTCAGACAATACTTACAGGAGTCACTTTTCCTAAATACCTAACCCATTACTATGCACAGGACACAGTGCAATTTATGAGCCAATCCAAATACATTCTTGAGAAGCTCATCAGATTGAAAAATATCTCCGAGCCACGGGTATCATCATGCTAACTCCTAACTCCCAACAGAGAAGCTAAAATCTAGATTTGATTGGCAGGAAGAGAGAGATACAGGTTGCATAGACACTCTAAGCATAGTCACAACATCAGTCAGACATGCTATCCAAAATAGTGCAATGTTTCTCTGAAAACAATAAAAATGACCGGCAGCTGAGATTTTTTTTTTCCCAAAGATGAATGACAAAACACTTCAATTTCTGAGAGAGATAAATTCTGAAAACACAGAGAGTTTCCTCCTGGGCCTCTCATCACAGAAAAAAATAGTTTAAAAAAAGTGTGTGGGAAAAAAGATAGCTAACATGATAACATTACAGTAGATGGACCTATTCCTAAAATTTAAAGAAACTTCAAGTGTTCTAAGTGGAAGATGAGGAGGAGGAATTCCCACCTGCACAAAAGGAATATGAACCTTTGGAAAAATGAACAATCTAAGTGAAGCCAAAGGCCCTGACAAGCACCGTCAGCACATGCTTGCTTAAAATGTGCATATGTAAAGAAGCCACGTAGGCCCTAAATTTTTGGTAAGGTCACTTTGCCATATTACATACACACAGGAACCTAATAACAGAAAGGGACTCTTATAAGAAAGTATTCCTGGAATAAATGACAAAGCTTGAACCAGTGTACATATTTTAGTGCTCAAACCATGTTACACATATTTATTATATTTTAAAAAATCACTGCTACTCCTTACCCCTGCGAGCCTGCCTACTTGTGATGACTATTAACCAGTGCTCCATTAAGGCAGGAAAAGATGCCCTGCACCAGGAACTTTGGGCCAACTTCACTCCTCAACCCTCTTGAAACAGGCAACACAAGAGCATCTCAACAGGCACCAGCTGAGTCGAGAACCAAGCAACGCTTTCATAATCACTGATTATGCACGTGACTGAGAACATGAAGAACAGAATTGAGAAGCTGACAACAGGGCTGTTTCTGTCTGCAGATCAGAGACACATAACATATTCTTGCCAGTAGTGGGTTAATCTCCTCATACTTAAAATGAGAATGATACTTGGACTTGTAAAGGTCTGAGGATCAAATACAATAATATATGAAAATATCTTTTGTAAATTCTAAAGCATCAGACCAATTCATTTAATTTAACCAAATAATTAGCAGGGCACCTCTAATACGAGGGCTTGCAGCACACAAGATTTCATCTGTTGTGACATACAGCATGCTGTACTACTTTCCAGGGCACTTATCTCACCATTTCTTCTGAGCCAGACAAGCTGCTATAGATTGTTCAAAAACAGATTAGCTAATAATAAACAAATAGGCTTTCTCGGATTCCTGCAGGCTAGCCCGAGCTCTGTGGAATAGGATATCCAAACCTATTCACATGAAAAGGAACTTCAAGGCTTCTCCAATTTTGTCACAACTGGGAAGGCTGACTAATAAGAAAAATACCTAGGAAAATCAAATAAGAGACAATTCTGTGCCAATCTGCTCAAATGAGAAGTAACAGTCTGTCATCAAGAAGCTATTCGTGAATTAAACATTGCTTAGGCCAGCACCACTTGACCCAAAGTTGTCTAATGCTACAAAGTTGTTTACAATTAGATCAATCTGTTTATGCCCCTAAAATATGTGTGTGTGTGTGTGTGTGTGTGTGTTTAGAGACACAGATAGATAGATTAGAGTTAAGGCTGTAGCCATAACAATTTCAACTCAACAAATGATTACTGAGCACCAAATATGTGCTAGTTATTAGAAATAAGAGGAAAACTGATGACAGTTTAACAATTGGTTTGGATTACCATTTACAGCACTCTCACCTATGGTCAAATCCACCTCCTCAGCTGGCTCTGTTGTCTGGATCTTTTGCACAGCAGAGACAACTATTTACCAGCCATCCTCGCAGGGATGCCCTATACTACACTCACCTCTACCATGGCCTGGGCCTCTCACCCCAGCTTCCTTCGTTATTTCTATTACGTTGGTAAATGGCATCATCCTCTATCCAGTGTTCCACACCAGAGTCCTGAGAGTCATCTTCAACGTCTTCCTTACACTTATCCACGGGAGATTAAATAATCAAGTCATCTGTATTCTATGCTAATATTCCCCTTATCTGTCTGCTTGCCTCTGGTCCTACATTTGCTACCTTCATTCAAGCTCTTACAATGTGTCACCCAGATTATTACTGAAGCTCTCAATAGTTTTTCTTCTTTTTTCTTTCTCATCTCAAACCTTCTTTGAATATATCCTCCATTCTGTTGCTAAAGTGTTTATTTCTAACAAAAAGCACTGAAACCTCCATTTTCCCAGCTTAAAACCCTTCAGTGGTTCTTCACTGCCCTTTGGTTGAAGTCCAAACCCTTCAGTAAGACAGAAAATCCTTCAAAATCTGACCCCTACCTCTCTCTCATTTCATACTGCTACGTATCCACAAACATCCTTCACTCCATTAACTCAAAACTATTTGCAGTTTCTAGAACACAGTGAACTTTCTTCTGCCTCCTTTATTTTTTAAATATTGTTCCTTCTGATTGGAAGTCTATGCCTAGCTCAAGGATCAGTTCTTCTGGGAGTTTTCCTGAGTGTGCACAGTGTGGTTAGATACCATTCCTGTTCTGTTTTCGTTATACCCTCATTGCTGGTATCATCTGTCTTTTCCACTGGACTATACGCACCTTGGGGAATAAGGCCTTCCTTATCCTTACTGCATCTTACTTGGCTTCATCTCTTTCTTATAGTTTTTGGCACATAACAGATGTTCAGTAAAAACTTGTTAAAGGTATATTAAATAAATCTAGCTTCTGCTTTGTCTCATGCTATTTAATAACTGAAACATTTAGAAAGGTATGTTTAGAAAGAACATAAACAGCGGCTCAATTGACCAGACCCATTGTCTAGTTCAGCATATTATCTTTTCTAACAGTAAAATAAGAGAAAAACTAATATAACTGCTTGCTTACCATGCACCAGGGACTGTGGGCTAATCACTTAACATGTTTTCCCATTTAATTCTTCACAATCTCACCATGAAGGAGTCATTTTCCCAATTTTATAAAGACAAAGAAATGAACTAGTTTAGCAACTTAGAGCTAGGAAGCGAGGGAACTAGGACTTGGATTCCAGTCTGCTTCCAGTTCTAAAGCCCATCTTCTAACCAAGGCAGCAGAAGACATTTCATGTAGGACCAAAAGACATGTCCTATTATGTTCAAAAGAATACAAATCAAATCTGACTCTAATTTCAAGAAGTATAATGATTGTCCAAAGTCCACTTCACATAGTCTGTTCTTAGTGGCTGATATTATATTTTTAAATATAAGGAGAAAGCTGAAAAGCCAGAAGATGACCCTGGCCAAAACAAGATATAAAGTCCCCATGACACAAGACATCCAGAATTTGGTATATGATATCAGCAAAGAATTTTAACTGACAGAGTTTTTGCTGCTGGCTATGACTATCAGCAAGGGCCACTGGATTGCATAAGACTGCACAAATGCATAAACTAAATTAGCCTGGAAACTTTAAAGAGATCTTGCCAGGAATATCAATTGATATATGACTGTGTGAGAGCCATCCACAGTGACAGAAAGGCAAAATTGAGACTTAATGTTAGACAAATGTTTAACTGAACATGGGCACTAAAGAGTCTCAATTTCATTTAAAAAGTTGATTGCTCTTACTAAGCATGATAATTCAGTATTTTCTGTTTTGTCAAAGGCTTTCTCTTAAAAACTATTTATTCAAAGGGATTATGTCTCAGACTCCTCAAACCCTGTGTATATACATGCCTTGACGAGTTATAAATTACCCCTTCCTTGATTTATGGGTCCTAGATACTGTTAACAATAGGTGTTTTGCTGCCCTTCCATTAAATGCAATCTAGTCTTTTACTTTTCAGGTTTTTTTTTTTTTAATATCTTTATTTATTTTTATGTGGTGCTGAGGATCGAACCCAGTGCCTCATGCATGCGAGGCAAGCGCTCTACCACTGAGCTACAATCCCAGCCCCTCAGGTTATTTTTCAATGAAGAGATTTAGACATTCAGGCTGGGGTTGTGGCTCAGTGGCATAGCGCTTGCCTCACACGTGTGAGGCATTGGGTTTGATCCTCAGTACCAAATAAAAAAATTAAAGTTTTTTTTTTTTTTTTTTGGTCCTGAGGATTGAACTCAGGGGTACTTAACCACTGAGCCACATCCCCAACCCTATTTTGTGTTTTATGTAGAGACAGGGTCTCACTGAGTTGCTTAGAGCCTCGCTGTTGCTGAGGCTGGCTTTGAACTTGTGATTCTCCTGTCAGCCTCCCAAAGTGCTGGGATTACAGGTGTGCGCCACTGCGCCTGGCTTCTCTTTTTCTTTTTGGTGCTGTGGTGGAACCAGAGCTTCAAGATGCTAGCCAAGTGCTCTACCACTGAGCTATACCCCCTGCCCATGAGTTGGTTTTGAAAGCCAAAGCCAGTGATGATGGACTTGATACATCTGTGTGGAAAAGAAATAGCTCAAGTTTAAGTTGCATCCTCATTATATGTGTCTAATGTTTTCTGATTTAGAGATGCCAGGGGTATTCTTAGGAATGTGAATTTTTTTTTTTAAATATTTATTTTTTAGTTGTAGGTGAACACAATATCTTTATTTTATTTTTATGTGGTGCTGAGGATCGAACCCAGTGCCTCCCGCGTGCTAGGCGAGCACACTACCACTGCGCCTTAACCCCAGCCCAGGAATGTGAATTTAATATGTGGTTGTTTCTGTGATTTAATTCCTCAGTCTACTTCCCATTAGATGTTTGCCTCTGGAACAGTGAGGACAAGTAAAGGGAATGGTCACTCTCCTGCCAAAATCGTGACAGCAACTGGCAGTATGAATATTAATGATCAAATACCCCGACATTGATCTAAGTAACGTTAGATTAGTGATACATACTATAAATCAACACTTACTTCACATCCATCATTTACATGTACATACACACACGCTTATATGTAGATATGTGTGTGTGGTTGTGCGTGCGCACTTACGATTGAACCCAGAGCCTCTGAGTGTCTCTCTCAGCCCCTATTTATATTTCTTGAAATATTACTTTTGTCAAAGAGGCATGAACCAGAGTATTAAAGACATCTAGTCCCTACATGGAAATAAGTGTTTCTTGGGCACTTCAAGTGGGCCAAGACCACAGATTTAACTAAGGTTGGTCTTCCTCCTGGCTTTTGTTAGCAGGTTCTGAAGCCAGTCCTCAGTGTGTGCATGTTTTCTTTCTTTGATGGTAGTGCTGGGGATGGGACTGAGGACCCTGAGCAGCTAGAGACATGCTCTGCCACTGAGCTGCACCCCCAGCCCTTGTCCTCAGAATATTTCAGAGAACATTGGGAGCTAGAGCTTTGAATAAAGAAATTGTGATAGAAGATAAGAATTGAAATAGTTATGAGGATATTTAATAAATATTCCTAGGCCAAAATTCTCTGGAAAGACACTGGACAGGCTATTTTTAATGACTAGTTGTAAGAAATATACTGTCTGTTAAGAAAGAAATTGAGGAAAATATTTCGAGTTAGTTACAAAACCTACAACTACTTTAAAGCATAATAGTCTCATTGCTCTAAGCCTGAAGGTGTATCTTTCTACATTTTTATTACCCATATATTTGCTTCCTGAAATCAATATATTTTCCTCAACAAGAAAGCCTGATATTTAGAATTTTACCTCTCTAGTCACTGGACACAATATAAACAAATTCACCACATCTATTAAAACTACCATTGGGTTTCACAAACTCTTCATTTTATTTTATATTTTATCAAGTAAAAAGAAACTTAAGGCTGGCCTTCTAAGTACTGCATAATGGTATGATCAACTCTGAGTGTTACCATCATCTTTGCCTTAACTCTGTGGTTTGCTGAAATACAAATATCTCAGGGGAAGTTAGCACATTAAAGTTTGATGAGTGTTTCTATGCCTCAGGAAGAAGGGATTTGTTAGACTTTTAAATTATATTTTTTAAAAGTAAGTATTGTTTTTGTTTTAGTAGTCCTGAGGATTGAACCCAAGGAAACTACCACTGAGCTATCTCCCTAGCCCTTTATATTTTACAAATTTTGAGATAGGGTCTTATTAAGTTGCCTAGGCTGATCTCACACTTGAAATCCTCCTGCCTCAGCCTCCTGAGGCAGCTGCAATTACAGCTGTGCACCAACCCTCCCAGCTAATAGTAAGTATAAATAAGAGAAAGGGAGTGAACTGAGGTGGCAGTGGAATTGGGGTTGGGGGAGTGCACAGACAACATACACCCACAGAGCACATTACCCTTGCTTTGCAAACCCAGTAAGAAATTACTGCAAATGCCCACAGAACCAGCAGGAACCGAGGTTATCTTGCTAAGCACAGAAGGAAGAAGCCCAGCAGAAGAGTCCAGCTCCTGGTTCTTAACTAAAGTAAACAATAAATATTATAGTCACTTAAATCATCACCAATGTATTTAAATAATACCCCCAGATGGTCTGCAACATGCAAGCTAAAAAATGTAGAATCCAATCCTGATTAAGATCAGTTAATTGCGAGTGCTCTGTTCCCACTTCTCCTCTTAACAAAACAGGGCAAGTTTGGCAAGAATGGCTTTAAATGCCTTCGGAAAATGTCTAAAAACCAAAACATATGTCTCTATACATTAATATTTTATAAATGTTTATCATCTCTTTCCTATTTTGAAAAAAATATTATCAGTTTTTCCCTTGGTTGTATAAAAATCAGTAGGAACATCAGCTTGGTGATTAAAAAAAACATTTAATTTAAAACAAATGCTTTTAAATGGGCACTTGCAATAAAAGATAAATCAGATGTGGTAATGGCTTCTTTTGTAAAAGCCGTGTGTAAACAGCACATAAAGATGAGAAGTCAAACAGCAGTAGCCCATTCTTCAGCCAAAAAAGGAAACAAATGAGGAAAGAACAAAAACTACTGAAAAGAAAAACATTCCCTGGCCCTCCACCCCCAAAAGCTTCATAAATCATAGTTTCCGTACACTTTTCAGTGGAAAACTCAGGCTGCTAGCAGTTTGAAAAGAACATTAGAATCACAAACAATCAAGATGGGGATAAACTAACAACAGAGTTACCATGTGGCTAGCAAAAGATCATTTAAAAAGTCTGTCTTTCCCTTCTAACGTGCTCTTCTGAATCACACAATACGTTTCTACCTCTTCCAGTTTCTCTCTCTTGGATACACCCTTCCCCGTCTTTTTAATTTTTTTTTAGGTTGTATGTTACTGGTCCCTAGCTAGAAATATATCCTTACAGGTGCTCTAGATTCTCCACGCAGCTCAGAGTCATTTTCATGGTGCACTGCTAGTCTCCAGTACATGAAGCTTACATCTGGATAAAATCTGGATGAAGGAGCTTATTCAGGAAGAGACTGGCTTTTACTAGAATTGGTAAAATTGTTTTTTACAGGAAAATAACTCCATAATGCAGCCTTTCTTTAATGAATGCCAGCCAGTGTCGTTTGCTAATTACAATTATCCTTCAAACACAGTTTTTGTGGTGCCGGGGATGGAATCCAGAGCCTTGAGCACGCTAGGCAAGTGATGCATCACTGAGCTACACCCCTAGCTCCTGTAGTTTTTACAATTTCCAAAAAAGTGCTGTTATTAGATTATCCCCAGAATAGGTGAATGTAAAAGCAAACAGCTTTAAAATTCATGCCTGGGTGCAAAATTTTAACTATTAGGTAATAGAAAATTTTGCCTTTACATTGCACTCACCAGCAAGGACTCCACAGATCAAATGAACATTTTCACACCTGAACAGATCTGTAGAAGTCAAAGTGCTTGAGCAAATATTAAAGGTTACACTGAACATGTCTAGGAGACCAGAAATCTTTGGCGGTCAGTTTTATTTCATAACACTATGAAGAGCTGGGATGCAGCGATGGAGATGGAGAGGAAGAAGCTATAACCAGCACAAAAATTCCAGCCATTTCAGGTGGAACGAAACTAAAGTTGTCGGTAGGATTTCACAGAAGTCCCAGTTCTAAAAATGATTAAAGTCTTAATAAGCACTTAAAAAAATTATACCCCAATTTGATATCTAGAGAACAATATCTCAATTCCATAGAACTAAATGCAACAGAAAACTATTATTAGATACCAAATGTGTCTCTTCTTCCTGAAAAAATCTACAATAATGAAAACGGCTTTCTGTGCTAACGTTGTCAACAAATTCCTTGAGGGAATGTGGCTTTGAAGAAACACTAAAACATTTTCATATTACTCAGACACGGCCACAAGGTACACACTTGAAGATAGTAAACAGACCACTTCAAAATGTGGAGTGTTGGTTTTAAGTAATGGACTGAATAATACAATAACATCTAGGGCTGTAAAAGCAAGAGAAAGTTTACCCAAGGTGAAGTAGGAGGGAAAGCGATACACCTCCTGTTAATTCCACGTCACAGGAACGAGCTCTCCTTGCACCCACATACCCACACCCACTCCACTCTCAATCTTCAATCTGATCCCAGTGGCAATACTGGAAGGTTATTAACTAATAATTTGTACAATGCTTTAAAAAAACCCACAAAAGGCATATTCAGCACATTAAAATGCTTTTAACGGATGTGACAATTAACACTTGTTGTAGTGACTGGTTAAATTGATTAGGAAAAAACTGTTTTTAAAAGCTGGCATCAATAAGTAAAATGAGTTCCAAGCTGATTTAAAACAATATTCAGAGAACGGAATATACACAAACAGGCTGTCTCTGTCTCGGACTAAGCAAAAGGCGATCACTGGACCACAGAGAAGAGTGAAAATATGCCAAAAGCAAGAGACCTTTCCTAGAAAGCGTGGCTGGCAGGGCATCTCCTGCTTATCAGCGAAAGCAGCGGTTCATTGCCCACCCCACTCCTTTTTTCAGTAGTGGGTCTCTGTATGGCATTACTGGCTCCTACCTCTCTAATGATCAGTAGCATCCAGAATCTGATTTCTAATAGATTTATTCACGATAAATTTATATATTAACAGAAAAATTGGTGTGAGAAAAATATCAAAGAAAATGTTGTAAAACAAAAGTTCTTTAGCAGACTTCTGTAGGTTTAAAAGTCTTTTTGAATTGTTGAACTGTTAGTGGATAAACACTGTATTCAACTGAGTATCAGCTGAAGGATCCTGGAAACCGTTCAGATCACAGCCATGTCCAATAGGGAACAAAGCCACTTCCAAAAGAAGGTTGTTTTATTTTCTTTCAATTTACTGATAATTATTGCCGAAACAGGCTCTTGGAAATGGGGAATTTCCCTCACAGAAGTATCTTTTTTTGGATAGTAAGAAATAGAGGGAGATTAAAAAAAAAAAAGAAATAGAGGAAACTTTAAAAAGGTCATTGAAGATTCTAAGGAAAGAGGGAGCTTTCTAAAGTGTTTCTCTCAAATAACCAATCTTAAATTCATGCATCTGCCTAGGTGTATCACATGCTCAGGGAAAAAAAATCATTCACTGTTTTTACCATATTTATTATACATCTCTAAACATGGCTCAAGAGAGGATAAATTTAGGATGGTTGTAGTATTTTAGATTCCATCTGAGGTGTATCCTGATGCCAGATAAACAGAAATAAATAAAGCCTTATCTTTTGTTTTCCATTTCTAATCATAAACAAAACAAAAATACTTTGATAGTGAATAAAGATGGTAACAATTACAGCTTTCCAAAAATGGTACAAAGGCAAAAAATGTAATTAATCAGTTTTCCGATCTGCATCAGAGGTCAGAAAACTATGCCCAGCAGGTCAAATTCTATCTTTTCTTTTTTTCTGGTACCGAGGATTGAACTCAAGGGTACTCCACTGAGCCACATCCCCAGCCCCATTTTGTTCTATTTAGAGAACCTCACTGAGTTGCTTAGTGCCTCGCCTTTGCTGAGGCTGGCTTTGAACCGCGATTCTCCGTCTCAGCCTCCCAAAGTGCTGGGATTATAGGTGTATGCCACTGCGCCTGGCTTCCTTCTCTTTGTTTTTGATGGCTCTGAGATAAGAATGGTTTTACAATGTTCAATGATAGGAAAGAGTAATATTTAGTGATATATAAAAATTATATAAAATGCAAATTTCAGTGTTCATAAATAAACTTTGGAATGTAGTCACAGTCATTCATTTTAGGTAGCTTTTGCTGTTTTCACTCTACAATGCAAAGCTGAGTAGTTGTGAAACTCAGTCTGGAAACCTGAAAATATTTACTATCTGGCCCTTTATAGAAAAAGTTTATAACCTCTGATCTATATGATGTACAAAACCCAGGACAGTTCGATACATTTGGTGTTTTTATATCATGTAAAGAAAATATATTAAATAGCTCTCTGTAACGTATCTTATGACATCACACTCCAAGATGAATTTAAACAGACACATATCCATCTTTTTGTGCAGGTGGACATGTGTGTGCAGTACTGGAGATTGAACCCAGGAGTGCTCAACCACTCAGCCATATCCCCAGCCCTTCTTAAAAATTTTCATTTTTAGGGTCTCCCTAAGTTACCAGGCTGGCCTCAAACTTGCAATTCTGCCTCAGCCTCCCACGTTACTGGGATTCTAGGCCTGCACTATCATCCTTCCTGGCTTGCTATCTTGTTAGTACATTCTAGAGTGAAAACAGTTAATTAGTAACTATGGTAAAAGATAGGGCTTTTATTGAACCAAATTACAAGACAGACTGACATTCACCATAGAAGTACACAGAGAATCAAAATCTTTAAGTAAATAAACTAGGGATTATATAGGATTCTTGGCTACCAGCCATATGGTATATGGTAATTAATTTGGCACAAATTTATATCTTAACACAAGAGATTTTATGTGAAAAGTTAAGAGTTTATCTATTGCCATCTGTAATTAAGCATTGAATTTAGTTTAACAAATATATGCCATATACTTGAGCAACATGGTAGCTGGGATACAAACGTGATTAGATGGAAAAACCAAGAGAACACCCAGACCTCTCACCTCTGAGAATATTAGTTTCGAGGAAAGAGGCACAACTAAGAGATGGGTTAATCTTTCAAATACTTAATAGCATGTTTTGTGGTGGGGATCTAAATCAGAATCAGAATATTAAACAGAAAATATGTTTCCATAACCTTAACATAATACTCTAGTATAACTCAAATCACCTGGGGGCACTCAAGGTAGTCAGACTGTCAAAGAGGGAAAGCAGACTTAGCACGCAGGTAATGTGCTTCCTCAAAACCCAACGGGGATACTGTCAACAGATTCTGGGCCACAAGAAGCTTCCAAGAATATTAAACTATCCAACCTCTACTCTTACCTATGAAAAGCTGGGAATATTAGGAATTTAAAAATCTTCTGAAAGAAAAAGAAGGAGAAAGGAAAAGGTGAAAGGAGAGGGAGGGAGGGAAGGAGGGGCAAGCAAGCTTAATAAACTGCAGGGAAGCAACCTGTGGGCAACATAGCCAGAAGAAAAGGGCTGATAAAACAAGGAAAACTGGAAAAAAGGAAGAAAGAAAACAACATGCCAGAAGGAAGGCTGGATAGATCTGGATAACTAAGTTACCTAAGGGCAAGAACTTTGATTAACTCCAATATGAGAATTATCTTTACCCATGTGAAGAACTATAATGTGGAAGACAGAAAACTCCTTAAAATCCCTGCACTCAGATCAATAAGTAAAAGCTGGAGGGAAACTGATTTGACTTAATGTAAGAGTGATTTATACAGACTCAGATGTAATGTGTTACCTTGGGAGATGATGTAAGCATAGGCTGCAAGACTAGCCTCTAAATGGTCTCTAAATCTCTAAGTGATATTGTAGAGAAGAGCCAAGCATTGCAGGGGGGAGAGCGAGGGGCTCTATGCCTCTGCGTCCCTGCAGTACATAGCCGAGTACCTTGCTAGTAGGCAAAGAATAAACGAATGGATGGCAGTAGCCATGTCTATTTCTTTTTGTTTTGCTGAGATAGAATCCTATATACATGAAGACTTTTCTTCATGTGTAAAGATGAGAAAAGCATTCCTAAAGTATGTTTCCTCTACAGTCTGTCTTCTATATATTTAGTTAGGATATTATTAAAGTTTTTGTGCCATATTCTGCTGCAGTAAAAAGGAGATCCTAAGGCATGAGGGGTAACAGCATCAGAATGAGAAGCGGGTTTTCGGATACTACAGACCACGGTGTAGAGGAGGCAGATGTGGTGATTCCACATGCCATGCAAAATGGAGAATAAGGAGTTGTCTCAGTTTCTTGTGCCAAAATTACAAGTAACAGGGTAGTTTGAGTGTAATGAAAAAAAGTAAAATTTCTATGTATACTGAAAAACAGTCTTTCTCAAAGCTGTAGAAAGAGAATGTGGCAAAGAAGTCTGGGATTTTATCATTTCTATGAAGAGGAGCATGAGAGAAAGCAACTCCGTAGAGAAGTTCTCTCTTTACTATGCTCAAAACCCTTGAAGGGGGAACAATGAGAAAGTGTTTCATTTTGTTTTTACTTTTTCTCTTTTCCTTTTGTGAATAGGTGACCACTGTGTTGAAGCACAAGTATAAATTTTAATTGATAATAATTTCAAAAAAATCATTGAACATCTAGTGCCTAGTGTGTCCTAGGGGCTCACTCATAGGAATTATTATAGAAGTGACTATGGAAAGTAGAAGAAAGTGAATTGGCCTACATCCAAAGAAATTTCAGGGTAATATTTATAATAGTATTTAATAGAAAAAAGTTTACTACGTTCTAGGATGACAACTGAAAATCAACTCAGATAACCTCAAGTCTAGTTTTAGTCAACAAAGTCAGTTATCTCCTCTCTTTAAAACTTTTTACTGAAGGGGCTGGAGTTAGGGCGCAGTGGTAGCACGCTCGCCTAGCACGCATGAGGCACTGGGTTCAATTCTCAGCACCACATAAAAATAAAAAAAATAAAGATATTCTGTCCACCTACAACTAAAAAATAAATATTAAAAAAACCAACTTTTTACTGAAGATGTAAATAAGTAACACACTTGACCCATGAAAATGAAATCTCCTGCATATGCCAAGTGTTTGCACATAAAAAAATGGCTGAAAGGTCAAAATATAGATGCTGGGTTTATTTTCAAGTATAATTTTCTCTAAGCATATCACCTGGATAAAAATGAATTTATTAAGAATAGGATAAATTTGGAAAGACATTTGGGATCGTACTATGTTGCTTAGGTTGGTCTTGAACTTGTGAGCTGGTGAGGTCCTCTCCCACTCCAGCCACCTGAGCAGCTGGGACTACAGGTTTTGGAAAGAGATTTTTAACATTAGTGGTTTTAGATGCTTGGTCAAATGTCAAAAAGGAATAGATGGAAATAAACAAAGCTATTTGTTTACTATAAAGTTAGAAAATCCCAAGAAGTTAATATATGCCTGTTTGTTTCTTAATTTCCATCTTCCCAGTCCTTCAAAGACCAAGAATTAAACAACCAGAGTTCCGGTTCCAGGAACATGTTATAGATTCATTCTTATGAGGTAGGTTTGTCTCCACATTACTAGATGGAAATCTGGGCACTAACTAGTTAATTGAACTTCTTGGAGTCACCTTGGAAATGATTAATGGCAAAACCAACACAAAATTCCAAGACTTTACACTGGTCTATATTGATGCATTTAATCCAAATTTTGTGTTTGTTTGCAGCACCAGGGATTGAGCCCAGGGCCTCATGCAATCTAGGCAAGTGCTCTACCACCGAACTATAACCTCAGCCCCCACATTGTTCTTTGTATCTCAACCCATCATTAAGAAACGGAACCAGGATAGAGCCAACAGTTATATGGAAATGCTCCTGGTACTGAGAATGGAATGGGGGGAAAGAAGCCAACACTATTTATAGCTTCATGTTACAAATATTGGCAGCATTAACATTAGGTGATACAAAGCTGGAATGTCCAGTATTTTCCCTGTGATAACCTGTGTTAGTCAGCTTTGTCTAACATAAGGGCGTGGCCAGTCTCCTCTCAACCATTCTTAATCTATTCACAGAAGACATGGCTTTTCCTTTGTCAATAAGAATCTCTGAAGACTCTTGTATTTCAGAAAACTGAAAAGTACTGTTGGCTCACACTAGACTTGTAATGGACTCAAAATAACTCCAATACAAAAAGAAACAAAAGTGAGAGTAAAATTTATAATAATAATTAATAAAAATTTGTTTACAAGGATGAAAACTAGAACTTCAGGAAATATAATCTGAAACAGTTATAAAAGTATCAATAAAATTCTAAGGTTATTTCCTTTTTTTTTTTAAAAGAGACTTAATAATATAACCAATGCTATAGTTTCATCTGTTATTTCACTAAGCAAAGACATTATACCTTATTTCACAAATAAATGGGAGTACTCATGATTATCACTTTCTGTGTTAGAAAATAGCTTTGCAGTATATTTCAGGTTGATTTGAGATCTCTCTTTTCTTATTATGAATAAATAAATACGCTTATTTATAAAATATTTGCTATAAATAATCATAGCTTATAACATGAAAGATATATAAGCACACCAGATTTTTTTTTTTACTTTGCTTGGTCTTTGCTTCTTTTCCCACATTTTGGAAAAGCCTATTATGACAATAGCAATTTTCAAAAAATAGCAGAAAATTATGTCCACATGTCTCTAGAGACAATAAGATAATACTTGTGGATGTCGAAGGACAAGATTCTTGGCTTTACTGCTCTTTTTTTTTTTTAGTCTAAGAGGCCAGCTTTTCAAAATCAAAGTCTTTTTTTTTTTTTTTTTTGGTACTGGGGATTGGACTCAGTGGTACTTAACCACTGAGCAACATCCCCAGCCCTATTGCACCTTGCCGCTGCTGAGGCTGGCTTTGAACTCGCGATTCTCCTGTCTCAGCCTCCCAGAGTGCTAGGATTATAGGTATGAGCCACCACGCCCGGCCAAAGTCTTGTTTAGAAGTTTTCTCAACTGAAAAGCACTGAGAAGTTACACAAAGTGCAATACTCTCAGTTTGATAACACTATAAATGCAAAGTTCAAAACAATGTTTGAGACATTAATCAAATCATCCATGTAGGTACATTCCAGTGCCATAAAAAGCAAGCTACATGCAAAGTTTCATTAATATTGAGGTAAAAAAACAACAAGTTAGGCATCCAAGTTATGTTCTGAGGAGAGAGTGCTCATATTTACTTCAGGGAAGCCTTATAAATCAACATGCAAACAGGAGACACATAACTTGTCACAATAGAACTTTAGCTCACAAGCCCAGTGATCAAAAACAATTGATTTCAACACAAGTACAGCAACAAACAGGTCTGAAGTGTATTAGGAGAACAAAGTATATCAATATATGTGTGTGTGTGTGTAGGTATATGTTAACCTTATCATAATGACTAAATATTGCTTCTATAGCAATATAATTACTTAAACTATAAAGAAGCAACACAGTATTTTAATTCAGAGAAGTGTTTGTTTATGTACAGATCTGAAATAAATCTGTATTCCAGGACATTTAAAGATAGAGTAATCTGAGATTTCCAGCCCTGGCTGGAGGCCAGGGGGCACCAGCACCATTTCCTTTAAACTAAATCAACACTCTGCTTATGAAAAGATAGCATGTAGCCTTTGCAGATCTTTTCTATACACCAGCAGGATAAAGTCATCTGTCCCTGTACAGCTCAGAAATACTCATAAAAAGGCCACAGATGTCAAAAGCCCTTTTCCATAAAAGGCCTTTGTATATACCGGCTTGATACTCTAAGAAAAGGAGTGGTTATGGATTTATAGATTAAAACTTTATCATTTTAAGGCTTTTGAAAGGTTAGCAAGTCAAATTTTTTTTTCTTAAACTATGGAGCCCATGCCACACAATTGACTACAGGAGCCCGGGAAAGTATGCCATCAAATGTCTCGAGAGAGTATCCTGGTTCGTGTGAGACACTGGTGAGGAGGACACAGCCAACAGTCAACTGTGAGAACATGCAGGATAAAAGAATTAAAGCTCTTGGGAAAAGTACCAACCTGCCATGTGCTTAAATCTGATTTGTCTAAATTTGTTAACTTCGGTGCGGAAAAGCTGGCTTGGGCAATCCATTGCTACTCCTTTTATCCCACGATACATACTCTACAAAGAGTAACATTTTATTGACAGAAAAATGATCATGAGAGCTTCCCTAGGACAGTGAACTATCAGAGGCATCATATAGGCGATAAAACATTGAAGTCAAGGACAAAAGTTCAATGGTTTTAGTCTTGACATTTCAGATGAGCACCCTGTTTTCCGATCACAGAAAGACCAACCACCAAACAGCTAATGCAAGGACCACGAGAAAAGACATCACGAAGGGAATACGAGGAGATGGAAAAGTACTAGAGTAGAGGTGGCACTTTTTGAGAGACTTGTGATCCTCAGGGATTGGAATAGAAACCTTGGGAAGAATTTCTTCATTTTCTTGCTGGGGTAAGGCTCTTTCAGCAGATCTCTCTTGCCTTTTAATTTTCTCTTCATCCTGTACTAACAGAGCACGTTCCTGTGTCTGCTTTCACGGTAGAAGATCAAGAAAGACAGAGAAAGATGAACAAAATGACAGATGGAAAATGCTCAAAAATGATACTTGGGGATGTGCAAAGGCTTTGGAAAGATCTTTTGGACACTCTTTGAGATTGACTTTGGCAACTTATCCTAACAAAATTTCCATAACACAGTAGGGTGCTCAATAGATAATCGTTTGAATCAATGAATATTAGAATGCCCGAAAGTTCAAGGAATCACTAGTTTTCCTTACTTATATTATTTAGTCCTCCTTTGAGGATATTCACATATAAATTTTTTCACATATGAATTTTGGCCATTTTTCATTGTTTCAGTACTGCCAACCAACAATGAACTCACCGATGCTAATAATAAACTATTCTTCTTACCAGGAGAGAAGTTAATCTTAATACAAATACAATGGCAGAATATAAAAAGTGATCCTCGTATCTCTTCACATAGTCTTAAAAAACTGCAATTGTTCAATATGATAATTAGTTTTTGCTTAAGGGAATAAAAGTTTTATACATTTTAAAGATTTCAAAATAAAAACAAAGTATAAAAGTTTATAATGTACCTTCAGGGTCTACCAGAAAAAAACAAAAGAAAAAAGAAAAATTTTAAACCCATAAGATCTCAACAATTGCACACCCTTAGAATCATGACTAAAAATAATAATGACCATCATGAAAGTTTAAGCAAATACTTTGACAAGTTTAAGGAAAGTTCTTTGCCCCAATTGTCCAGTTGAGGATTTTCCTCCTCCCAAATTTCTGTACTCTGCCATCCATAGTCAAGATGGTTGTTCTCTATGAAAGGAAAAACTTGGCTCTGAGTTCTTTCAGTTGGGCTAGCCTTCTCTGATCAGTTTGGAAGTTCAGCACTGGTTCTTTGCACACCCCTAAGTGATATGTATCAGGGAGAAAGTAGCTAGGGGACTGGTCAGCAAAAAGAAAAGAGTAAAAGAAAGGATGCAAAATTATAATGATTTTTAAAAGAAAATAAAGTGGGAGAAGAAAGACAACATAAAAAGAATAGGGTATAATTAAATTCATTTTCTCTCTGAAAACATATTTACATCTTCATGCAGCTTTTCAACCAGCCATGCGCCGAAATAAGCAAATTGAAAGCTGCAAACACGGCAGCAGTGAAAGTGTAATGTGTTAGGCCAAAGGCTGTGGATGTGAATTTACTAGAATAGCCAAAAGAAAAAAAAATTATCCAGCAGCTGTTGTTCAGTTCTGGGGAGATTTTCTGCTTAGTGCCATGACAAGAGCAAATTCTGATTGAGAAGCATAAGTTGTAACAGCAGCTTTACCTCTGGCCCACCAACCTTTCTTTCCGAGGGGAGGATAGAGGTTTTCTTCACCTGGTCATACACAAATTATACAGAATTCAGTTGCCTTGCAATGCAACAACCATGCTGTCAAAGGTGGAAGTGGTAACCCCAGGGAACAGAAATTCTATCCTAATTATTAAAGAAAAAGATATTCCAGAAAGTGGAATTATCCTAATATAAAAAGTTATCATGATACCATTCTTACTCATTCCATTACTCATTTAAAGGGGTAAATATATGTAAGCATAGAGCCAAAATTATCCAAGTTCCTCATGGATCTCATTTAGTTTATAGAAAGTCACTTCTTTAAAGTCCACAGAATGACATTGCCATTCCCAAAACCAGTCTTAAGATAATTTCTGAAGGGTTTCTATTAAGACATTAGATATTTTCTGGAAATGGAGACTGATATGAATTTACCCAACCTTATGGAAGATAGCACCAAGTTATTTTTTCAAAGTAGTTGAACATCTTTTACTACTTGTACAGAGTCAAAAATAAAACTTCTGGAAAACATGCAGTTTTGGTTTTTAAAACCAAAACTAGTTTTGTAGCTAGGGTTAGCAGGTAAGATAGCAATAATCCATTTTCTCATTTGTAAACTTTTAGAGTTACAAGGATGTTAAAGATCACCTGCTCCATAAACAGGGGTCCAACAAGATAAATGACTTGTTCGAAATCAGTTAGGCTTCAGTTAGTCAGACCCTCTCAATCAAATCAAGCCATGACTCCTGCTGGACATTTATGATTCTTATTAGGGAGAAAGTAGGGCTATTGTCCCAGTTCAGGATACATGCCCTAGATTTAGAGTATGAAACTAATGTCCATTTAGATTAGGGAATGGAGGCTAAGGAGACAGTGAGTAGGAACACCGTGTGCTATCATCTCTGGTAACTTTACTTAATTGTTCATTATTCAAGTATTCTCCAGTCTTGTAAAACTGTCTGGAGAACTGTTAACCAATTTTAATAGCATTTTGAAAAATGTGGAAAGTATTCCCTTTGTGGACCAACTTTTCTCCAGTTCCAGAAACTAAATAATAAAAACAAGAATTCTGAAAATTAGAAAAACCCACGTTTCTTTTCTTTTCCTTTTCTCTCTCTGTCTCTCTCTTGTTTTGTTTTTGGTTGTTCTTTTTTTGGGGGTGGGGGCAGGGTCTTACTATGTTGCATAGGCCTGCCTCACACCTGGACTCAAGCACCTCTCCAGCCTCAGCCTCCCAAGTAGCTGAGACTACAGTTCACACCACTGCAGCTGCTAAATTCCACGTTTTTAATTAGGACAAATTTACAGTTCTTAACTAGAATTGCTATTGTTTGGGAGGAAGAAAGCACATAATTTAAGAATAGTTTGACACTCCCTGAGTCATTATAACTATTTATATAAATACCTAATGTGTACAGGCTGGCGATAAAGATTTTTTGGAGATATGCTCAATGTAATTTGCAAGATCTTTTCATTAAACAAATATCTTTTCAGGTGTAGGAGTTCTAAAGTAAGTAACTACAATAGTAACAGAGAAAGAAAATCCCCTGAATGGTATCTCTGGCCTCTTCTATTTAAGATTATCTTATAAAGCATATTAAAAGTTTGATGTCACTCATAAAGATAAAATAAATCATCAGTTGTTCTTCTAAAATTGAAATATAATAATTGATACTTGGTGTTTTGAGTTTTCTGGCTTAAGGGCCTTCTTGGCTTATTATATAATTGTGGGCAATCATTCCAGACATTTTTAAGTTGTACAAACAGTCAAAGTTTTTAAAAAAATGCTAATCCCTTTCCAATTTTGACTTTACTAAATTTAGTAAACTTTCTGGTCTTGGAAGGCACATTCTGAATATAAACAAGGCTTCAATGGCATATGGTCAATTTATAAACACATACTAGCCAGAAGCATGTAGCTGCAGAGACCGTTCTCAGAACCTAATCATCTACTAGTAAATCTAAATGACTTCCACAATTGAACTGGGTTGGCTTCATGACTTAAAAAAATAAATGTCTGATTGTGAATGCTTTAAAACTGAAAATGAATTGTTGAGGCACCAAAGCTAAATTTCAGCTCTAGACTTTCAGACACAGACCACTAACACATGAACACCTTTACTCCATTCATTCTCACAGTCAGTCATGAGGACACAGTAGTACTCACTCCTTCTCCTGTGGGGATTTGCCCATTGATGTTAAGAGTCCGGAAGGGGGAATGAGTAGACAAGCGCTTATCCCATTCGCTGGGCCGTGGTTCTGGCACAGACTCCATGAAGTTCTTTTTCAGCTCACTAATGCTGGCGTGATGTTTTTTGATTTCTTCTTGACTTTTGTCTAAATCCTACAGTCAGAAGGACAAAGATGCAAAACAATAAAAAATTGGGACAAAAAACACACCAAAGGTAACCCATCAGAGATTGGGCGCTGGTAGAAAACACACCACATCCAGGATAGATGTTACTAACCCACAAATTACATTCAGATTGTACATATACAACACGGTATATTTGCTCATTTTTTTTAAATTTAAAGAACAGGGTGCTTTCCTTAGAAGCAGTGAAGCATCACAACCTCACAGCTCTTAGCTATTATAAACCCCAAGAGTTCACTCCTTCATTTTATGACTCTTCTTCCTAACGTGATGTAAAACCAGATCTCCGACTCCTCATCCCAAGAAGGTAATATCACAATTCAGCTAGCCTCAGTTTGATAAGAACTGATTTAGGCTCAGCTCAGGCAGGATGGAGATAGCAAAAGGTAAACTATTAAATGAAGGACATGGTGAAAGGTTCCACTTCACACTAACGATTTGTGCCCTGTTGAGTTACCATGGTATAAGATCCTTCTATTTGTAATGGAGATAGTTTTCCTGCTCTACTACTAAGAAGCTGTTTATTCTTTTTTAAAAAAATTTTTTTTTTTTTTTTTTTTGTGGTACTGGGGATTGAACTCAGGGGCACTCGACCACTGAGCCACATCCCCAGCCCTATTTTGTGTTTTATGTAGAGACAGGGTCTCACTGAGTTGCTCGCTTAGCGCCTCGCCATTGCTGAGGCTGGCTTTGAACTCGCGATTCTCCTGTCTCAGCCTCCCTAAGTGCTGGGATT
>CM053400.1:18793032-18809620 GCA_028644305.1 Xerus rutilus | reverse complement strand
TTTTTAAGTCATCAATGGACCTTTATTTTATTTATTTATATGCGGCGCTAAGAATCGAACCCAGTGCCTCACACATGCCAGGGAAGCACTCTGCCAATAGGCTACAGCCCCAGCCTTCATGTTTCCAGTTTCTAAGTTTCACTTCAATCCTTAGTATGATTTCAAATAGAGACATTCCAGGGCTGAGGACATAAGCTCAGTGGTAGAACACTTGCCAGGCATGCACAAAATCCTTGGTTTGATCCTCAGTACTACATACACACACAGAGACACAAAAAGGAACATTTTTTCAATAACTTTCCTTATTTTGGTACTGAAGATTGAACTCAGGAGTTTGACCACTGAGCAACATCCCCAGCCCTATTTTGTGTTTTATGTAGAGACAGCGTCTCACTGAGTTGCTTAGCACCTTACCGTTGCTGAGGCTGGCTTTGAACTTGTGATTCTCCTGTCTTAGCCTCCCAAAGTGCTGGGATTACAGGCATGTACCACAGCGCCCAGCTCTTCTAATAACTTTCAATGGATTGGGGGGAATAATAAGAGTTTATCAAATATCTTATATATCTCCTTGACAATTTGAAATAATTCAACTGTTCCTGCAGATTTGGATAATGGGTAATTAGAGGTAGAGGCAAGCTCTTTATGGGAATATTCCAGAAAGAAATGATCAAAACTAATGTTAATAAAGCACTGGCTAGAAAATATTCAGATTTATTTAAAAATAAGTATATAATAACTTTCAAAAAGGACACTTCACCAAAAATAGCCTGGTAAGTATAAAATCGAAGACAAAGACTCATATGTTCTTCGTCCAAAAAAACTCATTACTTTGAGCTTGCAATCACAATATTTGGAACCCATCACTTCATGACTGCAAAAAATCCTGTGTTTATTATATATCAGGGCAGTTCTGTATCCAAGAAAAGCATAATGCTAAATATATCTCTTAATACGCTGTATGAATTTTGGGATTAGTCTTTCTTTTTTGGCTCTGTGGGAAACAGCTTCATTCTAAAAAATAAGAGGGGGGGAGGAATTAAATAAAAATTAGTTTTAAAAAGTTTTTTCTGAGAGCAATATGTGCTTCAACTAAAAACTTTTTTCAAAAGCAATATAAAAGGAAAAAATAGCGTAGGAAAAAGAATCAGTGAGACACATGAAAATAATGTTTGTTTATAGTACTGGGGTTAGAAAGCGAGGGTGCTCTGTACCACTGCACTACATCTCTGGTCCTCAGAAAACATTTTTGGTGGTGTTGGGAATCGAACACAGGGCCTCAAATATGCCAGGCAAGCACTCTATCACTGAGCTACACCCTCAACCCATATGACAATTTTGATTCCGGAAGTATTCATTCAAAAAATTCATTTTCTAATCCCTTATTTTTGCAAGAATGACCCATGTATATCGGCTTTGAGATGAGTCAAAGATAAAACTAAACACAAAAGGGCAACCCCATAGCTTCCCTGTAGAGTGATCTCTTGCTTACTGGGATGAAATGGGAGTCTGTCATGTGAAGCAGGAAAGCATGTTTAATAGCTAAAGAAAAGCATAAACAAGCTCACTCAAAGCTCAGGGTTGGGCCCTGTGACCTGGCTCCTGAGTGGAAATTAAATCTGTTTGGGCCAAGGACAACATAATACATTTGAGGGGTTAAAAGTGTGAACAGAGCAAAATAAAAATGAGCAAGATCATGGCAAAATCACAAACTCTCTGAGTTAGCTCTTAATAGGGGAGACTGGTGATTTGTTACTCTTCTTGCCTAGCTTTTGATTGGCTTGGAACCTGAGAAAATAAATTTTTTGATAAAACCAGTAGCTTCTGAGGAAGCTTTCTCCATCCTTCTTAGCTGGCTTTGCTGAAAACCTGAGGGGGCATAGAATATAAAATTAAGATCTCAAAGGGACCTGTTCCAAATAGAACCTGTCATAGATATTTGCTACAGGTTCTCTCTGGGAGATGGAGGAAGAGGCGGTAGATCTAAAAATGAACTCGACCTTATTTGTGCCAGAACAAAGCATTAGTGGGGGTGGGGTAGGAGAAGGGGGGAAAAGGGATGCTTAAAAAAAAAGAAACTGCTAGGGTGACAGATAACTTGAGAGAACTTCCTTGTGGGGGAGGTACTTTTACAATAACTGAAGAATGATGGTCAAATTATTTTGGCTGTGTTTAGGTTAGGCAATTTTTGATGCCTATTATCTTATCATTTTAGTAGCAATCAAACCAAACATTTCATTAAATATAGAATGTTCTCCAAAATCAGTTAGTAGTTTTAATTTTCAAACACACACTTATTTAGAAATCCCCTCTCATGGCTGTCAGTGAAATGCCAAGGGAGAAAGCACACCACACACAGGGACTTCATGAGGCTCAAGCCATAACACACTTGGTGGGACAGGTGACAAATATATGATTGGTACTGTAGGTTCCAGTCCAGAGGAAGCACTGAGGATGGACCAGTCAAGAAGCATATTTAGGGTCTGGAGATGTCACACTACTGTGCAAAGGACAGCAATCGACATCTATGATCCTTCCTAACCTCAGAAGACAGTGTCTAGTCTCAGATAAGGTCTAGTCTTAGATACAGGCTAAAACAAAATGATCCAGAAATCTGAACTATCCAAGAGTCCAACTTTGAAAAAATTCATGTTATAAGAGACAAATGTTTGTAAAGCACTCGGTACTATGCCCACCACATAGTATATGTTGAATGAAGGCGGATCATAATTTTTTTTTACTTTTATCAAAGTACCTTATAAATAGCGGGTGCTCAAAATATAAGTATTGGCAAAAATGAGATGAGGTTAAATAATTATTGGAGGCCATATATTAAACCAGAGATCTATCTTTTAAAGTTACTTCAAACATCCAGTTTAATAATATTTACATGTAATTTCTGTTCATCTTTTGGGTCCCAATTAAAATATTATCTCTTTAAAGAGAAATTTCCTATCCACTGTTCCTAGAGCAGATCCCCTTTTTAGCATAGCATACTGTTTACTTTTTATGCAGATTCTACAATAACTTATAATCATTTTATTGCTATTTGTTTACTAAGTTATTTGTTTCTCTCCTCCCCAGTTTACACATTATAAGCTTCCTGAAGACAGGAATCATGTTTATTCATCTTCCTATAATTTATAGTTCCTTTATAGTTAAATATCCTTGATGTAAGAGTTCACATCCATTTCTTATGATTCTATCCTGATTGGAGCTATAAAATAATCTGGTCATCAACTTCTATACAAGAATTTTTCTTTTTTTTTTTTTTTTTTTTTTTTTTTTTTTTTAAATATTTATTTTTTAGTTGTAGGTGGACAGAATATCTTTATTTTTATTTGTATGTGGTGCTGAGGATCGAACCCAGTGCCTCCCGCGTGCTAGGCGAGCACGCTACCACTGCGCCATAACCCCAGCCCCAAGAATTTTTCTGAAGTATAAACTAACTTGACTTCAGTTTTTTTCCACTAGAAAATTCCAGTTTTCTATTTTTTTCTCATAAACTTCCCTTAATCTAATTAGTTTTACATTTTCCTATCTAAAATGGAGCCCAAAATTAGATAAAGTATAATAATACAGGTCTGGTGAAAAGCTGGCCAATGTTGAATATAATAGGAAAATGACCTTACAATTCCTGTAGCAGACAGGAATTAAACAGTGTAGTTTAATAGTTATATAAATCCTAACTCAAATCCTGTATTTTCCAATACTTCTCTAAGCTTCAGTTTTCACATCTTTAAAATAAAAATCTCACACTCCCAGGCTTGTTTTCATGGTAAAACCATCTTATAGTAACTACTCATAAAATGTTAAGCTCCATTCTGTCTTATATTTTACTCCCCCCTACACTTCTGGCCTGACCTGTCTTCATCTCTCTCTCTTTTTTTTTTTTGCGGTGCTGGGAATTGAACCCAGAGCCTCATGCATGCTAGGCAAGCACTCTGCTACTGAGATACATTCCCAATATTTAAGTCCATTCTGAATCGTGGTAATTTTTCCTACTTTTTCACACTCTCCCAGTTTAGAATATGAAAACTGCAATTTGCTTCTTGGAACACAGAGAAGTTCATACGCTTGGAAAATTCAAGGAACTTTAAGCAGTGATGTAGAACTTTCTGAAATGGGTAAAACAATGGAACCATGACTACTAGAGGTAGTCCCAATCATATATTTTTTTTTAGATAGTATGAGAGATGGAAACTAAAAATAATCAGGAGAGATGGTTGCATATCTTCATGTTTATCAACATGCAAAAGCATTTTAAACCTAAAATCACTTCATGCAATGGCATGCAAAACCAAATGCAGCACAGAATGAAGAAAAGGGGATCAGTAAAGAATGCGGAAGGTTCCAGGCAACCAACTGAAATAAGCTTCAAGTTCATACAAACCTCCAACATTAAATTGCTATGTCTGATATAAATGTTTTCACCATCTAGTCTCTCTCTTTTTTTCTGTGAAAATGAAAAGGGGAAAAACAGAAAAGCATAAAAAAATTAAAAAGTTGTTTTTGCAGGAAAAACCTGCAAATTGGCAAACCAAAAAATACGTAAATTAAATGTCCACGGCGCAGCATATGCCAACATGAAATGGTCACAGAACCGCAAGGACACACAGAGAACATGATTACCGCTGGAAAATGGATGACCTTACTGATGAATGATGAAAGACTGTGATGATGTTATTTAAATAGACAGTGTTCCCGGCTTCATTGGCTTCTTATGTAATAAGCTGTTACATGTTCATTTTTGAAACTGAACTGTTTGAATGTTACCCTAAAACAATAAACGACTTTGAAAAGCCTTGAAATTCCAGGTACTATAGAGTGGAGAAATGATTTAAAAACATTAACTTTTTGGAGGTATTTCATACTTAGTAATACTGCAGCATCTAGATCTCTAATGCCTTTTATTAAAAAGATCTAAGGGCATTTTATACCTGATCAGCCAATAAATATATTCAGTAAGAACTGATTCATCCCACTGCAGCTAGGAAGAATGATGGTTTTTATGATAAATGTGTATAAAATATCACAAATGATTCCAAGAATGTGATGCCATTGTGAAACAGTTCTTATAAAGTTTGAATGTAAAAGACAGGTTTGATCCTCACTGATTATTTCCATTTGTTAAAAGGAAAAAGATGATATTTTAAGTTGAACAAAAATATTTTTCCCTGATACTGGGGATTGAACCCAGGGGCACTCTACCACTGAGCCACATCCCTACTTCTTTTTTTTTATTTTTTATTTTGAGACAGGGTCTTGTGAAAATGCCCCAGCTGGGCTTGAATTTGCCATAATCCTGCCTGAGCCTTGTAAATAGCTGGGATTACAGGTGTATATCACCACACTGGACCAACAAAATCTTTAAATAAATAGTATAAGATTATAATTTTTTTGGTGAGTGTGAGCCTTTTTTTTTTTTTTTGTATTTTGAGACAAGGTATCACTAAGTTGTTTAGGGCCTCACTAAATTGCTGAGGCTGGCCTCAAACTTGTGATCCTCTTGCCTCAGCCTCCCAAGCCACTAGGATTACAGGTGTGTGCCACCACACCAGGCTGTATCTGTTCTTTTAAAGTAACTTCTGATTAAGAGAAATCAATGAAAAGAATGGATCACTGTCTTTTTAATGCACTGTAAGTCAGCATGAGTGAAATGGCAATGTAGCTTTGTGAAAGTGAAAAATGGCTAACCTTCCTCATTCTTATCAGATCTTCAGTTTTTTCTGCAAGCTTCTGTTTTGCCATAATTCAAAAAAGAAAAAAAATGACAAAATATTGGCTCATTGAAGTTTGTTTGAACCGTCAATCTATTTTATTTTTAAGGAGAAGGGAGTAAGGGAGAAGAAAAAAACTGAGGGACTGGAGGGGAAAAGGAACAAGTGGCCTGTTGGCACAAACCTGTGTTTGGTCACCATTTGAGGTGGGTACTGTGACCTCGATGTGGGTTTTTTCCACCTACATTTAAGAAATAAAGTGGTAAAAACATTATAGGTTAGTAGGTTTCCATGAATAGCGCTGTTTCCAAATAAGCTGCATCGTTAAGCTGGTTAGAAATGGGATGAGCATCTCGGGGCTGGTGTTACAGGGCACAGCCCTCCTGCCAGTGGTGACAGGTTAGTTCACCACCAGGCTGCAAGGCTGACCAGGCCACACAAATAACCAACCCCATTACCAAAAGAGAAAATTCAGGTACTCAGCCTATCAATGAAGAAAACATTTTTGCACTACTTATTACTAGCTACCCACTAAAAGTAACTTAAGTTCATTTGATACGATAGCCATGTTTCTGTTTTGCCTTCTTTTTCTTTTTTTTTACAATCTGGAAATACTTTAACATTTAAGAATAAATTTACAAATGAAGATATCATTTAATACATGCTAGAAATAGATTTTTTATAGTTAAAACACATGTAATAATATGATACCCAACAAATAATATGAGAGATTTTGTTAGTTGATGAATATATTTAAGGAGGCAACTTCACTCTTCAGTTTGTTACACCACGAAACGTCAAACCACACATCCAAACTGTAAGTGACACATGCAATCACTTCCAGGGTTGTTTTATAAATAACACACACAGACTCGGCAGCAACACTGCACACTCCACCATCTCCTCTCTAGGGGGTTACAGCTCATACATTTGGGGGAAGGGCAAGATTCACCTTTAATGGTGAAAAGAATAGCGAAGGTCTCCTGTGTAGCTTTGAAATACCTTTAGTAACAGTCATTTCATATATGGAAAATGTAGTACTTATTAAAAAATCAGACACACTATTAAAAGGAAACAATAGAGTAAGCAATGCCTAAAACATTGGATATATTTCAAAATTAGAAAATGGATTTTTAATTAAGGGTTAAGTTAATCACTTCATGTCATTAAATTATTTTCTTTCTTTCTCTCCTCACCCCCTCCCCAATTTTGGGGTTGAAACCAGGGATGTTCTACCTGAGCTACCCTGCCAACCCTTTATTATTTTTGAGAAAGGTTCTTATAAGGTGTCCAGGTTGGCCTCAAAGTTTCTATCCTCCTGCCTCCTGAGTAGCTGGGACTATGGGCGTGTACCACAGAGCCCAGCAGCATACCACTAAATTCTTTATAGAACCTTGTCAACCTGTGGTTTTTAATATATTGTTTTTAATCAGGCTAGGCAGCACTACATTGAGTACAATGTCACTGTGCTGGCTACTTTCTCTAGGACTGAATGTAAAAATCATAAGAATACCAAACTTTGAAACACTGCCAAATCATAAAGCACATCCAGCTACAGAACTTTTAATTACCAGGGATAATTAACAATTGGCTCCTTTCTACTCTGAATTCCAGTATACTTGCTATGTGGCTATTAACAAGTTATTTCATCTGTCTGAACTTAAAATTTTATTATTGATAAAACAGAGATAATGACATCATAGAATTATGTACACTTAGCAAATAGCAGTATTAATTGTTTTATAAAGCATAAATTCCTTGTTTAAATATCTTTTTGTGTCCTCAGCAATACAATAGCAGGAAATGGAGAGCGTCTACTTCAGTTTAAGAATTGAGGTCAAAAAGCTGGGGGCAGTGGTGCAACCTATAGTCCCAGCTACTCAGGAGGCTGAGGCAGAATGATCAACTTGAGCCCAGGAGTTTCAGGCTAGCCTGGGCAACAACAAAAAAAAATTGAGACCAAATAGCAACAGAAGTTCTAGTCACACCCTATGGAGAACAGTAAATGAGATATAGATATACATGGGGGAGAGGAACTGCTTCCACAACTACAGGATAGACCTTGTAGAAAGATCCCAAATAACAAAAAGCTATCCCCGTCTGGCAACAAATTGGTGTTAAATAATGAAATTTTCACAATTATCAAGTTACTTTATCACTACTGTTGCTTTATACAATACATATGGCTTCAAGTAAATGCCATAATTATTTTCTAACTGCTATAAATAAAATCAGTTGAGATTCTGCCACTAGTACTGCAGTAATAGGC
The DNA here is from genome assembly GCA_028644305.1 of Xerus rutilus. Classification (NCBI taxonomy): domain Eukaryota; kingdom Metazoa; phylum Chordata; class Mammalia; order Rodentia; family Sciuridae; genus Xerus; species Xerus rutilus. Next base: position 18,801,634 of record CM053400.1, on the reverse strand, counting down.
TATCAGAGGTGGTGTTCAGTTTCATTTTGATATTCAACACAAGCATTTCAAAAGACATATTTATATAGAATTAAGTGGTAATAAGATACACACACACCCACTCTAGCACATAAATGAATATATCACAGAGTGTTTTTGACATTTTGCTGAGGTCCCAAGAGCAACAGGACCCTATTTTTTTAATTAGAGCATTACAGTTATACATAGTAGTTGGGTTCATTTTGACAAAATCATATATGCATGGAATCTGATTTACTACTATTCAGTCCTCCTTCCTCCCATTTCTCTTCCCTTCTTCTCCTGTTCTCCTTCCTCTATTATCTTCCTTTCACTCATTTATTTATTTATTTATTTAAAAAAATTTTTTTAAGTTGTAGATGGACACAATCTCTTTATTTATTGTTATGTGGTGCTGAGGATTGAACCCAGTGCTTCACGCATGCGAGGCAGGTGCTCTACCACTGAGCCACAATCCCAGCCCCTCACTCATTTATTTTTGAGTGGTGCTTTCTACATATACACGAGGGTGAAATTCCCTGTGGCATACACGTACATAATGTGATTTTGTTAAATCTCTTCCACATTTCCTCCCCTTTCCTGTCCCTTCTTCTACTCCACTGATCTTCCCTATATCTTTATGACATCTGATCCCCAACAAAGGGAATCTACTTTTAAGGATAACTTGTGTAAATCTTATAGACAAAAAGGAGAACAAGCAAGTCAGCAGAGAGTCAGAGGATCGTTACCCAGGTGGACGACTCCCCTGACCACTCCCACAACCCAACACGTTCTAGTTAGTATAAGCACAGAGGCATAGTGAACAGTGCCAGGTGATATACCCCAACACTGAAAATGAAGCAGGTAGGCTAACATTATAAAAGCATTGTTTACATGGAATCTGATGACCAATGTCATGAACATTTGGCTAGCCACGAAAATGCCAACACTCACCCTTCACTCAAGCTTTTATTCTCTCTGAACTCAAGATAGTCTCAAAAGGACAATACAAGTGTATGTCATATGAAGTTTTTTTAAAAAATAATAACTAAAACAGAACCAGATTGGCCACTGTTCTGTAGATAAATTAGATATTGATCTGGCTCCAAAAGAACAGGATTAATTCATATGCTAAGTTGAGAGCAATTACTCAAATCTTACAGTTTTAAATTTCTTTTCTTTTCTTTTTGGTACTGGAGATTGAACTCAGGGGTTGCTTGGCGCCCCGTCGTTGCTGAGGCTGGCTTTGAACTCACGATTCTCCAGTCTAAGCCTCCCAAAGTGCTGGGATTACAGGCATGCACCACTGTGCCTGGCTTACAGTTTTAAATTTCTTTTTTTTTAATTTTTTCTTAGTTGTAGATGGACACAATGTCTTTATTTTATTGCTTTGTATGTGGTGCTGAGGATCGAACCCAGGGCCTCACGCATGCGAGGCAAGCGCTCTACCGCTGAGCCACAATCCCAGCCCAGTTTTAAATTTCTTAACAGCATCTAAAAACGTAATTCTTCTTATGAATGACATTTTTCTTATGAGACTGCTTCTCATAATTTTTGTTGGCCACAGTGAGATCCACATTTAATTTTATAAACCTGAACTAGCACCTCAACTACATCATTGCTTAAATATATTTAAAAAGCTTATAAACATGTATATTTTTAAAAAGCCCAGTAACTATTACTTCTGGGAAAATTGCTAACTAAATGGGTGATTTTTCAACTTGGCGCACTGACTGTGGGTACAATCAACTCAGAATTGAAGCAACTAGCAGCCTAACCTCTCCCACATAATGAATGTTCCCCTTCTTGCAAAGCTACTTACAATTTAAACAACCACATAAATATGGTTTCTGTAATACCCAATCTTTTGAAATGTTGTACATACATCCATCTTAGGAAATCAAATTATATTTTAATTACAATAGCAGAGCTCACTTTCAAGCAAGGTGGAGATTCCTTTTGAGTGAGTGAAAATTACTTTAAAAAACAACCAACCATGCTGATGTGTTTTATAATTCCAATCTTCTAATATTAAGTTGGGTCAAGGTGTGGGTCACCTGAAAACTTCTGGGATAGGTTACAATCTTTACAACATAATTTAGGAAAATATGTTATAGGTTCATGAGAGATGACATCTTTCAGAAAGAATGAGGAAGAAATAACTTTGTTGGGATTGTATAAGACTCATTTCTTTGAAAACTTTCCCGGTTAAAGCCAAAGATTTTGAATTAATATTTTAGCCAAATGATTTATTATTAAAAGAAAATGGAAATGGATTAGCTCAATGTGTGGATTTGACGTACCTTCCATGGTTCTGTGGGCTCTGGCTCAGCTTGCTCAGGTGGCTCCTCTTCTCTTTTCACTTCAACCTTCACTGTTTCCTTCTGTGTTTTTTTGGCAGATGCCCCTGGGACGCTGCCCTCTGTGACCTGACTCTGAGCAATGGCTGGTGCAGAGGTGGGCCGAGGACTTCGGTCTGCTGAATCAGCAGCTGCTGCTGTGGAGAAGGGGAAAAGTGAAGAATAAGTGAAGGCAAGAGCCACTGTACTACTTTCAGGACAATAGGCAAAAGACCTCTGTATCCAGGACACAGTATGTGAATGTCACAGTCCAGTGGCCTATCATACAGAAGGCAAAAAATCATTAGTGTTCTGATGGCAACGAGACAGCTAAAGGTACCCTCAATAGAAATGCTAAAATGTGTTAACCCTGTTTCATAAAAGCTAAATTCAGGAGGGAAAAAGAAAAAGTAAGGGAAAAAATGGAAAACCTGTTAATCTTCAATGTTGTCTATGGAGGGAAAAAAAGGATTAATTAAGTCTAGCCTCTTCTATGAAGTCTTTTAAAAATAAAGACTTTATTTTTAGGTAGTTTCAGAAACCTAAAAATGTATTGTGTCTGATTTTTTTCTGTGAGGCTTCCTTGCAATAATCACAAAACCACTTGATAAATGGCTCTTCTGATAAGACATGTACTACTTTTTGATGCTTGTAAGGGCAACTCTTTGAACTAGATGCTTTCCCTTTTAATAATAAATCATTTGGCTAAAATATTAATTCAAAATCTTTGGCTTTCAGTCATAAAAACAAACCAAAGACCTTTAGTGTTCTGTCCCACCCCATCCCAGAGTCCTATCAACATGTACTATAGCTCCTATTCTCTAAAATATTTAGAGCAGTGGCTCTCAACCAGGGGTGATTTTGTCCCCAGAGAACATCTGGCAATGTCTGCAGACATTTTAGGTTGTTACAACTGGGGAGAGCAGAGAAAGGGGTACTGACATCTGGAGTGTAGAGGCCAAGACTGCTGAGGTCAAAAAGCCTTGAATTAGGGAAAAGGCCGTATAGATTGTTTTAGAGAGAATAAACAACATAGGTTAATGACAAAAGCTTGATCCTTCTGTTGTTTAGGTTTGTCCTCTTTGGCTAAGTTTTAGATAACTTACTTCAGAACAATTACTGGGGGCTAGGGACCTAGCTCAGTGGTATAGCACTTGCCCCTGGGTTCGATTCCCAGTACCACCACCAAAAAAAAAAAAAAAAGAAGAAGAAGAAGTAGAAAAAGAAGAAGAAGAAAGAAAAGAAAAGAAATAAATTAACAGTCACTCATAGACTATTCATGGTTTTTAACCTTCATTTTTCCAGGGATTGAAACAAAATATCTGCACATGTTACAGTAAACCTTACTGATCTGACATTGTCTAGGAATGAAGGTATTTGTACACATGATTTAATTTTTTTTTCTTTTGCAGTACTGGGGATTGAACCCAGGGCCTCTCACATGTTAGGCAAATGCTCCACCTCCACTGAGCAACATCCCTAGCCCTTTATTAAATTTTATTTTGAGATTCTCTTGTTTCAGCCTAAGTAGCTGAGATTACAGGCATGTACCACTGAGCCCAAATATGATTTAACAGCCTAATACCATCATTATTCTTTCTTACACTGAGACTTTTTAATTTTCATGGAAATCCTAAAAATGTTTATTACACATTTTCTTTCCTTTTTAAAGAGATTATACTGAACATAATCTATTTTGATACATTCAGATTTGTAAGATGCAAAAATTAAGTAAAACAAAGGAATTCCTTAAACTGGCATGAATTAATAAATTGAAATTTAAACCACTTCCTATATACCACACCAAGAGAGATTCTTATCACTCAGTGGAAAACCTGGGGCCTCTTGCAAGCCTCTGATACGCATGGGTGTGCCAAGCCAGTCAGTGCAAGAATGGCAGATGGCAGACCAAGCCTAACAAAACAGGGGAATGTGACAAAATATTTTGCTCACAGTTGTGTTAAAGTATCATTATACATGTGTATTCACACCTCCTCTCAAAGAATTAATTCAACTCTGCTTGGCATCACAGAAACACAGCCCATGCTTTCACCATGTGTTATTTTGCCACTTGAATTTGGTTTTAATCCAATACTAATATTACAGAGCCAAATGATTTATGTCTTTAGCATTCCTGGCCTTAGAAATCTGTACTGTATCTAGAAGAGTAGGTATAAATGTAAAAATTGAGGGTTAAAAACTAAGGTGGAAACAGTGTAGAGCCTGGAAAAACAGCAGCATTATGCGCTGACTGTGAAAGGCAGTGGGGAACAGGGCAGAGACCACATCATGAGTCTTCAGCCCAAACTCACATTAGTCACACACAGTAGTGTGACCTAGGGCAAAGAGCTTAATTTTTCAAACCTTCAAATCAATATTTGTAAAATGTGGAAGATATTATTTCTACAGGATAGTTGGGGAAGGGATACTCAATGGCTACAAACACATTTTATGAACTCTAAATATTAATAACTTCTAACATTCTACTTAAGTCCTTATATTTCTTTTGTCATGGGTTAATATTTCAAGAGTAAGTTGGGCAAAAACTATGCACGTACTTACATGAAATTCAAAGGAAAGATATCACCTAGGATCCCTGAAGAGGGGAAAATTTCTTTCATTTTCTCAATAAGAAGACTGCAAATTATGGATTATGATAAAATATAGTGGTGATTTTTAAACAGCTTTATTGAGATATAATTAACATACAATTTACTCATCTGAATCAATGCTTTTTAGTATATTCACAGTGTTGGGGTAGTGATTTATTTTAAGCTGTTTTGGTGTGGGACTAGGGAGGGATATAGCTCAGTGACAAACTCCTCGCCCAGCATGTGTAAGGCCCTAGGTTCCATTACTAGCACTGGAGGGAAAAAAAAGATGTTTTGGCTTTTCAGTTTTATTAATCTGTTAGCTATTACAAGACTTTGGTGCATATACAGAAAACCCTTAACTTTATTGCTTTTGGCTGAGAACAATAGAAACTTAGTTATATACCAGAGCAGTAAAGAGTAAAACTCAAGAACATCACACTGAGTAAATGGAAGCTTCTAGCTGCTATTTACTGGCACAATTTCTGCCAGTATAGTACAGGTTCTGCAGGTGTACAAGGGATCAATGGTTCCATCACCAGAGGGCCCACACGAATCATCTGCAGATCTTGACCAACAAACAAAAAACCACTAGATACTCGGCAAGAATGTATGAACTATCCTAGTAAGTTACCTAACTTGTCGGTGCTCCAGTTTTCTCATGAAGAAAACAAGAGTTCCTAAATACTTCTTGTTCACTGGGTTGCTAGTATTAAATACGAATACATGGAAATGGTTGGAAAAGCAAAAAGTGCAACAAAAATACAAGCTAAAAAGTCCTTGTCATATTATTAGCTATCCTTGTGGCTTAATACTCTTATCTTAAAACTGGGATCTGAACCAGTTTGGTTCTCCAGCTGGTGAAGCAGATGCTCTGAGCACCAGACAGAACAGAAGAGAAAGAGTGCTTGTTTGCATCACCAAAGCGAGGCCCCTTATAAAGCAATTCTTCTGAAAGCTTCCCTAATATACCCTTTCTAGTATAGAAGGTTACATTATTTTTTTTTAAAAGCAAGTAGACCCAATAGGAAAAAGTTTCTCTTTTAAGGAAGATGGAGAAAGATCTAGGAAAAGGTGGGGAAAATAGTTTCCAGTTTTCAGTTCTTACTCCAAGAAGACAGTTCAGAGAAAAAGAATACATATGAAAACAGAATGATAAAATTTTTCTCTATTTATATGCAATTCAGATACTTAAAAGATATGAAAAGTGCTTAAAATAGTGCCTATAACATATTGAATGCTCATTGAATACTGACTATTAACAACTACTTACTTTCTCCTTTCTTTTTTCTTAATATTTTTTAGTTGTTGATAAACTTTATTTTGTTTATTTATATGTGGTGCTGAGAGTCAAACCCAGTGCCGCACACATGCTAGGCAAGCGCTCTTCCACTGAGCTACAGCCCCAGCCCACTTTCTCCTTTCTTTAAAAAAAAAAAAAAAGTCACCATGGTGAAAAGAGTAAAAAGCACACATCTGGGAGATTAGTCCTAGGTTCTACTTCTAGTTCTGACCTTAGACAAGTCACTTTGTGACCTTAGACAAGTCACTTAAATCCTAAGGTTAGATTGTAAGAACAATGAACATCAATGGGCAAGTATTTCAAAAGATTAGAGAAAGAACAGGTCAATGAAAATGTAAAGAAAATAATAAAGATGTAAGCTTGCATAAATTAAACTCAAAAATATACAACTTAAATAAAACCTAAAGTTAGTTCTTTGAAAATATTAACAAAATTAACAAATTTCTAGCAAGACTGCAAGAAAAAATAAAAAGGAGCACAACTTACTAATAAGAGGAATGCAAAAGGGAACACTGCTATAGGTTATATAGATATTAAAGACACCCAACTTTATGTCAATAAATTTGAAAATTAGATAGAATAGGCAATTCTTAGAAAACACAATTTACCAAAATTGAAATAAGAACCAGAACACTGTAATAGTCCCTTATCTAATAAAGATACTAAATCTGTAAGTAAAAAACCCTCCCACACAGAGACCTCTAGGACTAGATGGCTTCACTGGTGAATTCTCCAAATATTAAGGAAGAAACACCAATCTTATACAAACTCTTTCAGAGGACAGGAAAAGTGGGAATCCTTCTCAGCTTATTTTATAAGGCCAGCATAAAAGTGATATTAAAATCTGATCATTTTCTAAGGTTTTCTTCAAAGATTCCTTTCTTTAGTGTTCTATAATTTTCATTGTAGAAGTCTTTCACCTCTTTTGTTAGATTGATTCCCAAGTATTTTAATTTTTTTTTTGAGGCTATTGTGAATGGAGTAGTTTTCCTAATTTCTCTTGCAGTGGATTCATTGCTTATGTATAGAAATGCATTTGATTTATAGGTATTGATTTATATCCTGCTACCTTGCTGAATTCATTTCTTAGTTCTAGAAGTTTTCTGGTGGAATTTTAAACCAAAGGCCAAATGTTTTCTCTGATAAGCAGATGCTGATCCATAGTGGGGGGCGGGGGTAGGGAAGAAGGAAGGAACTTTGGATTGTACAGAGGGGAGTGAGAGGAGGGGTGGGGCTGTGGGGATGGGAAGGACCCTGTATATATGTATGATTACACTACTGGTGAGACTCTGCACCATGTACACCCAGAGGAATGAGAAATTGTGCTCCATTTGTGTACAATGTGTCAAAATGCATTCTATTGTCATGCATAACAAACTAGAACAAATTTTTAAAAAAGAAATAGAAGGGAAACCAGTAGAATAGGAGAACGGGATCAGGGGGAGGGAGAGGAAGGAAAAAGGAAGTACTGGGAAATGAAATTAATCAAATTATACTGTTTTACTGTATGCACGTATGAATATATTATGACTAATCCCACTGTTATAATTACAATGCACCAATAAAAATCAAAAAATAAAAAATAAAACCTGATCATAACATTACAAGAAAGGAAAATTATAGACCCGTTTCCCTTATGAAAATACAGTCATCCCTTAATATCCATGAGAAATTGGTTCCAGGACTCCCCTTGGATACAAAAATTTAAGGAGCTCAAGTCCTTTACAATAGCCTACTATTTGCATGTAACCTACACACATTTCCCCCATATTCTTTAAATCATCTCTACATTACTTAAAATACATAATACAATGTAAGTACTACGTAATATATACTATTTTGTTTAGGGAATAATAAGGAAAAATCTGTACACATTCAGCATACACAAAAAGTTGTTTTTTTCCCCAAATATTTTCACAGTTGCAGAACCTGAGGTATGCTAAGTTGATTTCAATTGCAAAAGTTCTAAAATGATATAAAAACCAAATCATGATCAAATTGAGCTTAATCTGAGAATACTTGATGGGCTTAAAAACTGAAAGTCAATCAAGGCAATCCACATATAACATAAAAAGGAAAATAATCACTTTATTATACCACTTTATTATTAAGTAAAAAGTATTTGGTAAAAGTCAATACTAATTCATGGTAAAAACTTTTAGAAAACTAGAAATAAAAGAAAACTTCCTTATCTGATAAAGCATAGCTACTCAAAACCCACAGCAAACATCATACTCAATGATAAAATACTGAAGCTTTCTCCCTGAGGTTGAGAATGAGACGAGAATGCTAATCACTAACACTTTTATTCAGCATTACATTGGATGTCCTAGCTAGCAACAAAGCAATTAAGAAATTAAAAACAGATTCCA
>CM053400.1:18774249-18792532 GCA_028644305.1 Xerus rutilus | reverse complement strand
AAAAACAGATTCCAGATAGATTGTTTATCTAAATATGAAATGCAAACAGTACAAGTTTTAGAAGAAGATACTGGACAAGGTGACTTACTGGACAAGGAAGGAGATGCCTGATGGTGTTAGATGAAAACAGCAAAGACACGAAGACTGAGTGACTCCAAACCTGAAATCTTGATTTTCTACATCCCCAACTCTGCTCCTCTCCCCATCCATTCCATTAAAAGATCAAGCCCAGGAATAAAACTTGATTTTCTTTTCCTTACCATCTCCAGTATTTATCAGCAATTCTGTCAGCCCTGCCTCCAAGATGTATCCCCAACCACTTTTCTCTGTCTTTGTTCCCAGTACCAGGTCCAAGCTGTCATCTTCTCACACCTAGATCCTGCATCAGCATTCACCCTACTTCTGGTTCTACCCTCACGTCCATGGAGTCTCACCCCCAAATCAGAGTAATCTTGTTAAAATGGAAGTCAGATTATAACACTCCTTCTGATAGCTTCCTGCTGCAAGTAAAATAAAATCAAAGCTCCTACACAAACTGGCCCATGCCTACTTCTCTGACTATTTTTATCTTCTATTCTTCTCCCCTTTGTTTATTAGGATCTAGATCTGTGCTTCCAATATCAGAGCTACTAACCATATGTGGCTATTTAAATTTATATTTAATTAAAATTCAGTTTCTCAGTTGCATAGCCACATTTTAAGTTCTTAATGGCCACAGATAGTTATTGGTTCTGAATTGGACATCATAAAATAGAAGATTTCTGTTATGGTTTATACCTGGAATGTCCCCCAGAGGCCCATGTGTTGAAAGTCTGGTCTCCTACTGGTTGGCACTAATGGGAGGTGATGGAAACTTTAGGAAGCAGGGCCTTGGCTGGAGGAGGTCAGTCACTGGGGGCATGCCTTTGAAGGCTATATTCTGTCCCAGGGCCCCTTTTCTCTGCTCCAGGCTGCCATGAGGTGAGCAAGACCACACACTCTCATCACTATGACAGTTTGCCTCATCTCAGGCCCAAAGCAATGGAGCCAGCCCAACCTTGGACTGAAACCTGAGCCAAAATAAACCTTCCCTCCTTTGTCAGGTATTTTGTCACAGTAACAAAAAGGTGACTAATAGAATTTTCATCAGCAAAGAAAGTTCTATGGGGTAGCACTGATCTAGACACACACCAACCTCATTTCTCCCTTCAAGACTTTGTACTTGCCTCTCCTTTTTGTGGAATGTTCTTCCCCTAGATTTTGGGCTGGCTGGCTCCTTCTCATAATTCAGGTTTCAACTCAAATGATGCTCTTTAGGGGAATCTTCTAAGTTTAGATTGGACTGCCCAATCTAAAATAGCTCCTCAATCTTCCCTGTCTTCACACTCTACTCCATTCCCATTTTATTTTCTTAATAGCATTGATTGCTACATGAAATTATTTTCTTCTTTTCTGTTTCTACCAATAAAATGAAAGCTCCATGAAGGCAGAGACTGTGTCATCCATGGAGTCCACGGCTGTATTCTCAGTGACTAAAACAACACCTGGCACATAGGCCGAAAATCAATAGTTGGACAAAGTAAAAGAAAAAGAGATTTCTAATTCTCATTCTAGTAGTACCTCATCCATCACTACCTAGCAGTGGGATCCTGATCTAGTCACTATTCTCTCTGAACTACAGTTCTCCTTTTCTTAAGATTTGTCCACTGAGTTAGACAATTAGTAGGATACTTTCCATTTCACCACTAAGAAATAATAATTTGGTTCTCTTATAGATAACTGTGCTTCCTTTATGTCTCTCTAAGGAACAAGGATCACGAGAAATCATTAATATTCAATGCAAACCTCCATCGAGACTCCGGGATGCCCGTTTGCTTGCTGTGCGCTCGAAGTGTGGGGCAGGCCTGTCAATCAGAGCACTAGCTTGCCTGGTCTGAGCTTGAGTCCGGCCACTATATCGAAATTTGGATCCCAGGGCAAGAAATTTGCTTTTGGGAATGGTGTCTGTAGACGTCAGTCTGAGAGAAAAATCATAATAATCACATATTATGTAAATTATCTCATTCTGAAACTGTAAAATTAAAGATAAAATCAAGAATAAAAAATGTTTCTCAATTTTCAAGATATAATTATAATTATTAGGAGAGTTTCAATCAAGCAATCATTATTTCAGTTCCATGTCATGTCTCAAAGCAATTAGTATACTTAGTTGTTGCCTACATTATCATCATCTTGTATCTCCATAGATAGGGTCTTAACAGTTCTTACCGCAATACTTTCACTATATTTCTGTAATATTTTCACCATTTTATATATAGGAAACTGAACCACCAAAAGGAAGTTATGTGTATAAGGTCACATATCTGTTAAGGGACTAGGCAGTAACAAAGGCCAAGCCCAGGACTGTTAGCTATAGTTAGGGCAATCATAGAGCACCTAGTGCACACAGGTTCCTATTCTCCACTTTTCTCCTTCTCCTACCACACAAAGAAAGGTGCTTTGGGAAAGTTGAGGCATGCTTTTCAACCTAGAGGGGGAAAACTGAATTCAATTTGTCTTACTTAAGATGATTTCACTGGAGCTAAACAAAAGTGCCAGTCATACAAAGAAGGGAATTTCAATAACTGACTTAAAATAGAAACATGCATAAATAATTTATCTTTGAAAAATACTCAAGTGAGAATACCTGAAAAATGTGTGATGCTCTACACAGACTTTCCATAATTTCTTAGCTGCTCGGTAACTGGGAAGTTTGAATCCAATGGTACTTTCGTATTGTTCTTGCTATAGAAACACAAACATGAAACATGTATCATTTGACTACAGTGATACAGCACCAGAGAAATATGGTGCCACCAAAGAGATCATTGTAAATACAAATAATGTTATCAATTTAAGGACATAAAATATCATTTGAAATGTTTTCCTACTCACCAAAAGAAAGTCACTCCTGAGGATGTCCTTTTCCAAAGCAAGGAAGCCAAGAAATGCATATTATTCATGCATTTTATTTTTGTTCAAAAAACACACATGCATGCACACACAAACACAAGGCACTTTTCTGAGACATAATTAAGTCACATTTTGATTGTCTAGACATTGCTTTTCCTTAGTCATTATCTGTATTTGGGATATTAGATTATTCAATGATCAGGGAATGAGATATCAAATAATTCCTCCACCAATCAATATTATTACACAATAGTAATTAATAATAGGAAATAAAGATTTGGCTCAAAGCAGATTATTTTTTTAAAAAATTAATTAAATTTTAATTAATTAAATTTTAAAAATTAATTTAAATTTTAGAATCATCAAATAAAAATTGTACATACTTATTATGTTCAGTATGCATATATGGAATATGCTAAATCAGGCTAATTAACATATGCATTAACTCATATGTAATTTTTTTTGTGTGGTGAGAACACTTAAAATCTAATCTCTTAACAATATTTTATGTTTTGGTTTGTGCTGGGTATTGAACCCAGGGCCTCATGCATGCTAGGGTATCTCAGCAATTTTCAAGAAGACAATAAATACACTGAACTGTAATGATTATGTTGAATAATTGGCCTCTTAAGCTTATTCCCTAGATTCTCTAATTATTAAATGTTTATTCTTTTTTTTTTTTTTTTTTTGGTACTGGGGATTGAACTCAGGGGCATTTGACCACTGAGAAACATCTCCAGCCCTATTCTGTGTTTTATGTAGAGAGAGGGTCTCACTGAGTTGCTTAGCACCTCACAGTTGCTGAGGCTGGCTTTGAACTCACGATTCTCCTGTCTCAGCCTCCCAAAGTGCAGGGATTACAAGCGTGCACCACTGCGCCTGGCTTAAATGTTTATTCTTTTCTCCCCTGACTGATCATTAATTTATCTAGATACTTCTGACTGAAGCAAACCATATCCTGCCAAGGATACAAGAAACATGCTATTGGTCTCTTACTTCTGTTTCTCCCTTTGGCATACTTTATTAGATGGAAAAGTAAAGTAATATTTGTTTTCAGTGCCTATTATTGCCAATAACACTAGGATTAGACAGGATCAATTTTTACACTGAAGAAACTGAGTTCAGAAAAGTTATTTGCTCAGTCTCATAGCTGTGAAATGGCAGAATCTGAATATCACCTTATCCAACTACCATGCTACTTCTAAATCAACAATAGTAGTCACATTCCACTTCTCTGAATCCTGTTGTTCCTGATTGCTTCCTTAAATAAGAATTCTGCATTTTTAGCACATAGTTGACATTTATCAAGACTGAGGCCTTCCTATTATCATATTTATTAATATGTGTGTGTATTTAGTTTTGTTTTGCCACATTAAGATACCAGAGTGTTGAGGGATGGAATGCTCTTATTTATCATTAAATGCAAAGAAAGCCCTCCTAAATATTTGTTGGTTGAATGACTCTTGGATTTGAAACTTTGAGGGAAAACACTGATTGCTTTGTGCTAGGCACAGATAAATAAATAATTATAATACAAAATAAATGCTTCAATGATAATTCCTACCCAAGATTTTTAAGGCTGCACGTCTAGAATTTCCAGGCTCAAAGAGTGAGCCGTTTTCGCCAGCAGATGGTGATATATAAACATACAAAAAGCCACCTTACGTCTGGCTGGTCCTTTTGTGTTGAGCTTTCACAGTTGTTATCTCATTTGATGTTCAAATAAACTGGGACTGAGGAGGTATTATCCTTCTTGAATGTAAGGAAAGAGCCTTAGACTTATCCAGGTTTTTGTTTAGTAAGCAGAAGAGAAGAAACTAGAGTTTTTAAGAAAAATTTAATTCCTACTTAAACAATTTGCTAGTACACCATGATAGCTCATTTACAAGTTAAAACTGGCCAGCATTAGTATATACTGAAATTTGGCTACCTATTAATAACTGAGTTGATCCAGTATTAAGTTGAACATACAACTCTATTAAAAATCTAGAACTTATGCATGAGGCCTTGGGTTCAATCCACAGTGGCAAGAAAAAATAATCTAGAACTTGACCCTGGAATACATAGTAACATATATATACAAATAAATTTTAATTATAGAAGGTAGTACATAAAACTTTTAACTCCACAAGTAATTTTAGAATCTCATGCTACAGAATTTATAAATATTTTCCCATCAAGTTCTTACCTGGAGTAAACAAGAAACAAGTTTATCAATCCAGGTTTTACTTTTGGCAATGGAATATTTACTTACAGGAAGAGGAATGTCCGGAAAACCAGTAATAAGAAAAGAAATATTACAGAACTAAACAATTTAGAAAATGGAAATACTGGCCCCTAAATAGTTAGCTAGACAGAGACTTCCCAGATGACATAACACGGAAAATGGCAGCAAGGAAATGTTTGGTTTAGGAGGAAAGAAACACGAATTCTGTACCTCTCCAGGCCGGATCTTGATGAAAAAGCTGCTGCGTTTATAAGAAATCTTCAGTACTTTGGGCCAAGGGAAACGGTTAATTCTCAACTTATCTTTGTAAACCAAAAGGCCACTAGAGCAGACACCTAGGATGATATCCACTCCCTCTAAGTCCTGAAAAAGAAAAGCGTCAGCATTTCAATCTTGAGCAAAGTGCTCAATACATCATTAACTATTATTAGATAATCTGAAGATATCAGAAACCAGAAACAGTAATGAAGCATATCATGAAAAATAAAGTGGAGCCTGACAATCATAATCCATATCAGCAGACAAGACTTCCCAGAGGCCAGGGCTTAGGGTTATGTGTATCACCTGGGGATACAACTATTTCTCTGTCTTAATGACGTGTTTGCGCCATTCTAATTGTTTTTTAAAACGACACAGTGATAATCCCTCCAGAAAATCATGTTAAGATTTGACTCAATTCCTGTATAAACTCAACGTAAGAAAATTTCAGATTCTTAAAATAACTGATATTAAGTATATTAAATGATAAATTTTATCCCTAAGGCTAGAAGGAACGAACATTAAGGCAAAATGAAGTCATGTTTACATGCTTCTTTATTAAAGAAAAATTTTTAAATATTAATCATCTATGTAATTCAAGGAAAACGATTTCATCCGAGTTAATTTCTACAGATGACTATGTTTAGCTAAATAATCACAACCCAGAGTTAAATGGGTTTTTTTGGCGGGGGCGGTGGACCAGGACTTGAACTCAGGAACACTTGACCACTGAGCCACATCTCCAGTCCTATTTTTTGTATTTTATTTAGAGGCAGGGTCTCATTGAGTTGCTTAGTGCCTCACTTTTGTTGAGGCTGGCTTTGAACTTGCAATCCTCCTGGCTCAGCCTCTCAAGCTGCTGATATTACAGGCATGCACCACCACGCCTGGCCAGAGTTAAATGTTTTTTGACTACTTTTTTTCCTACAATGAGTATAGAGAAAAATATTAGTGCCTGCATATGTTATGTACAAGCATAACAATGATGCAGATATTGAATATAGCTTTAATTCAATGACTAGCTGACTGAAAATTTACCTCAAGATGCCCTCTTAAGTTTTTAAACCCTGGAGGTATAACTCTCTCTCTCTCTTTTAATGATGTGCTTTACAGAAACAGTTTGCTTTCCAACATTTGGAAAAGGAATTTGGGGCCTGACTCCTTCACCCATTCCTGACACCAACCTCAAGCAGGAAATGAGAAGTTCTAAAAATACACCTTATCTGAAATACTGATATTTCTATTGTCTATTTTAGAAATTCACAGAAGTTATAGTACCCAGCCACAAATAATCCAGGAAAACATCTGAATTTGAAATTAGAATTAACTGAATTTAAGAAATGATCAAATATTCAGATTGAGAAAAATCCTAAATATCAGTCTAGTCTAATCAAAGACCAGATGTTTGATTGTCTCTTTTCTAAATTCCTACCAAGTGATTACTCTGCTATTCTGGAATACCTCCAGTGACAAGGAGCTCACCACCCTTGGAGGTAGCCCATCTCATCTTAGAAAACCTCTGCTAGATAATTTGTCAAACTGAGATGAACAACGTATTTCTCTATACTTTACATTTTACTATCTCTAGGCTTATATCTTGAAGCCATAGTAAAATCTCTATTTTACACACCACTCCTTTAAATTAACATGAAGGTAGATATTATGTCTCCCCAGAACTTTCTCTTTTGTAGGATAAATATCCCTGTTCTTTTGTTTCTCATTGGATTTGGTTTTGAGTCTCCTCATCATGCACACTAGTTAAGTTCCTCCAACTGAGCATCTGAGCATCCCTTTGAGCCCTCTCCCTCACAGTATCCTCAACCTCCCCAGCCATTTCAGTATATGAAGATGAGGGAAGTCAAGCGATTGCCTTAAGTAGTCCCTCTGTTAGGCTGCATTAGGCAGAAGTAGGCTTTAAAGCTCAAGTTTCCAATACCCTAATCAAGGGTTCTCAATGAGCCACTGTGGTGCATTCAGTGTGCATTAGAATCTTCATCTCAGCTTCTGGTTCAATAAGTCTGGGATGGAACCTGAAAAGTATGTCAGTGATATTAAATACTGCTGACTCAAAGACCACACTGAGAACCATTACCCTAGGCCAGTGGTTCTCAGGTTCAAGCAAGTATTAGAATCATTTAGAATGCTCATTAAATCTGGAGATTCTAGAGCCTGTCCTCTGAAATAAGTCAGTAAATCTGGGAGAAGCTCAGGAATCTGTATATTTAATAGATACCGCAAGTGATTTAGGTGACGTTGGCTGTGAAATAAGCCTTGCTGCCACTGTGATTTTCAAATGTAAACACATTTTAGGAAAATACGATTTTTTTGTGTGTGTGTGTGTGGTGCTAAGGATTGAACCCAGGGCCTTCTGCATGCGAGGCAAGTGCTCTACCAACTGAGCTCTACCCCCAGCTCTTACAATTTCTTTTTCTCTACGTGTTTCTTTTTTTCTAGGTTATATTTTTTTATTTTTTACAGTGGCTTCGTTGTGAGACTTTATTCTGACAGCGGAATTGCCAAGTGGCAGTTCAAGTGATATACTTAAAATTACCATTTATTTTGAATGTTTTAAAATACCCCAGATAAATGCTGGTGAAAAATAGCACATGACACAAGTGCAATATATGCATAGCACACCTGCATCACCTAATGCATATTAGTAAAGGCCAGAGTTACGTTACCTTTGCTTTATGAAGATCCACTCCATACATAGACAACTTTTTGGCATTCTCAAGAAATTCCAAGTCAGCCTGAGCTGGAGTCATGGACCTTTGATAGAATAAAAATAAAAAGTCAGTGTCATAGTGTCCACATTTACAGTAATAACAGTTGTATCTTCATGATACTTTATATAAACACACAATCATACACATGCCAACCAATTATGTATATAAAATAAATTTTATAGTCCATAAGTTATCATGGAATGGAAATATTATTACAAAGAAAATGGTATCTTGAGAAAACAAAAAGACACGAAAAAGCTAATGGAAAAAGAAAAATTTTAAACCTCTCTAACAATTTCCTTCAAGTGACCTCATTCATCATTAGCTCTGTCCTCCCTCTCTTCAACCTTTTTCTACCCGATACATAAATTCCTTCCATTAATTTTCTTGCCAAGGAGATGACCAAATTAAATCCTCAAGGGGCATGAGACAATTTACAAGATCCTCTTAGCTGCCTTTTTTCCCTCTATACCCCTGAATTGAGTTATTATGGAAATTAAACAAGAGGGCAGCTGATGTTACTTAACTGGGACTCTTAATGGGGCCAGGTTTAATGAAAAGAAAATTTCTGGTAACAGATGGTGTCCTGCCCACTGATCTAAACAAAATAAATTGGTTAACAGAAGCACATAGATAATGGGATTGCTTTCTGTTATTAAGATGTCTTTATTACCAGGCAAATAAGGAATTAGATTTGCTTGAAAACAATCAGTCTTACTGTCTAAACATTCACTGTGCGGGTCTTTCCTTCTCTAAAAGCTCTGCTTTTGAAAAGTGCTCACTGAAATTTGAAGACAAAGATATCATCATTCCTAATGCTGCACAATTCAGACCAATCACGTAAAACTTCCTAGTAATAATAATGCACCCACAACTCAAAAACAAACAAAAAAAGAAAGACAGAGAAAAGAGAAAGAAAGAAAGAAAGACAGAAAAAGAGAAAGAAAGAAAGTAAAGAAAGAAAATGGTCATTTCCCATAAGACTGCCTCAAGCTATAGAAAGCAGCAGGGGTCTCTTCATTTAACAAGGAAAAGTCTCTTCCAACCCATCAGTCTTTACCCTCATTAAAAAGAACAAAGGATTCCCTGGAACAACAAAAACCAAAAAAAGAAAACACTCCAGAGAGAAGAACGCAGATTTGTTATAACTCAGCCTCCCTAAATAAACTTCTTTCTACGGGCTCTAAAGCATCTCACCTAATTCTATTCACTAATGGACCTGAAGTTGAAGATTAAAAAAAAGGGGGGGGGGAATTAACCCATATATAAATCTATATATTCAAGTCATTCAAAACATCTCAGGAAAGTTTTGTAGTTGTAAATTTCTTTTCCATATAAGGGATACACTTTTCTAGTTAAGGTTACTCCTAGTTATTTTATATTTTGCTGTTGTTACTGATACCAGTAGTATGAATTTTAGGAGTTTGAAGCTGGAAAGGAATTTGAAGGTAATAGAGTTCAACATTTTCATTTTGCTCATAAAGAAAACAGGCCCTGAGGGATCACATGATCATGAATAGGCTGAAACACTTGGTTTAAAGCAGCAGGCTTAAATCAGGACAAGTGTAGTACTGATTTAAGTCACAAAACTCGGACTAGAATCCTGGTTCCTGCGCTTATGGGTGGTAAACCAGTGCCTCCCTCAATCTGCTCTATAAAGTAAGAATCACATTAATGTCTATTTCTAGATACTAGGATAGGCAGTGATTTTTTTTTTGGTACTGGAGATTGAACTCATCAGGGTCACTCAACCACTGAGCCTCATCCCCAGCCCTATTTTGTGTTTTATGTAGAGACAGGGTCTCACTGAGTTGCTTAGCACCTCACTGTTGCAGAAGCTGGCTTTGAACTCGCAATTCTCCTGTCTCAGCCTCCCTAAGTGCTGGGATTACAGACTTGTGCCACTGTGTCCGGCTGATATTTTGTTTTTGCTAAATAAATGAATGTGACTATTAGGATTAAATGAGATAATGGTTGTGAAACTGGTTTGCAAAATGTTTTATTATTATTATTATTATTTATTATTATCATTATTATTATTTGTGGTGCTTGGGATTGAACCCAGGGCCTTGTGCACGCGAGGCAAGCACTCTACCAACTGAGCTATATCCCTAGGCCTGTTTAGTATTTTTGCAACCTTTGTTTTCTAATAGTGCAGTAGTCTATCTCAACACAGATTACAAAACCAAATTGAGAGAAATAATTTGGATCAGTTAAAGTTGATGACAAGGGGCTGGGATTGTAGCTCAGCGGTAGAGCGCTTGCCTCGCATGCGTGAGGCCCTGGGTTCGATCCTCAGCACCACATACAAAGCAATAAAATAAAGACATTGTGTCCATCTATTTAAAAAAAAAAAAAAGTTGATGACAAATTTTAAAACATTAAATGAAGTAATCATGACAAAAATCTTCCCTATACTCATAGTACCGCAGGGTTCAGTTTAATTTCTCTCTTTTCATAATTTGTATTTCCTTTTACCAACTCTTAGTATCCAAACAACTCTCATTGCTGCCAGTAACCCCTTCCCCATATGGGTGTCCCCCTTATTCTGTCTGGACTCAATTCCCTATCCTGGCCTGCTTCACACACATGGATTCTCTAAGACCTTTGAAAATCATAACAAGCTGGGAAGAGATGAGTACTATCCAGTTGGGTTCAGTGGTACATGCCTAGCTCAGCTACTCAGGAGGCTGAGACAGCAGGATCATACAGTCCAGGCCAGCCTGGGCAACTTAGCAAGACCCTTTCTAAATATTAAAAATAAAAATGGCAGCAGGTGTAGCTCAGTGCTAGAGTGCACAAGT
Source organism: Xerus rutilus (assembly GCA_028644305.1). Classification (NCBI taxonomy): domain Eukaryota; kingdom Metazoa; phylum Chordata; class Mammalia; order Rodentia; family Sciuridae; genus Xerus; species Xerus rutilus. The sequence goes on along the minus strand of CM053400.1, from coordinate 18,781,586 downwards.
GCTCGGGTTCAATTCCAGTACCACTATCCCTACCCCCATGCCCCCCCTAAAAAATACTGTCCAGAATTTATTCAGTACCACCTAACAAGCTACTACTTATGAGTACTTTGGCTTTTTAAAGAACCTAACCAGGGTGCTCTGGCACTTTAAAAAGATTAGCTTTTGCTCATTACATAGAGAAGTTATAGCACTGTCTCCCTGTATTTATGTATTTCAAGCAAGTGGGGTCAGGAGAGCCATGCAGTGAGTTCCAGTGTTAAATGACAGACTTTTGATAATGTTTGTTGCATCTCCTAATTAAGTATTGTGATTTCAAATAATTAAGAGGAACAATGACAAGTATACATACCTTCCTAATACCCACAAATGGAGGGCAATTAATTTTAAAGCTTGATTTGCTAGTGTTAATTTAAAGAGTTAATTATAAGCCGGGCGCGGTGGCGCAAGCCTGTAATCCCAGCACTTAGGGAGGCTGAGACAGGAGAATCGTGAGTTCAAAGCCAGCCTCAGCAATGGCGAGGCGCTAAGCAACTCAGTGAGACTCTGTCTCTACATAAAACCCAAAATAGGGCTGGGGATGTGGCTCAGTGGTTGAGTGCCCCTGAGTTCAATCTCTAGTACCAAAAAAAAAAAAAAAGAGTTAATTATAACTGTAAAATCCCTGTCTGGGCAAAGGGCCACTACTACAGGTTCTACTTGTCTGAGGAGTAGGGTGGTATGTTTTCAATACATAGTAAAGTGCTTATACCTCAGCAGAAGTTTCTTTGGAGTGGTTAAAGCACTACGTTGCTGGACATAATTAAATTTTCTACTTGGGTTTCTGCTTGGGAGGGCTACCAAACTTTCCAAAAAGGAGCAAGTAAACTTTATTTTCATATACCTAACAGAACATCAACTGATCACATCTACTTGTCCATTGAGATTGCTTCATCTATTTGAGTTTAAAATTCTGTTAAGTTCTATGAGTGGTTCTCCAAACCCAGATGCACATTGCTTATAAAATGGGGATAAGGATTATTATTTTTATTATCCTAGCAAATATATGACCTCTCATTATATACTAGTCACTGTGCTGAGTACTTCACATGACTTTTCAGACTTAACAATTATAAAATTTCTATTATCATCCTCATTTCAGATGAGAAAATTGAAGCTCAGAAGGCTTAAATAACTTACCAAGTTATTAAAGTAATAACTTACCGAGTCATAAAGCTGATAAGGAACGGAATCTGAGTCCAAAGTTAAATAGGCCGACTCCAGAGCTACTGGTTTTAACTACGTGCTCTATAGTCCAACTCAGTAGTTTTCAAACTTTTTTGGCATTAATAACTCTTTACTCTCTTAATTATTAAGGACTCTGAAATATTTTCTTTATGTGCTTATTTCTATCAGTATTAACTATATTAAAAATTTTTAAACTAAAAAATTTAAAATTTTTATTAAATGTCTAACAAATAACAAGTCCATTATTTCAACCATTAATAACCTTTCTGAAACATGACAATGAAGGATTGAGAATTTAAAATTCTTCTTTTATAGTACATCAAAACTCACAATAGCAGTTTATTTTATTTTACTTTTTTTTTATGTATTTATTTTTTTGTGGTACCAGGGATTGGACGTAGGGCCTGACACATACACTAGGCAAGTTCTCTACCACTGAGCCACATTCCCAGACCAACAATAGCAGTAAGATTAGTTGCAATGTGAAATCAGAAAGCATCAATAAACTTTTGTTCTGTTACATTAAAATTCATGGGTCTATCTTGCTTTTTTTTTTTCCCCCGGTACAAGGGATTGAACGCAGAGGTACTCAACCACTGAGTCACATATGTCCTCAGCCCCTTTTTATTTTTTTATTCTGAGATAGGGTCTCACTAGGTTGCTTAGGACTCACTAAGTTGCTGAGGCTGGCTTTAAATTTCTCATCTTCCTGCCTCAGCCTCCTAAGCCTCTGTGATTACAGATGTGTGCCACCATGCCTGGTCTATATTGCATTTTAAATGAATCTTTTTACCCATGTATGATTTTGAAACATCACATATTTCATAGCTCAAAAATATTAGTTCACCAAATTGAATCTTGCAAATGTTGACCCATTTCATTATACAATATATATTTTAAAAATCATTTTCATTAAAAACACCACTGACTTAAGCAGAAAAGTCTAAGAATTTGGAAGCTGTCAAGATGTGGCAGCATATTCAAGTTTTCCAAATTATTATTTATTTATTTATTTAAAGATATGGGAACTCTTACGTTTGCCCAGGCTGTCCTCAAAGTCCTGGTCTTAAGTGATCCTCCTACCTCTGACTCCTGAGTAGCTGGGACCCTAGGCATGTGCCACCTTGCCAGGCTGAAATTCCAATTTTTACTTAAAAACTTGAATGTTGTCATTAACAACAAATACTGTTAGTGTGTTTTCCCTAAAAGTATGGGCTTATTTAATTTTTGAGAAAATACATGCCAGATAACATTTGAATAATCAGTTTGTTGGTCGTTTTTCAAGAAAAAATAGTGTTATATAAAAAAAGGTGGCTCATTAAGCTCACAAGCCAATCACAAAAGCACTTTTCTTCAAAAATGCTGTGCTTCAGGATGCAGCAGAAATGCTCTGCATACTCTCCCTTTAATCATAAAATATTAAATTGAAATATACTCAATATTTAATAAAGTTAACACTTTTTACTATTTCATTAGGAGTATTCTTAAGTGAACTGGCCATTTTTATTTTTTTCAACTGCATTGAATATTGGTGATAATATGATGACTACTAGTATAGTTTGGTGCAATTACCTTGACTTGTGCTTTACTCATTTCGACATAGTGAAAAAGACAGGTTTCTTAGTATTATAAAAACAATTTTGACCTCCTAAACCCCTTTACAGAATCTTGAGAACTACTGGCCTAATGTAAATGGTGGTTGGGAAGATTAAATGTGACACTGTGCATAAAGTGTTTAACATTTTATCTTGTATATAATAACAAATGTACAATAATGAGATACTTGTAATTATTACCATTATGTACCAATGCTATAAAGGAGAGCCAAGCATTGGATGAAAGTGAGAGTATATGAAGTCTTTTCAAACCTGAAAATCTATTATGATCAAAAAATCACTAAAAGAATCATCAAAGGGAGCCGGGCATAGTGGCGCAAGCCTGTAATCCCAGCACTTTGGGAGGCTGAGACAGGAGAATTGTGAGTTCAAAGCCAGCCTCAGCAACTCAGTGAGACCCTGTCTCTAAATAAAACACAAAATAGGGCTGGGGATGTGGCTCAGTGGTCGAGCGCCCCTGAGTTCAATCTCCAGTACCAAAAAAAAAAAGAATCATCAAAGGGGTTAGGGGAGGTGACTCAGTGGTAGAAGAATGCTTGCCTAGCATGCATGAGGTACTGCGTTCTATTTCCAGCACCACAAAAAAATAAAAATAACAAGTAAATAAAAAAATCATCAGAGATAGATTTAAAATATCAATCATAATATGATACCACTACTTTTTGCTATTCAGCTTTATGGCAGCAGTAAAATATTTTCTTTTATTATTTTACTAATTATTCAAAAATTATATTACTAATAAAAATCGTTTTTAAATTATTAGAAAATATAAACAATATTTCCTACAATTGCAACATTCTATCAAATTTTAATTGATCTTTTTCTTTTCAGTACTTGCTTTTGTATGTATGTGTGCATATATAACATTTTTAGAATCATAACTAGAATGTAAATAAAAGTATTAAAAATATACTCAAAGACAATGCAAGATCTTTGTTATAATCATAAAAGTGGTATATTGAAAAGTGGTATATTTAGTGGTCTTAGACACCAGTGCTTTGAAATGTATCAGCCTGAATTTGAAAAGCAAACTCTGGCAGTTCTCTTTCTTTAGAAATAATGTGACCCCATGACTGTTGGGTGACTATCTTAAGACTGCTGCAAGTTATAGACTTCAAATTCCTTAAATTGAGGTATCTGAACCTATAGGGGCAATAAGGCACCCAGAACTGGGACACTCTAAGTTAGAGTTATCTTATTGGAAGCATCCCAATCCATGCAATTCTCCTGGAATCACCCCAAGGAGTATAAGATGCTCAATGGCTAGAGAATACATGTTACTATTGTGGCCAGCCTACCAAGACCACACTTTGGATTTCTATTTGGGCAGTGTGACCCTTTAAAACTTGGTAACCTATCTCATGCTAACATAAATCAGGATACTAACTCAAGGTCAAGATAAGCCTTTTACATTAAAAGTACAAAATAGCTTGTAAAGTTTAGCTATTTCATGTCACTCAAAGAATAATGAATGTATAGTATAGAGAAACAAATCTTTCAGGCATTTTAATACTGGATCTGTGAGAGACAGTACAACACTGTATTAAGTGTTATATGTATATTATCTTTTCTAAACATTGCAATCACCTTACTTCCTCTGCAGTGATAATTTCTATCACACGTTTAAGAAACCTAGATCTCAGAGAGTTAAGTGAATTACCTAAGGTCACAAAGCTGGGACAAAGCAGAGGCATGATTTCAACCTAGCTCAGATAAACTATATGCCGTTGCTCTTGATCACTATGCTATGATACCTCCCAATGTTACAAATCATTTTCATGAAAAAAAAATAGCAATATAGTCAGTGAATTCAATGAAGACTTTTAAAGATAACTGCAGGAGTTTCATGGGCCCTCCACAATCTATCCACTTACATAGATTCCAAGTTTAAAACTCTTGCTCTAAGGAGCTACTACAGCATAGTAAGTTAAAATCTGAAGGACAAAAATGCTGTAAGGCAATAATAGCTACCATTTATTGAGCACCTACTACATGTCTAGTTCTGTGCTAAGCACTTTACATATGTTACCTCATTTAGTTTTTAATCTGCAATACAATGTTCATTACTATAGTGAGAAAACTGAGGTTCAGAGGACTTAAAGTGACTTGCTCAAAGTCAAACAGTAGAGGGAAATTAGCTCATTGCCAACTCTTTTTTTTTTTTTTAAATATTTATTATTTTTAGTTGTAGGTGGACAGAATATCTTTATTTTATTTTTATGTGGTGCTGAGGATCGAACCCAGTGCCTCACGCATGCTAGGCGAGCACACTACCACTGCGCCACAATCCCAGCCCCTCATTGCCAACTCTTTCTATAGCAGCATGCTCCCTCTTGGACAAACACTGATTCAATACCAGGTCAAGGATTTAAACTTATTACCAAAACAAACATAGCATAAACCCTGGAGACATAGTCACCTGTATGATTTATGCAGTTCCATGACCTTCTCCTCAAGTTCCTTGGTCTGATTTGGGGCCAGTTGAAAATCACTGACATAATCCGCACCATGGAGTTCTGGATCGTAGTCTCCCAGCTCAGACTGGATGGTGTAAGAACCCAATAATGCTAAGGTTGCAAAGGAACAGGGCAGACGTCCTGCAACAATGTCTTGTCGAAGCTGAAGACATAAGTAATATCTATAGCCAAAAGAGAAAAATGTTAATATGTCAGTCATAACAAAATATAGAGGGACGAAAAGGATAATATGGAGAGGGAGGGAGAGAAGAAAAACGAGAAAAGAGATTAAGTAAATACAAGATCATATTAATAACTGTTCACCTAAGCAGTGGGCGACCTAGGTAGGATAGAGTATGAAGCAGCACAAACCCGAGAACTATCTAGTCTTCACCACACAACTTGTGAGGTGGGTGTGACTGCTCGATTACAGCTATGGAGGCAGCCTCAGAGGCTTAGCTTGCTCAATGTTAATAATAAAATCTGTTTGGCCCAAAACGAGATCCTTTCTTTTCTATCACTTTGCTTTGCCACATATGTAGATACTGTCCTTCAAAAACAAAGATTGCATTGTTGACATGTTTTCACTAGGATATAAACATTCTGGTGTATTTTCCCTCCCAGATGGGCTCAGTGGCATGCAGCCTTCCACACACTATCAGCCACCTCATAAGAGCAGTTCCACCTGTGTGCTAAACTGTTGGTAATTCAAACTGCAGCTAAACAGCCAGTCCAACTAAACAACTGAGTGCCCTACCACATACAGACACTTGTTTCTATCAGTGTAATATTCCTACCTATGGCCCTGACCTCCTTACCACAGGTTCTAATTGAGTCAACCAATTTAGACAGTTCTACTGAACAAGAAGGTATAATTAAATTGACAACTCATAGTTATAACATACCCTTTTCAAAAAATCATAATTGTTGAATAATATATGTATCAACAATAATTTTTGCTATCTACAATTAGTTGTTACATTTATGAGGGGATTGTCTATTTTTCTGAAATGGAGGTCTCACCATGTTCTCCTGGCTGACCTTGAGTTTGCAATCCTCCTGCCTCAGCCTATTCTATAGTTGGAATTACGGGTGTGCAAAACTATGTCTGGTTTTTGTTTTTGTTTTTTTAAGTCACAGCAACACTGAATAAGTCACAAGAACCTTAAACTCCCTTAAAATGTAGAAAATTATCAAAGCATTTTAGGGATATATTTTGTTTTACAGAGTAAGCCTGGATGAACAAGGATGATTAAATAGTAACTCTAAGAGACAAATCTTACCTGTGAAAAAGAAAGAAACAGTTTTATCAGGGAGAGAGATGGCACCTCAATTTTAAGAATGCACTAAAGATGATGGGGCTGGGGTTGTGGCTCAGTGGTAGAGCACTTGCCCAGTATGTGTGTGGCACTGGGTTCAATTCTCAGCACCACATATAAATAAATGAATAAAGCCAGGTGCGGTGGTGCGCACCTGTAATCCCAGCACTATGAGAGGCTGACAGGAGAATTGAGAGTTCAAAGCCAGCCTCAGCAATGGCAAGGTGCTAAGCAACTCAGTGAGACCCTGTCTCTACATAAAACACAAAATAGGGCTGCAGATGTGGCTCAGTGGTCAAGTATCCCCGAGTTCAATCCCCTGTGCCAATAAATAAATAAATAAAAGTCCATCAACATCTAAAAAAATTCTTTTAAAAAAAGAATGTATTAAAGATGAATGAACATCAAAGTAATCTTAAAAAGTGATATAAACTCGCTGGCTGTGGTAGCACATGTCTGTAGCAACTCAGGAGGCTGAGATAGGAAGATTGTAAATTTGAGACTAGCCTTAGCAATTTACCCGAGCCCTAAGCAACTTAGCAAGATCCTGTCTCAAAATAAAAAATAAAAAGGGCTAGGATGGGGGCTGGGGTTGTGGCTCAGTGGCAGAGTGCTTGCCTCACATATGTGAAGCAGCAGGTTTGATCCTCAGCACTATGTAAAAACAAATAAACAAAACAAAAGTATTATGTCCATCTACCACTTTAAAAAAAAAAAAAAAA
>CM053400.1:18736815-18773749 GCA_028644305.1 Xerus rutilus | reverse complement strand
AAATTTTTTTTAGTTGTTGATGGATCTTTATTTTATTCATCCATCATTTATACGTGGTGCTGAGGATCGAACCCAGTGCCTCACGCATGCTAGGCAAGCGCTCTACCACTGAGCTACAGCTCCAGCCCAAGTTATTTCTTAACACAGAAAAATGATAATATTTTAGCTGCATAAGAATAACATTAAGAAAATGAAATGAGCAATAGTTTATAAAATGATTTTTTTAACTCTTTGAGCCTTGTGTTAAGTAACCAATATAGAAAACTTGATAATACCTATGATTGGTAGGAGAAAATAAGCTCTTTTACCTATTGCTGATAGAAGTATAACTTGATACAATAATATCAATACTATAGAGAACAATTTGAGTATATCTATCACAATTTGAGTATATGTATCACAAAGTGACATATATATACCCTTTCACCTTGCAATTTCATTTCCATAAATGTATCTGAACATATCCTTGAATGTAGATATATATATATAAGATATTTTTGTAACAGCAAAATTCTAGAAACAACCTAAATGTATATATTTAGCAAGAGAAGATAAGTTAAATTATGGGTCAGCTATATGTTGGAAAACTAGGTAACCAAAGAAAGAAGTAGCTTTATGTAGAATAATCTTCAACATATAGTGTTGAGTGAGGAAAAAAAAAATCAAAAAACAGTACATACTGAAAGCTAATGTGCAAGCTAGGGGGTAGAAAAATGTAATTACAAGTATGATTACATATTTCTAGAATATCTCTATAAGGATATACAATAAACTAGTAATAGTATTTGGGAAACTTGGAAGGAGATCTCTTAGGCAGGAAATTTGGGAGGACAGAGGAGAATAAACACAGGGAGACCTGCTTTCACTACATACTCTTTTATGCCATTTTAATTTTATTCTGTGTACATTCACTATTTGTTTTGATGCCTATAAATTTATTTATCTATCTATCTATCTATTTATCTATCTATTTATTTATTTTGTACTGGGGATTGAACTCAGGAGTACTTAACCACTGGGCTACATCCCCAGACCTTTTTTGTATTTGATTTAGAGACAGGGTTTCACTGAGTTGCTTAGGGCCTCGCTAAGTTACTGAGGCTGGCTTTCAACTCACTCCTGCCTCAGCCTCCCAAGCTGCTGGGATTTACAGGCGTGCACCACCATGCCTGGCTCGATGCCTATAAAATTTTTAAAGGGATAATCTTCTGTCTCCTCCCACTGAGACAAATTCATAAGGGCAAGAATTTTTTTTCTGTTTTGTTTGGTGTGCATCCCTAGTGCCTCCAACAGCACTTGGCATATCATGAATGCTCAAAAAATATATATTGAACGAATGAAATAAAGTTATTGACCTCACAGCATTGTTGTGAAAGTCATACGAGAATGCTAATGCTCTGGGGGGGGGGGGTTAAAAAAGGATTGCACAAGAATAATACACACTAGTTTGTTGAAATTATTTACCCATCAATTACTCCAGTTATCCAAATGACCTCAAGTTACTGAACATAATGAAATAAGTTTTTAAAAAAACTGACAAAAACTTGTAATTGTATTTTTTTTGGCAGGGGGTCGGTGGAAGGCAGTAATACTGGGAATTGAGCCCAGGGCCTTGCACACGGAGCTACATTCCCAGCCTTTCTTATTTTTATGTTGAGACAGGGTCTTACTAAATTGCCCAATCTGGACTTGAACTTGAGATGTTCCTGCTTCAGGCTGCCAAGTAGGAGAAATTACACATGTGAACCACCATGTCAGGCCCATTTAGGTTTTTCTCTCCAAAATAAAAAAGTTAAACTGCATAAGCAATAGCCATAACTAAATGGAAATGTCCCAGATATTAACATTTTTACTTTTGTTAACGGCACTTATTAGGCAAGGAACTCAAACTTTTGGTTCCAGCCAGGCATGGTGGCACATGCCTGTAGACTTAGCCACCGGGGAGGCTGAAGCCAGAGGATCATTTGAGTTTACCAGATGTCTGGGGAATACAGCAGATTCCTGCCTTAAATAGGTAAAAATTTTTAGTTTCTATTCTTTTCTGTTACAACTTTTGGATACTACTGAAGAAATCATTGGGTTTCCTTGTAAGCAAGTTTAGGATTAAAATACAATAGGGATGTTAAAGTTTATCACTTGGAATTTAAAACACAGTAAAGTTAAGCCTTAGTTAGTGACCATTTCTAGAGCATGATAAACCTAATTAGTAATATTCTATGGAAAACATTTAGTGAAAGATAAAAATAGTGCCTAGGAAAAGCTTTAAGAATTGTCACCAATAAAATTTCTGCCTTCTGGGCTGGGGTTATGGCTCAGTGGTATACCACTTGCCTCACACGCGTGAAGCACTGGGTTCAATTCTCAGCACCACGTATGAATAAATGAATAAAATAAAGGTTCATCAACATCTAAAAAAATATTTTTAAAAAAATTTCTGCCTTCTAACCTAGCAACATTTCAATGACATTCTTAGCAAAAGTATATAACCTGAATCTAACCATGTGGAAACATCAGACAAATTCAAACCGATCACTTATGAAATAGTTAGTCAATAGTCCAAAACAACCAATGTTATGAAATACTTTAAAGACTCAGGAATTTTTCTGGATTAAAGAAAATTAAAAAGATGTGATAGTGCTGTTTTACCTTAGACTTTCTCTTGCCCTAAAGGATATCATTGGGGGTGACTAAAAATAATGTTTATAAGTTGTAATATTATTTCAATGTTAATTTTCTGCTTTTGATAATTGTACTGTGGCTATGTAAGAAACATAGTGTGGGGCTAGGCACTTGCCTAGCATGGGGTTGTGAGAGAAGAAAAGTCCTATCTTTTTTTGGGGGGTGTGGCGGAGAGGTTACCAGGGACTGAACTCAAGGGCACTCAACCACTGAGCCACATCCCCAGTCCTATTTTGTATTTTATTTAGAGACAGGGTCTCACTGAGTTGCTTAGCACCTTGACATTGCTGAGGATGGCTTTGAACTAATGATCCTCCTGTCTCAGCCTCCTGAGCCACTGGGATTACAGACATGCACCACTTTGGCTGGCTGTCCTAGCTTTTAGGATACACAAATTGAAGTAATTAGGGGCAGAACATCAGGACATCATGATTGCAACTTATGCTTTTTCTAATTGAGGTGGAATCCACATGTTAACCACTTCAAAGTGTACATTGGGTGGCACTTGGTATATTCACTGAGTTGTGCAATCACCTCTATCTAGTCCCAAAACATTTTTATCATTCCCAAAGGAGACCCTGCATGCATTAAGTAGTCACTTCCTATCCTCCCTTTCTTCAACCCCTGCCAACTAATCTGTTTCCGTAACTGTGGATCTATTTTGGATATTTCATTTAAACAGAATTATACAATATGTGGCCTTTTGTGTCTGATGTCTGGCACTTTTTTTTTTTCCCTTTTCTCCTTTTAAGACAGAGTCTCATTATGTTGCCCAGGTTGAATTCAAATTCCTGGACCCAAGAATCCTCTGGCTTCAGCCTCCTAAGTAGTTGGGCCCGGGGATGCCCTGTGGTGCTTGGGTTTCATCTGGTATAATGTTTTCAAGGTTCATTTATAGGTTGGTTCATCTTCATTCCTTTTTGTGGTTAATAATATTCCATTGTTTGAACATTGTTTGAATACATGTTGTTTATCTGTTAATGCACATTTAGGCTGTTTCCACATTTTGGCCACAGTGAACAGTACTGCTATGAAGCAACTTTTTTTTTTTTTTTTTCTTGGTACGGGAGATTGAACTCAGGGGTACTCAACCACTGAGCCACATCCCCAGCCCTATTTTGTGTTTTATGTAGAGACAGGGTCTCACTGAGGTGCTTGGCACCTCACCGTTGCTGAGGCTGGCTTTGAACTCGCAATTCTCCTGTCTCAGCCTCCCTAAGTGCTAGGATTACAGGCTTGAGCCACCACACCTGGCTGAAGCAACTTACTTTTAAATGGTTCAGGAAAAAGGCTGTGTGTGTATGTGTGTGTGTGTGTGTGTACACATAAGTAAACAGGAAAGAAGATAAAGCAAATATAGTAAAATATTAACATTTGAGGAACGTGGGTAAAGAGTGTAAGGGTACCCGGGAATTCCTCATAGTATTCTCTAAATTTTTCAGTAATTCTGAAATTATGTCCAAATTTTAAAAAATTAATAATTGAAAAAAAAATGGCTGCCTTCTGAAAACACAGGAAACCAAGAACTCTTGTATAATACTGATGGGGGTGTAAACTATTAGCATCAATGTAAAGAACAATTTTACAATATCATATAAAGAGGCAAATAAACATAACCTATAAACTAGTTATTCCACTTCTAGGTATGTAAGTAAGTACTTTTCTAGACTACGGAATTATGAGCCACGTAAAACCAATTCATTATGGGGGAAAAATCAGCACTTAAAAACAAAAGAAAAATATCAGAATCTCACTCATAGTGTAGATTAAGAATTATTTTGTGAAATCTTTTTTAACAGAGATGAATTTCAAAAACCCATGGGTGTGTGTCTACACTCAGAACATCTCTAGAAGGAAGACAAGACATTAGTTACCATGGTTGCCTCCAGGAAAGGAAACTGCATGACTAAGACAGGGAGGGAGAGAGGGTTACCTTGTGCTGTACTCATTTGTGCCTTTCAATTTTACACACATACTAACAGCATCTATCTTAAGATTAGTTTAAAAAATTGTGTATGGAATACTTGTACTTTTGAAAAGCAAAATTTGTATATGCCTAACACAAAATCTTACAGATTATATCAATGTGACTATATCCAATAATGTTTAAATTTTTCACCAGTACATATTATTTGTGTGATGAAAAAGTTAAAAAAGAAAATACCTTCGCAATGGATAAATGTGACTCTTAAGCTAAATGAGATGTTTACTTTTTTTTTTTTGAGATGTTTACATTTTGATTATTAAAGTTTTTAGTAGAAAAATTAATTTTCATGTTGAAGGATTTTTGCTATTTTATAATTTTTTAAATGCCAAACATTTAAGTTCTTTTTCTTAGTAAGATATTTTTTTAATACCTAGGAATCTACTAAATAATCTACTAAATATACCTTTAGTTAGCATAAACTGTGTTAACTTTTCCTCCTAAAGAATCCTCTTATAATATTGTTCCTGAGTAATATTGAATATTAAAAGCATCTTCATTGAAAAGAGATAGAAATTTTTTTCTTGTCATGTCTCAAATATTCTGAATATTTTTTGCTCTGATTTGCATTTTAAAACAAGTTTTTATAGGTAAAGAGCAAATATGGAGAGCTGGCAGTCCGAAGGATTATTTTCTCTCTTTTTATAAAATTAAAACAATGATAAATGGAGTCTAAAGGAAAACATTTCACCATGACACAAGTGTTTTAAGAAACGAATGGGCTGCGTGTGGTGACACAGGCCTGTAATCCCAGTGATTCAGGAGGCTGAGGCAGGAGAATTACAAATTTAAGGTCAGCCTCAGCAACTGAGTAAGGCCCTAGGCAACTTAGCAAGACCCTGTCTCCAGATAAAACACAAAAATGGTTGAGGATGTAGCTCAGTAGTAGGGCATCCATGGGTTTGAGCTCCAGAACCAAAACAAACAAGCAAACAGGCAAAAAAAGTCTTGAGCCGGGCGCGGTGGCTCAAGCCTGTAATCCCAGCACTTAGGGAGGCTGAGACAGGAGAATCGCAAGTTCAAAGCCAGCCTCAGCAATGGCGAGGCACTAAGCAACTCAGTGAGACCCTGTCTCTACATAAAACACAAAAACAGGGCTGGGGATGTGGCTCAGTGGTTGAGTGCCCCTGAGTTCAATTCCCAGTACCAAAAAAAAAAAAAAAGTCTTGATAATTCCTGAACTATAAAACAGTTATGCTACGGAAACAAAGACATTCTATAATACAGGGTCTTAAATAACCCTTTCTTGATTTCTGCCTGTTTTCTGGGAGTAAAGTTTGCATTCAGGTGATAGTTAAATTATGAATTTGAAATTAAAGTAAAAATTATGAGTAACAACTGCATTTCCTGAAAGTTTCTTCAAAATAAACTAAACTAAAAGGATAGCTAATGACCCTTAATCAGAACAGAACAAAACAAAACGAAAAAAGCATCTACCTCTTAACTAATCTGTTGGGCCTGAGGTTACAAAATACTAATGTATACTTTTCTTCATCCCAGAACACCAATATGAGCAGTGTATACAGCATGTTAGAGGGCTTAGAGCTAGCAGTAAAACCACAACGTCAGAAGGGCCAGTGGCAAGCAATTCTTACTCCTTCATTCTTTTTATCTTCCATAGTCCCTTATACTTCAAGTTGGAAAAGACTGCTGGAAAGGATGAAGAGAACTACAGCGGTCTGCCCTTATCCTCAGGGAATATGTACTATCTCGAAACCCCCAGGAGATGCCTGAAATCTTGAACAGCACCAATCCCTATATATACTGTTTTTCCCTACATACATACCTGTCATAAAGTTGAAAACTCACTATCCAAATTGCCAGCATCATTACTTTTGTGTTCTGTGGCCATTATTAAGTAAAATAGGCTTACTTGAACACAAGCACTATGATATTGATGGCCGCTAAGCAACTAGTGAGTGGGTAGCAAATACAGCGAGGTTACGCTGATCAAAGGATTTGTCCCAGGCAAGGCTGCAGCAGAATGGCATGAAATTAAAAATGTATAATTTATTTATTTCTGGAATTTTCTGTTTAATATTTACAGACCACAGTTGATTATGGGTAACTGAAACTGCAGAAAGTGGAACCACAGATAAGGAGAGAGAATTGTATAGGGAAGAAAATGGAGAAACACAGGGCTTGGGGCGTGACTCAGAGGTAGAGTGCCTGAGGTCTGGAGTTCAATCCTCTGCACCAAAAATAAAAAAGGAAAGGAAAGAAATGAAGAAAGTTATAATACAATAGTCCAGAACAACTTAAAAGGAGCAGGATCTAGCAGCAAACTCCTACTAGCGGGCTACTGCAGGGTATTTTTGTTTTTTGTTTTTTTTTAATATTTTTTAGTTGTAGATGAACAGAATGTCTTTATTTTATTTATTTTTATGTGGTGCTGAGGATCGAACCCAGAGCCTCACACGTGAGAGGCAAGCGCTGTACCACTGAGCCACGACCCCAGCCCACTACTGCAGTTTTAGTCACTACCATTTTGAGAACTGACTCCTATTTCCTTTTTCTTTTCTCATCTTTGTTCTTTTCCACTTATTATTCTCACCTGTTCCTATCTTCCCTAGCTTTGCCTAGTTGTAAAAAAAGAAAAAAAAAAAAAAAAAAGGTCAAGATCTGACCTACATCTTAATAGTGTCCTCCTCTGCTACATTTTTCTATTATGGAATCCCCTACTTCCAGGGGAAGGCTTTATCTCCGTGTCAAAGCAATCTGCAATGGTCAGGATTCTAAAGTGACTGACTCACAGCCGGAAGTGGCTGGAAATCCTCTGACCTACTAAAAGAAAGGGAAAACTATAAAAAGGGCTGTATCTACTTACCTCGAACCTGCTTTTTGATTTCTTTGGCAGAATCCAGCCATGTCTGTGAAAAGAGAAAAGGCATTCACACAGAGATCCAAAACACATAAACAACAGAGTCCTGGAAGCAGGATCACTGACCATCTTGGAAGAGTGCCTCCATATCAGCCAGAATTTCCCTGACAGGCTTTGCATTGATTTTACAAGGCATAATGATGTTCAGCCAAGTAAGAGTCACAAGTTGGGTTTAAATCCAAGCTCTACTATGTCCTAACTGAATAACTTTACCATCTCTAGGCCTCAGTCCACTCATTTGTAAAATAAGATATCAGTAGTAGTACCCACCTCACAGAATTAGGAAGATTAAATGAGATAATATATTAAAAATCTCTTAGTAAACATTAAGTGTGAAATAAACACTTACTATTTATATTATTCAGTAAAGTCTAGGAAAGATTCTACAACCAAAATCAATTCACATTATCTAAATATTATTTTCCCTTCCAACCCTGACCTTTGTCTCATTCAAGTTTTCTACATCAGCACAGCATCTGGCACATGGTTCATACTCAGTTAATGTTTACAGGATAATCGAATTTGTTTCCCTTGACTACTCTTGCCCACACTAATCTTTGCCCTCACTGTATTCCCCCTCAAGGGCCCACACATCAGCAGGACAGGCTCCATAGCTCATGGTGAACCAGGTAAAATAAAGGCACTTGAAAAGAGCCTCATCATTAACATCTTTCATAGGAACCTTTGAGAAATGCTTAAAGACAAAAATTACTAGATTTTAGCCAGGCACAGTGGCGCACACCTGTAATCCCAGCACTTTGGGAGGCTGAGACAGGAGAATCGCGAGTTCAAAGCCAGCCTCAGCAATGGCGAGGTGCTAAGCAACTCAGTGAGACTATGTCTTATGGCAAGGCGCTAAGCAACTCAGTGAGACTATGTCTTATGGCGAGGCGCTAAGCAACTCAGTGAGACTATGTTTTATGTCTCTACATAAAACACAAAATAGGGCTGGGGATGTGGCTCAGTGGTCGAGTGCCCCTGAGTTCCATCCCAGGTACCAAAAAAAAAAAAAATCACTAGATTTCTAGAATTATTTAAAACATTTTTACTGAATGAAGATACATATAGAAAAGTACACTGGCTGCGTGTATAGCTCAGTGGTAGATCATGTGTGTTCTTATGTATAAGGTCCTGGGCTTGATCCCTTATACACACATGCATGTATGCACACACAAGAAATAACCTAAAACCAAGTATATAGGTCAGTAAAACAAAGTGAACAACAAGATTTATAGTATTATCAAAACCCCATGAGCTCCACTTTTACTTCTACCCAATCCTTCCCTTTGCCTCATCCAAAAAGTCTATAAATGAATTTTAGTGATATTCAGGAAAAAAAGTAAGATGTCCTCTTTGCACCCTCTACCAAGAAGGGTGACCAACTCATCTGCCTGACCAAAGGAACAGGCTTGAACACCACAGTTTTATATTTGATTACATAGAAAGATAGTTACCACAACAGACAATAAACGCAAAGACTAAGGACTAGCTTCCTTTTATACTCACAATTAACAGAAATATTTTTTAACTAATACCACTTAATGTAAAATTGTTCTAATAGGATAAAAATTAGGCACACACTGGTTTAAGCCCTGTCCAAAAGGGAGGACCTTAGTCTCTCATTTAAAGAATTTTAAGTTGCGGTAGATGCAAAAGCAAAGGAAAATTTTAAAACACAAGTTGATAAGTTTTGTGGCATCTCGGAGAGTCTTGGTTTATACTATGCAATCTGGGACACAACAACATTTTACTGCTTTGGAGTGGATATCACCTACAAAAGTGAAGAACTCCATATTTTCTATTTTAAGAGAATCTCTTGAGGTAGCCTGAAGCTTCCAAGCTCCTTCTATGGACTCTATGAGCCATTCTATGACTCTGGTGCTAAAATTCCCACCAATTTGACACCGAAATGGCAAATTCAGATTTGTCACATGGGGACTCTAAGGCCTACGCTACCTTACATAATAAATTATTACTTTTCAGTATCTGTACCTCCATATCAACATTAAAACAATAAAAAGCTGGGTATCATGGTACATCTGTAATCTCAGCTACACAGCAACCTGTGGAAGGAAGATGGCAAGTTTGAGCCCAGCCTGGGCAACTTAGACTCTGTCTCAAAATAAAATTAAAAAGGGCTGAGGAGGGCTGGAGCTGTAGCTCAGTGGCAGAGCACTTGCCTGGCACATGTGAGGCACTGGGTTCAATCCTCAGCACCACATAAAATATAATAAAGGCATGCTGTCCATCTACAATAAAAAGGGGGGTGCTGGGGAAGTAGTTCAGTAATAGAGTACTTACCTAGCACACGTGAAGGCCCTAAGTTCAATCCCTAGCATCAGTAAAAAGCAAAACAAAACCTTCTGGAGATAACAAGAATCAACGTGGACAAGAACAGTTACTTTTATGCTTAAATTATTTAACTCCCAGTATTTTATTTAGCAAACAAATATTTGAGAAATGATTCAACGTGGTAGGCAGTGTGGTTTCAAAAAAAAGATTAAAAAAAGAGCACTTGTCCTTTAGGAGCTGTCATTTTAAAGTGAGAGATGAACAATGAACAGTTTGCTCTAGGTGTGGCCGTTGGCACAACAGGACCAAGATAGAGCTTAGAGTACCCCGAGAGCACAGAGAACATGCACCAGCGGGGATTGGAAGGCAGTCAGGAAACATTTCTCCAAGTGTCTGGGGGATCTAAACTGAGTCTTGACAAACAGGAGGTATCCAGGCAAAAAAGAAGAGAAGGTAATTAGAAAGTCACTGAAGAATAAAAAAGAACATGATTATTTCTGAATTGCCATATGTAGCAATTGAGCTCAGAGGTAAGGAGACGTGCAAAACTGAAAAGGAAAGTAAGGGCCAAATCTGGGACGGCACCATAGGCCATGCTAAGAAATACAGACTCCATCAAGTTCTGGGCAAGCAGGAGCCATAAGAGGATTTAAAATAGAGGCGTGGCGTGAATTAGAAGAAACATCCTAGAGACAGGGAGACCAAATAAGAGGCTGGTGAGAATGATGATTGTAGTCCAATAGAGCATAATGGTTAAGGGTACATGCTTTGAAGTCAGTCTTGAATTATAATCTTGCCTCAACCTCTCCACCATTTATTAGCTGTACAAACCTTACATAAGATAATCTTTCTGAGCCTCAATTTTTTCATATGTATATTTGGCACAAACTACCCTCTGCAGAGTTATTGTGGAATAAATTATTTAATATATGTATATATGACATAATCAATATTCTATAAATGGCACTGATATTGCTTAGCAAAAGGGCATGTGAGATCAAATCTATGGGACAGAGAACAAAGAGCACCCCAGTTCTTCAAAAAAAGAAGAATAAGAAAAGAAAAACAGAAGAGAATGTTAGAGGAAAGAGACAGGACTTAATTTATAAAACAACAAAATATTGAGAAGGCAGTTATAGAATTATATTTTACTAGATATTTTTAAATGTCTCCTACAATCACAAGTCTGGATAATCTGGTTTCTATTTAAATATTCATCCACACAGAAAACGAGAAGCAAAAGAACAAATACTATTGGACTGAATATAGTCCTAATTTAAAATTTTCATTATTTACAAGAAGAGCTTAAGATTCTTTTTGTTTGTTTGTTTGTTTGTTTGTTGTTCTTGTTGTTATTGGGGATTGAACCCTGGGACATTTGACTACTGAGTTACATCCCCAGTCCTTTGTATCAAAAGAGCTTTTGTTTTTTACTTACAGAAGGAATTAGGAGGGAGGGGTAATTAATGTGAGTGACTTTTCTCCCAAGAGAAAAACCTTCAATTCATTCATAAATATTTTATCCCGAAATAAAATATAAGGAGTATTTATTTAACTCATATAACTTGATTCATAGTCACAAAAATCTCTCAGAGCATAAGTTTGTTTCTTGATCACTTTTCCTCTTCTTGGGTCAGACTCAGCAGGGCAACTGGCCTATTATCATGCAGCTGGTAGGGAAGGAGCAAGTTCAAACCACTCCCTATGAGGAAAAAGCCAATTCAATGAACTTTCTTCCCAGCTCAAGGAACCAGATTGAAAACAAAACACAGGCCCAGAAGCTTTTAAATGAGAGAAGCTACATATACAAGGATAAAGCTTTTCATATACAAAAAGAAGATACCAGAGATTAGAAATGAAAAGAGGATAAAAGTATTTGCTTCTTATTATATAATAGTTCACATTTTCCCCCACAACATGAACTAATTCTGTAGGTAGAAACCAAAAAAAGAAAGAATAAAAAAACAATGAAGTAATGTAAAAATCAAGGAATGGAGAATAAAAAGAAAATCCCTCAGGATGAGGCAGCAGGCAAGGAGCTGAAGGAGTACATTGACTATGCAAGACAAAAGCCATTCTGATTTTATATGCTTCATTTTTCTCATCTATAAAATTGGCAGAATGGGCTAGGCATGGTGGCACATGTCTGTAATCCAAGCTACTCCAAGGCTAAGGCAGGAGGATTGCAAGTTTAAGTCCAGCCTAAAGAACTTGGCAAAACCATCTCAAAATAAAAAAAAATAAAAGGGCTGGGGGTATAGCTCAGTGTTAAAGTGCGCCTGGATTTGGTACAGCAAAATCAAAAATAGAAACAAACTTAGGGAGGTGAGACTCAAAAGGCTTTCTAGCTCTAGTACCTTCTGTGTTTCTTTTTTTTTTCTTTTTTTTTTTTACAATATCTTTATTTTTATTTATTTATTTTTATGTGGTGCTGAGGATCGAACCCAGTGCCTGCCCACGCATGTGAGGCAAGGGCTCTACCACTGCGCTACAATGCCAGCCCCTACCTTCTGTGTTTCTAATGACAGAAAATTTACATATAGTTTAACAAAAACTAAGTACTTTACAGATTTAGTCACTTTATGAATATGTATATACTTCTAAAGAGGGTTTTTTCTGGAAACTTGGCTTATGACATTGTTAGACAAAAATCATGTAGGGCATTTTTTGAAATGAGTTCTAGCACCAAGGCCCCAGCAGACCAGATCAAAATGGAGTCACTCTTGCTAAATGCCAGGTAATCAAACTGAAACGTTAAGGAAGCAGTTAGAGCCTCAAACAGACCTGTTTTTCTGGAAATCAAGATTCCAGTCTGAGTTTACTTAATAAGAATGTCTGGGCTGGGATTGTGGCTCAGCGGTAGAGCGCTTGCCTCGCATGCGTGAGGCCCTGGGTTCGATCCTCAGCACCACATACAAAGCAATGAAATAAAGACATTGTGTCCATCTACAACTAAAAAAAAAATCTTTAATAAAAAAAAAAAAAAAAAAAAAGAATGTCTTCCTTGCTTTCACCCTTACAAAAGTAACCTGATGTCCACTGTCTACCCCATCCCCATATTGTTCCATTTTGTTATTCCCACCCTACAAAACCCACCTCCCTGACCAGTGGGAGCCCTCATTCTATTCTCCAGGATGGAGGCTGCCCTATTCGTAAACTATACATAAAAGTCAATTCCATCTTTAAATTAACCAACTAAAGTCAATTAAATCTCTAAATTAGTCATAATTTTGTCTTTTTTCCAACAGCTAAGATAAAGTCACATAATCTGGCTAGATACAATCAATTTTAAGTAAAAAGTGTACTATTCTTCAGTATACATCTTCCTAAAAAAAGATTAGGTACATTATTCAACCTGAAGGATGCTCCACAATACATTTCCAGATTAGGACCTACGAATTATTTAAGCTAAGGCCTTGGTTAGTTGGCAGTTTCATTTTGAAATAATAATGCAATCATAATAATATTGGTAATAACATGGCTGCCTGACTGCCTGGAAGCTGCACAGTCAGCCCAATAAGTCCTCGGAGAAGCAGAGAAGTGGCGGCAGAAGAGCAAAGTGACTACCTGGATGGGCTGGAGCATGGGTGGCAAGTACCCCACTGCAAACAGAGTGGAGCTCCCAAAGCCAGCGCGGGCCTGAGGCAAGGTGCAGGAGCTGTCACCCCACAGTGGCCTGGCCTGGCCCAGTGCAGGTGCCTGCTGCAGATGCCCACATAAGCGCCATAGCCCAACTGAGCATCCACAATCAGACAACTTCAACCTTTTGCTTCCTGACAGCTGGGGGTTAAAGGAAAGTGGGGCAGACCTGAATGGGATTGCAGGGCTAGCCAACAGTGTTAGTACCTTTCCAAACCCTAATTAGCATAAATTTAGACCAATAGCACTCACCCTATATAAACCCCTAGAATAGCACACTCAGGAGGGAACCCCAGTTGAGTCCGGTCTCACTGGAAAGAGTTTTGTTTCTATTCACACTTGAATAAATCCTACTCTTACTCTCACTTTTCTTGGTCTGTGGATTTCATTCTTCAAATTCTAGATAAGAATCCAGAAAGAAGAAATTGGCAGTGAGCTACTGGGCTCTGCTGCAACACTGGAGGGCATAGCCCACCATTAAGAGCTGCAATATCTTTCTCAGCACACACTCTCGACCTGTCAGCAGAAGTGGAGAAACTCCAGTTTCAGTAATACCTAATTTTTATTGAGCACTTACTACATGTGAGGCCATTCTGCATGCTTTTATAAAGACAATCACATTACCATTCCTCTTTTATCAATAAGAGGAAAGAATAATTTACCTAACTCCCAACTAGTAAGTGACAAAGCTTCACTAAAGTGTAACAATATGTATCAATTTTTTAACTCATTTATTGCCTGTCTGCTACATTCAGGGCAGGCAATGTGATAGCCACCCACATTCTTGAGGTAATCACAATTTAGTGAAGAATGTAAATACCAGCCCAGAACACTGGATGAAAAGCAACTCACACAAAGATATATAAATGTGAAATCTCCGAATCCTGCAGCAGGAGCTCCTATGAGCTTGATTTTATAAAGGGGGAGCTAGGGACCAAAAGTTATGCAGAAGAATCAAGAAGCAGAATGGTTTTGACCGAGGTCCTGCTGGATATCCTTTAAGGACCTGGTCTGCACTACAGACTGCCAATGCCCTGACTATAATAAGCCCTTCATTTCCTAGGATCACTGACCTCCCTAGAAAGGGTTCTTATAACTACCAGGGAAATTTAAGCTAGATTATGATTCAGAGACATCACCAGAAATACTTTATAAGGGACAACATGCCTTTTCCTTTTCAAATTATAATACAATCATACATAGGCAGGTTGGTACTTTGCTCTTCAGCTTTTATATTTGACACTTTCCACAATACTTTATAAACATAAATGAACATAAATAAAATAATTTAATATTTGATAAATATTTGATAAAAAATAATTTAATATTTGATTATTAAAAACCAGGATAGTAGAAACTGCTATAAAGGAAATAAAACTTGCTACAGGACAGAGTATGGACAACACCAATAATGGTAAAAAGTTTTCAATGAAACTGAAAAATTTTATCCCAATATGGACCCTAGAATCTCAACAGCAGGATTTCTTCTGCTGAAACCCTTAGATGACCTAGCTTCTAGAAACTTGGTTCACAGAAAATTTATTTCCAGTTATGTGAAACAAGTAGGTACTCAGTTACTTTATTTACCCAGCAAGTTAAATAATTCTTAATTATTCTCAAATCAACCTTGTTTTTTTTCTAAAATATAACAATACTCAATTCTAGAAATCAAAATTATTTCATTGAGCTTATATAAGATAAATATTTTTCAGAGTATTTTCCTAAATTCTTGAAAGAATTTTCTATCTCACAGCTGCAGAAAGTTTTTCATTGTACTTTTGGGATATTGTTTTGTTTTTTAAACAAATTTCAATGTTCCTTTGCTAGTGAGAAATAGAAGTTTTAGTAAAAGCATGTTTGAAGCCTTTAGGGAGACAAAGTAAAGGTTAAGTCTTTAAAGAACAATATTAACCTAGTGCTGGTAGACACAATTCTTCTGTTAGAATCAATAGTTGTTCACAGAAGGAATGAACTTTTGTAAATTTAGAGGTAGCTACTAGGAGTAAATAATTTTACTTAGGCAAACTGTCATTCCACTTCTCGTATTTTGTATTAACAAATAAAAATAACTTAAATAACCTAATCTATAGGGTTTGCAGTTGTTCAGCACTGCTGCCCCTCAACTTTTTTTTTTTTTTTTTTGGGTACCAGGGATTGAACTCATGGTCATTTAACCACTGAGCCCCATCTCCAGCCTTTTATTTTATTTTTTTTTCTTTTTAGACAGGGTCTCACTAGGTTACTTACAGCCTTGCTAAATTGCTGAGGCTGACTTCGAACCTGCAATCCTCCTGTCTCAGCCTCCTGAGCCACTGGAATTACAGGCATGCACTGCCATGCTCAGCTTCAGTTTTTCTTAATAATTTGAAATCATCTTGAAAAAAGAACCAACATTGTATAAAAGACTCTCTCCAAGACTCCTCTAACCCCTGTGCAGCTCTCTAGATTCTTCTATTTACTCTATTCCTCACCTCTAATGTTCAGCCAGCCTAGCTGGCTCTCCATTCCTCAAATGTCACTCTCCACTGTAGGTCTTTATACAGCCCTTCAGTCATTTCACTTGCCCATTTTATCCTTCAGATTTTGTCTTGAGCATCCACCCAACAGAGAAAACTTCCCCAGCCATAAATTCCCATGACATCCTGTACTTCCTTTCGTATAACAGCCATCACACCAGTAATTAATGTTATCTTCATACTAAACTAGAAGCTCCAGGGGGCAGGAGCTATGTCTTCCTTATTCACAGCTCCATCCATAGTATCAAGTACAGCACATGCAAACACTCATTAAAAACTGGATATAAACCGGGTGCAGTGGTTCAAGCCTGTAATCTCAGCACTCAGGGAGGCTGAGACAGGAGAATCGCGAGTTCAAAGCCAGCCTCAGCAATGGCGAGGCTCTAAGCAACTCAGTGAGACCCTGTCTCTACATAAAACACAAAATAGGGCTGGGGATGTGGCTCAGTGGTCGAGTGCCCCTGAGTTCAATCTCCAGTACCAAAAAAAAAAAAAAAAAAACTGGATATAAGTTTTTATCAGTAGATTTTAAGCTAAAGATTTGCAACTTCAGCCAGGCGCAGTGGCGCACGTCTGTAATCCCAGCACTTAGGGAGGCTGAGATAGGAGAATCGTGAATTCAAAGCCAGCCTCAGCAACGGCAAGGGGCTAAGCAACTCAGTGAAACCCTGTCTCTACATAAAACACAAAATAGGGCTGGGGATGTGGCTCAGTGGTCGAGTGCACCTGAGTTCAATCCCCAGTACCAAAAGAAAAAAGAAAAAAAAGATTTGCAATTTCAATTAATTGGCCCAGGAAATAATTCAAGTGTTCAGAGGTAAATACTTTTCACCTTTCTTCCCTCCTCGATGTTGTCACCCATTCTTCTCCTTTCACCACAAGTTAACAACTGGTTTCCTTTTAGATTGGAGAAAATGTCAGATTCATTACATGATTCTTTTAATAATATTGGGAATTTATTCTCATCAATAACATTGCTTACAACTCATGTATCATAATTACATCCATTCAACGAATGTTTAGTACAAACTTCCTATGAATTAGATACAATAGTAATTACACAATGTATGAAGTTACTGGCATTTGCTTGCCAATTAGGGTATATATCTCTTTACTTTCCCTACCTTTTAAAAATACATAATAGATACTTTCTCTCGGTGATTGAAGAACACACCAGCAATAGTATTTTCCTTAAAGGTAATTATAGAAGGAAAATAGCAGGAGAATCTGAGAAACCAGAACAGGCTGTAAGTGCACTTAGAAAGGCAGGTATAAATACATTCTCTTTTTTTTTTTAATATTTTTTAGTTGTCAATGGATTTTTATTTTATTTATTTATATGCAATGTTGAGAACTGAACCCAGTGCCTCACACATGCTAGGCAAGTGCTCTACCACTGAGCCACAAACCCAGCCCAAAAACATTCTTAACAACAACAAAGAATTAGCTTTTTATACTGCTCACTGTCTCCTTACCTTAGAGTTTACACTATCCCAAATGGCCAGACCAAAGTAGTCTTCTTCCAAAAGATTGAGGTGTTCACATACTCGTTTAAGCAAATCTTGCCCCTTAGCATGTTTCTGCAACAATAAATGTATTTTAGTTGAGGTTTTTTCTTAACCTGTTATTTATTACCAAATAAAATAAACTGTTACTTTTCAATTTCCTCTTTTACCTTTGGTTATTAAATTTCAGATGGCTACACAGTCTCATAGAATAGTATGATTTAAATTACTGTTTTTGAATTTGTCTGCTTACATATGCAACACAAGAGTAGTACCTTGGACACAGTTTCAATGCAAAGCAAAATTCTACCTTTCCTTTACCTCTCATCCCCCACCTCCATCATAAACATCACATTCTTTATTTGGGGGGCAATATTTCCTGAAACATGCCATGGGCCAGTGCCAGTCACTGCAACCAGCTGAATTAACTGTCAACACTCACAGTTGACTGTGGCTAGGGAAATCATTAGACTATCATTTTCAGAACAAATGTCCCAAGAGAATGAGCTAAGATTCAACTCCCTACAATATCCTTCAGAAAAAGGTCTCAAGTAAAATTCTAAATAGCCTACAGACACTACCTGCTGGAGCAGCTCTTTCAGTAGTGCTGCAAATCATTTTAATATTTCTTTGCCTAGAATGTCAAACCACTCCCAAATTTGGGTACTTATGCTCCCATTTATAGTTAGGAAAGGCCCGAACTTGGAGGCTGTGATTTAGAGTTAAAAAGTCCTAACTCCTTCATTCACTAGTATAAAAACTTAAGTAGCTTCAACTAACCTGAGATATTTCAATTAATACTAGCTTTCTTGTCTATAAAATGATACGAATATTTATACCTGTCCTATTTACAGAAATCATTGAAAACAATTGAACATGCTGGTGTCTTCTGAGAAATATATCAAAAATATTTCTAAAGAGCCGGGCGCAGTGGCGCAAGCCTGTAATCCCAGCACTTAGGGAGGCTGAGACAGGAAAATCGCGAGTTCAAAGCCAGCCTCAGCAACAGCGAGGTGCTAAGCAACTCAGTGAGACCCTGTCTCTACATAAAACACAAAATAGGGCTGGGGATGTGGCTCAGTGGTTGAGTGCCCCTGAGTTCAATCTCCAGTACAAAAAAAAATTTTTTTTTTTTCTAAAAATTAGAAATCAGTGCTGGGGATGGAACCCAGGACTTTGTCAATGTTGGGCAACTGCTCTATCACTTAGCTACACCGCCAGCCCTAGAAATCTTTTTAGCCCACATAGATAACACATCCTCCACTTAATGAGTTATTTCAAATGACTATTAGTGATGCATACAAATGTTTATTCACTTCGGTCTTAAATCATTTCTATTTCACCATTTTCTTCTCTTTTCTTTTTTCTCTTGCTTTCACTACAAATGACAGAAGATGAGTTGAGCATTCTTCATGTATAGGTCCCTAATTCCTTTATTCTCAATTTTAAAATCCAGTTCTAAAAATTAAAAGTTTTTTGGTGAGGAAAGGGGGAACTAAAGCTCATGTGAAGGAAATTTTGATGAGCTATAAAGAAGCTGCTTATAGGGCTGGGGTGTGGCTCAGTGGTAGAGTGCCTGCCTCACATGTGTGAGGCACTGGGTTCAATTCTCAGTACCACATATAAATAAATGAATAAAATAAAGGTCCATCAACTAAAAAATAAAAATTAAAAAATATATAAATACTCTTAGTAAAAAATAAAAGCAGCTACTTATGATCTTCATTTATCCATCTCAGGCTGAATCTTCATATATTTCACTATAGAAATACATTTGAGCCCTGCAGACACAGACACAGACCCTATTGGGTATACTGTGAAATATGCAGCATACATACTTATCATCTTTCTAAATTTCAGTCTATTCTGAATTCTGAAACACATCTGTTCCCAAGGGTTACAGGTACAAGGACCCATATCTAGATCTTGGTCTGAATGAGAATGAATGAATGTGGAATAGCTTTCCTATCTCTACACTAGCTAGTGGCAAGAAGCAGAAAAAGTAAACCCTGGGTCCCCCCTAGGTTTCCAAGTGCAGGAGCTATTTTCAAAGGCAAAAGTACATTTTTCTTGATTTTCTTTTCAAAACCTGGAGAGTGAATACCAACTACTAAATGTAACAATATTTTAGAGTTTGTATTTGGATATATTTGCTTTTGCACAAAATTCAATTTAGAAATAATTTGTTATATACGTATGATATATGAAAATGTGAATGGCATGTTTTATTCATAAAAGCTATTAGTAACAATTACAATAAT
This sequence comes from Xerus rutilus, assembly GCA_028644305.1. Taxonomy (NCBI): domain Eukaryota; kingdom Metazoa; phylum Chordata; class Mammalia; order Rodentia; family Sciuridae; genus Xerus; species Xerus rutilus. Next base: position 18,753,992 of record CM053400.1, on the reverse strand, counting down.
TGCTCATAGTTCAAGCATATCATTGGCAATTACTGCTCTAGTTTTAAAAAACAGTTAATAGATGCTGTATTTTAACTTGTCCTGAAGGAGCAAAAGAGAAACTAAATAACTCTGACATTTTAATTCAAAAGTGATTCAATTAATTCTTTCAAAAAATATTAGGGAATTTTAAGAAATGATTTATTTGATTTACATTTTTATATGCTATCTCATGGCACTAAAGACATACATTAGATAAAGATTAAGATTTAGATCCAGGAGGCTGGGGTCGTGGCTCAGTGGTGGAGCACTTGCCTAGCATGTGTGAAGCACTGGGTTCGATCCTCAGCACCACATAAAAATAAATAAAATAAAGGCATTCTAGGGGCTGGGATTGTAGCTCAGCGGTAGAGCGCTTGCCTCGCATGCGTGAGGCCCTGAGTTCAATCCTCAGCACCACATACAAAGCAATAAAATAAAGACATTGTGTCCATCTACAACTAAAAAAAAAATTAAAAAAAAAAATAAATAAAGGCATTTTGTCCATCTACAACTACAAAAAAATTAAAAAAAAAAAAAAAAGCTTTAGATCCAGGGGAACAGAAATGTTACAGATGGAATTTTTTTTGACAAATATAACTATAGGGAGAGTTGGAACTAATATCAGAAATTGAGGCTATCTTAGGAAATACAGGCATCAAAAAGAATATAAATAACAAATACATCTTTTTTAAAGCAAAAGAAAAATTCATTTCATTGCAAAAGTAACACATGCTTAAGTCACAAGATTTTGGCAGATAGAGAAAAAAATGGAAAAATAAGATTCATTCATAATCTTCTCATACCCTCATCCCCAGAAAATCACTATTAACATTTCAATCCACAGAAATAGTCATTAGACAGACATGGCCACATCAACGTTTACAGCAGCTCAATTCACAACAGCTAAGCTATGGAACCAACCTAGGTCTCCTTCAACAGATGAATGGATAAAGAAAATGTGCAATATATACACAATGGAATATTACTCAGCCATAAATAAGAATGAAATTATGGTATTTGCTGGTAAACGGATGGAACTAGAGACTATCATGCTAAGTGAAATAAGCCAATCTCCAAAAAACCAAAGGCCAAATGTTCCCTCTGATATGTGGATGCTAACACACAATAAGTGTTGGGGGGGAATAGAAGTTCACTGGATTAGACAAAGGGAAGTGAAGGGAAGGGGGGATGGGAATAAGAAAGACAGCAGAATGAATCGCACATAATTTTCCTATGTTCATATATGAATACACAACCAGTGTAACTCCACATCATGTACAACCACAAGAATGGGAAGTTATACTCCATATATGTATAACATGTCAAAATATATTCTACTGTCATATATATCTAAAAAGAACAAATTTTAAGAAGGAAGGAAGGGGGCTGGGATTGTAGCTCGGCGGTAGAGCACTTGCCTCGCATGCGTGAGGCCCTGGGTTCGATCCTCAGCACCATGTACAATGTAATAAAATAAAGATATTGTGTCCATCTACAACTAAAAAAAATATTTAAAAAAAAAAAAAGAAGGAAGGAAGGGAAGGAGGGAGAGAGGGAAGGAGAAAGGAAGGAAGGAAGAAAGGGAGGGAGGGAGGAAGGGTCATTACAGCAGGCCTTGCCTTAGACAAAGGCACTATTTACCCAAATCACATGAAACAATTTGTAAGTGTTCTGGCTACGGAAATTAAAAGGCACTCACCTCCACGACACACTCATAAACTGTGTCATCCAACAAAGAGACCTTGCAGTGCATGTTTCTGTGTCTTCTGACTGATTTCTGAGAAGCTTTTAATTCTCTTTCTGTTTTTAATTCAGGATCTTCTTTTACTTCTGTTTTGGAGCACTCTTCAATTCCTTCTCCTTCCTTAGTTTCAAAATCTAGATCTTCTCGGTGTTCTTCCTGAGCTGGCTGCATGTCCATGGCATCATCAGGTAAATAATAAAGATATCTTACAAAGTGTGTTGAATATATTTTTACCTATAATAATCCTACCAATAAAAATACTAAGTGAAGAAGAAAAACTATTAAAGCAAATATAGGTGAACATTAATAATAAATAATTATTTTTATAAAATATATTATGATCCCAAAGGATCTACAGACTTCACTATTCTCAAAATTTCTCAGATAGAATTTCATCAAATTAATAAATGATGGTTTCAAGTAAATTGTAAGACATCAATCTACTGCTCTCAGTGTTACATATTCTGACTATGACATCACATTATATAATATTATTAAAGTTTATCAAAACTTCATCATCTTGCAAGGCACATGCCTGTAATTAGGGAGATCAAGGCAGGAGGATCGCAAGTTCAAGGTGAGCCTTAGCAACTTAGTGAGACTCTCAGCAACTTACCATGACCTTGTCTCAAACCAAAAAATATACAGGGGGGCTGGGGCTGTAGCTCAGTGGTAGAGCACTTGCCTAGCATGCGTGAGGCACTGGGTTTGATCCTCAGCACCACATATAAATAACAAATGAATAAAATAAAGATCTATCAACAACTAAAAAATATTTAAAAAAAAAAAAACAAAAAAACAAAAAATATACAGGGATAGGGATGTGGCTTAGTGGTAAATCCTCAGTATAATAACAAAAAAACTCTCTTCTCTGCATCATGCTCTTTAATTTAAACAAGGTACCCTTAAGAATTGCATAAAATATGATTTGTCACTTATTCTAAACTTTATCAATGGTTAAGAAAGGTACTTGGGACCTATTTTACAGCATTAAACAAATATACATAATATATTAAAAAATACCAGTTAATTCCTTTCTACCAGGAATAATCATGCTAAATGGAAACAACATTCAAAGATAGAAAATACAGATTGAAATATGGGTCTCCTAGAATAATCATTAAATCATCCCAAAGTAACACAGAATGGGACAATATTTTGGCATACACGTTCTTACTTTCTACACAATATAACTGCTGAACAATTTTTAACTCCACTAATTCTTTTCTTTCAAAATAATAAGTGGTTGACATCTAGGAAAAAAGGATTTCAGTGCTTGGCTCTTGCATTAGATACGGGAGGTGGTCTACAAGGCCCATACCCATCCTCCACAAACATCTCATTTGGGATCTCAGAGAGGCCCTCTTTAGCTATCATATATCTATGATATCTAAATACTATCCTTGCTCTAGTATTTGTTATGTTAGTACCATTTGTTGCCTTCATAACACTTATTATAAATAAATACTTATTTTGTACTTATAACTTGTCTCCCTCCATTAGAGTACAAAGCCCACAAGAGTAGGAACCATGTTTTATGATTAAAACAATGACAAACATTTACAGAGCAATTAAAATGGTCAGTCACTGTGCTAAGATCATTACTTACAGGAATTCATTTAATCCTAGTAATAACCCTGTGGGTCAGGTACTATTATTATTTCTACTTGACAGATAAGAAACTGGGGCACAGAAATCAAAGTAACTTGCCTAGGATCATACAAAGCACACACCAGTTTGCTCCAGAATCCATGATCTTAAACCTCTTCACTGTATTGTAGTTTTTTATATTTACCAAGGTATATTCACCCTAAGGCTGGCATACATGGTAGGATTTTAATAAAGTATTCATGGAATGAATAAATAAACATTAAGAACATTTTGATTTCCCCAAAATCCAAGCTACCCTAAATGAAAACTGATGCAATCCTATAGCGCAAACTCTCTTTTAAAAAATCTTGGCAATCTGGGTGTGGCTGCACACACCTGTAGTCACAGCTACTCAGGATGCTGAGGTAGGAGGATTGCAAGTTCGAGGCCAGCCGGGGGAACTTACGAGTCTCCATCTCAAAAAATAAATTAAAAAAAAAAATTTGAAGGCAAAAAGAAAAAAAAAAAAATTCTGGTAAGGGCTAAGGGTGTAGCTCAGCAGTAGAGCACTTGCCTGGCATAATCGAGATAATCAAGGCCCAGGGTTTAATCTCTAGCACCACACACATACACAAAAAATTCCTAGATAAACCAGGTGCAGTGGCACACGCCTATAATCCCAGCACTTTGGGAGGCTGAGACAAGAGAATCGCGAGTTCAAAGCCAGCCTCGGCAACGGTGAGGCGCTAAGCACCTCAGTGAGACCCTGTCTCTACATAAAACACATTCCTATATAAAAAAGGACCACTTAAAGGAAATTCTAGTACATACACGTGAATATAAACAAATAAACTCTTATTCACAGGTTCTGATGCACAAGGTTTTAATTGCAAATATTAGTTTCCAAAGGCCTAAAATAGTTTATTCCTTTAAAAAATAACCCTTTATGATTTTATTAACACTATTAACTTATTTTCTTTTCCTTCAAACATACACAAGTACCTGCATATAATTTATCTCACTTCTGATTTAAGTCTTGATGAGTTAAATCTAAAATTAACTTTATCTATAACCTGTTTCATAGATTTAAATACAAATCTATGGCTAGGGAATGATATTGGTCAAATTATATCGTTACATTGTGTGCATGTATGAATACATAACAACAAATTACATCATTAGATACAATTATAATGCACCAATAAAAATGTGAAAAAAATAAATACAAACCTATGATCTCTAGATAAAATAGACAAGTTCTGATTCAAATGCTAACTAAAACAAAATAAGATTTTTCCTTTCATAAGGGGTGAAGGGAGCAGTTAAAATCCTTTTGAAAGTACCAGACCTCCTGAAAGAGGATGTAATTTAACTCTTTTGATATTCCAAAAACTAAATTAAGGTAATTACACTATAATACTCGCAATTTGTTTTTTATCTTAAATTTTAAGGTGTTTATTTTATAAGGCTTACATAGCAATACCTGAGAATATATATAGGGTTTCTTTGCCTTTACTGTTCATGTTTATTTACTGAATGATAATAGCTAACACTTATTGATTGCTTATTATATTTCAGGTTTTACATATTTAGGTTTTTTTTTTTTTTTTGGTACTGGAGATTGAACTCAGGGGCACTCGACCACTGAGCCACATCCCCAGCTCTATTTTGTGTTTTATGTAGAGACAGAGTCTCACTGAGTTGCTTAGCACCTCGCCGTTGCTGAGGCTGGCTTTGAACTTGCGATTCTCCTGTCTCAGCCTCCCAAAGTGCTGGGATTACAGGCGTGTGCCACCACACCCGGCTCGTATTTAGTTATTTTAATCCTCACAATAGTCAAGTGAGGTGGATATCACTGTCCCCAATGTATGAAGGAAGAAAGCAATAAAATGGAAAGTATCACTTCTCTGTAATTTGAACTACTTGGTCTGATTCCATCATGTGTATTCAAAATGATTACACTATGCAGTGAAACTTGTTTTCAATTTTGTTTTGCTAATAGCAAATGCACAATTACCATCTTATCCTAATTTTACCTTTAGTATTCTGAATATATAAGTACTATTTCTAGAAATATAATCTTTTTAGAAAATTCTAATAAAACTATACACACACACACACACACACACACACACACACACATATCCATCCCAAACTTTAGACCCAGAAATAGATTGAGTTACGTACACTGCTAATATCTTTCCGTTTTTTTTGGACAAATGCAGAACTCATGCACTATTTAATTACACTGTGACAAAATTAAGGCCCTATACAAATAAATGTTACACAAATAATAGAGCTACAGTTCCCCATCTAGATCTTTTTTTTTTTTGGTACCGGGGATTGAACTCAGGGGCACTCAACCACTGAGCCACATCTCCAGCCCTATTTTGTCTTTTATATAGAGACAGCGTCTCACTGAGTTGCTTAGCGCCTCGCCATTGCTAGGGCTAGCTTTGAACTCGCAATTCTCCTATCAGTCTCCCAAAGTGCTGGGGTTCCAGGCGTGTGCCACCGCGCCCAGCTCCCCATCTACATCTTACACTCTATAGTAATAGGATCTAGTTGAAGATGACCAAAACAAGGCAGACATGGCTTAAATCTATCACATACCCTTGGATGTTATAGATTTCTAAGAAATCTTAGAAACTATTCCATTTCTAAGAATTTCACCAAAATGAACTCAAAACCACTTAACTTCTTTTTTACTTTTTCATTCAAATCCTGAGCTTTTCCATGATGACAGCAAGATGATACCTGGGCTAAACAAACTCACTTGATACTTTTCTTTCATTTCCTTTTCTTTGATTTATAGAGTATCTTTTTAAAAATCAAGTTTCCAGGGCTGTGGCTCAGTGGTAGAGCGCTTGCCTAGCATGCGTGAGGCACTGGGTTCGATTCTCAGCACCACATATAAATAAATAAAATAAATAAAGTTCCATCAACAACTAAAAAAAATATTTAAAAAAATTTTTAATTAAAAAAAATCCAAGTTTCCACTGACTACATTGATTTCTTTAGAGTGGTAATAACAAAGTTTCGGGCTGGGGCTGGGGCTCAGTGGTAGAGTGCTTGCCTCCCATGCATGAGGCACTGGGTTCGATCGTCAGCACCACATAAAAAGAAATAAATAAAATAAAGATACTGCATCCATCTACAACTAAAAAATATTTTAAAAAAACAACAAAGTTTCATCTTGTTTATCATTACCAATGCCTAAGTTAACTGGCTCATAAGAAATGAAACCAAGCCAGGCATGGTGGTGCACGCCTGTAATCCCAGTAGTTTAGGAGGCTGAAATAGGAGGATTGCGAGTTCGAAGCCAGCCTCAGCAACTCAGAGAGGCACTTAGCAACTCAGAGACAGGGCTAGGGATGTGGCTCAGTGGTTAAGCACCTCTGGGTTCAATCCTCAATACCAAAAAACAAAAAAATTAAATAAATAAATAAAATGAAACCAAATGTTTTTCAATGAAATAAAGTGTACAACCTATCTTCAATATACCCACTTTTCCCGTATTTGTACCTCTTTACCTGTGTTTCTGCACTGCTTAATGAATGAAGATCCAAGGAAGGATCTGTTTTGAGCTCAGGTTCAGGTGCTGCAATTGGGGCCTTTAAAATAATTTCTTCATCAAGACTGATTCCAAATTCTGTCTCTTTCTGACCTCCTTCACCTTTTTCTTTATCTGACTCTACCTCTTTGACTTCTTCCTCAGAGACCTGAGATTTGGGCCTTTTGAGAAATGAGGAGAGCAGTCGTGAGAGGCCTCTGCTTTCTGACGTCCGATCCCTGTTCTTGTTCAGGTCTTCATGAGTCGGCGTGTCTCCATTGGATGTTTTCGGCTTCTGCTCACACTGATTGTCCCCTTCAGCTACTGCTTGAGAAGCCTCTTCCAGCTGAGCTTCCTGCTGTCCTGAGGTCGTGGCTCCCTCGCCCTCTTCCTTTTGTTGTTGGTGCTGAGAATTTTCGGCCTCAACTGCTAAACTCTTCTCTGTTGTCATGATGTTGCTATTAAAAAGAAGATGGAAAAGAAGAGCTCTTTATAAGCAAAACATGCAAATGTAGGCAAATCCCTAAACCCTAAAAAATTCATATATTTAGGTATTTAATCACCAACAAATGGAACTTCAATCCATTAAACATGAGACTTTCCACTGAGGTACAAAAATATTATACCTAGACATACAGAATAAATTATTAATGCCTTGAGTCACTAAAGATATGTATATTAAGAGATTAGCTTAAAATACTATCCACTGTGTCCATGTAGTGAGAACTGCACATAGCAAATACCATTTTATCCTTCCTAAAAAAGGGATCTTGTTTGCATATTGTCCCTTTAGGGTATCAGTATGAAGGTACAGGATTTGCAGAAATTATTCTCTGCAAAATTCTCCATATCCCAAGGGATGATTAAGTTTAAAAGTTCCCCCAAGTCTCTATTGTTCTTCTTTCTTGTATTTCTTAGAATCAATAGACGTCTCTACTGAGAACAGCAAACGTGTCAGGTGTGATAGTACAAGCCTATAATCCCACTGACCTGGGAGGCTGAGGCAGGAGGATTGTAAATTTGAAGCCAGCCTTAGTAATTTAGTGAGCCCCTGTCTCAAAATAAAAAAAGGACTAGGGATGTAGCTCAATGGTAAAGCACCCATGGGTTCACTCCCCAGTACAAACAAACAAAAAAAAACCAAACCAGCAAATAATTCTGATTGCTATTAGAACAGATGACAGCAGTGAGAAATACGCACTTAATCACAAGAAATTTCCTCTTTCAGGAGTATCCTATTTTAATGTCTTTCAAGCTATTTTTATTTCTCATAGATATGATTTTGAAACTTCAGCATTTTTGAGAGTAAATGAAACTACTAAAACAAAAAAAAAGAGAAGAAAATTTTAGACGGTAAATACTGATTCACTTGTAGGGGAAGAGAAGGCAGGCTGTAGAACTCACATATTTCAAACTTGATTTCTAGTCTTTTGAACTCAAAATCCCCATGTTATTAGTCAAGCTTTATAAGAGCCAAAGAGCATTGTCACACCTAGTTTACTAATAATAAAAAACACACAAGGAGATTTTTAAAACACTAGGCTATGAACCTGACTATCAATGATCTTATGTGATTCACTGCTACATCTAAAAGGACCCCCTGCCCATCAGCATGTTACACTCAAAAGCAGCATGTTATCCTGCCAATGCAACATTTCCATGTGATTGAGACTAAGTAATTCTACTTAGATATTGGTAATCTTAATTAATTAACTGCATTTAACTCGTTCCCTCCTCAAGTCCTTCACATTTGCTGTTGTCTGTACTGTGATGCTCTTCTCCTAGCTATTTGAAGGTTGTTCCCCTTCTCATCACTACTGCCTCAGCTCAGATGACAGCCTCATTAGAGAGGCCTCTCCACTCACCATAGCTACAGTGGTGCGTGCCCCCGTCATATTTTCCCAGGACTCCTGCACTCATTAGTATCTATAATTATCTTATCAATGTGTTTACCAGCTCACTGTCTTCCTTCCCTATTCCTCCCCTCAGTTAAAATGTAAGTTCTAGCTGGGCGCGGTGGCTCAAGTCTATAATCCCAGCACTTAGGGAGGCTGAGACAGGAGGATCACGAGTTCAAAGCCAGCCTCAGCAATGACGAGGTGCTAAGCAACTCAGTGAGACCCTGTCTCTACATAAAACACAAAATAGGGCTGGGGATGCGGCTCAGTGGTCGAGTATCCCTGAGTCTAATCCCTGGTACCAAAAAATAATATATATATATATATATAAGTTCTATGAAGACAGGAACCATGACTTTTTTTTTTTATGATTATTGTATATCCAATGACTAGAATAGTACCTGGCATATAATGTGTAATAAAAATTTTTGAATGAATTTCAATGGAAGATATCTGGCCAATTTAAACTACAAAGGTATTCTCTAAATTTATTCAAGTACATTTACTTCAAATGCATGATATTCATTAATTCTTTCAATAAACACTTATCAAGCACCTAATACAGGTCCTTGATAAGTACCAGCAGCCATGTAAGAACAACAAAACAAGGTTTATGTCATCAAGGAGCTTACATTCTTGATTCAACTTTAACCAGTACAGTGAAAGAAAAATGCAAGAGAACTCTTATTTTAAATATGAGCTAAACCAATCAGGTATGGTGTTGCACACCTATAATCCCAGAGGTTTGAGAGGCTGAGGCAGGAGGATCAAGTTCAAGGCCAGTCTCAGCAACTTCATGAAATCCTATCTCAAAATAAAAAATAAAAAGGACTACAGATGTAGTTCAGTGGTAAAGCGCCACTGGGTTCAATTCCTTGTCCAAAAACAAGAGGAAAAAAAAAAAAGCCGGGTGCAGTGGCGCACGCCTATAATCCCAGCACTTAGGGAGGCTGAGACAGGAGAATCATGAGTTTAAAGCCAGCCTCAGCAATGGTGAGGCGCTAAGCAACTCAGTGAGACCCTGTTTCTACATAAAACACAAAATAGGGCTGGGAATGTGGCTCAGTGGTTGAGTGTCCCTGAGTTCAATTCCCAGTACCAAAAAAAAAAAAAAAAAGAGCCAAACCTAGATTAACTGTACATATGGAACAAAACAGTGAAAAGGGAAAAAAATTGACGTGTATTGTGCAGTATCTGCGCCAGGCCCCACGTCAGAGTGTTATCTACATTATCTCAATTAAACTTTTCAACAACCCTACAAGGGAAAAGGTTCTGATCTTATAATTAAGAAATGATAAACTAAGAAAGTAATTTGTTGTCTAGGGCCATACCATTAGATTTCATCTGATCTCAGAAGCTAAGCAGGGTTCAGATGGTTATTATTTGGATGGAAGAAACTTGCCCAAGGTAACACTGCTAGTGGGTAGCAAACTACTATATGTGGTAGTGATATTAATAAAAGTGTACTAGTAAAAGGAAAAAGCCTTTATGTGGGCACTTACAGCTAATCTACTCAAATAAGCATCAAAAATATTTTAAGTGACAACAATATTTAAAGTACATTTTCTGTCCATACTACTGAAAGCGCTGTACAGATTCAATGCAATCTCAATGAAAATGTCAAAGTCATTTCTTATAGAAATAGAAAAAGCAATCATGAAATTTATTTAGAAAAATAAGAGACCCAGAATAGTCAAAGCAATCCTTAGTAAGAAAAGTGAAGCAGGAAGTATCGTAATACCAGACCTTAAACTATACTATAAAGCTATAGTAACAAAAATGGCATAGTACTGGCACCAAAATAGATATGTAGACCAATGGTACAGAAAGACACAGAGACGAACCCACATAAATACAGTTATCTCATTCTAGACAAAGGTGCCAAAAAACATACATCGGAAAGAAGATAGCCTCTTCAACAAATGGTGCTGGGAAAACTAGAAATCCATATGTAGCAAAATGAAACTAAACCCCTATCTCTCACCATGCACAAAACTAAACTCAATGTGGATCAAAGACTTAGGAATTAGACCAGAGACCCTGCATCTAATTGAAGAGAAAGTAGGCCCAAATCTTCATCACATCAGATTAGGCCCCGACTTCCTTAACAAGATTCCTAAAGCACAAAAAATAAAAGCAAGAATCAATAAATGTGATGGATTTAAACTAAAAGGCTTCTTCTCAGCAAAAGAAACAATCAATAAGGTAAATAAACAGACAGCCTACATTCTGGGAGCAAATTTTTGCCACACAAACATTAGACAGAGCACTGATCTCCAGGATATGGATATAAAAAGAACTCAAAGAACTCAAAAAACTTAACACGAAAAAAACCAAACAACCCAATAAATAAATGGGCTAAGGAGCTGAATAGAAACTTCTCAAAAGAAGATATACAATCAATAAACAAATATATGAAGAAATGTTCAATACCACTAGCAATTAGAGAAATGCAAATCAAAACTACTCTAAGGGGCTGGGGCTGGGGCTCAGTGGTTGAGCGCTTGCCTCGCATGTGTGAGTCACTGGGTTCGATCCTCAGCACCACATAAAAAATAAATAAATTAATTAATTAATTTAAAAAAAAAACACTGAGATTTCATCTCACCCCAGTCAGAATGGCAGCTATCCAAAATACAAGCAACAATAAGTGCTAGCGAGGATGTGGTGAAAAAGGCACATTCAAACATTGCTGGTGGGACTGCAAATTGGTACAACCTATCTGGAAAGTAGTATGGAGATTCCTTAAAAAACTTGTAATGGAACCACCATTTGACCCAGCTATCCCATTCCTCAGCCTATACCCTAAAGACTTAAAAACAGCATACTACAGTAACGCAGCCACTTCAATGTTTATAGCAGCACAAATCACAATTGCTAAACTGTGGAAGCAACCTAGATGCCCTTCAATAGATGAATGGATAAAGAACTGTGGTATATATACACAACAGAATATTACTCAGCAATAAAAGAGAATCAAATTACGGCATTTGCAGGTAAATGGATGGAATTGGAGAACATCCTGCTAAGTGAAGTATGCCAATCCCAAAAAACCAAAGGCCGAATGTTCTCTCTGATTAGTGGATGCTGATACATAAGGAGGGTAGGGGTGGGGAGCATGGGAGAAATGGAGGAACTTTGGATGAGACAGAGGGAAGATGGGGGAGGGGAAGGGGGAATGGGAGTAGCAAAAATGGTTGAATGAGATGGATATCACTACCCTAGGTGCATGTATGAAGACACAAATGGTGTGACTATCTTGTTTGCAACCAGAGAGATGGAAAATTGAGCTCTATATATGTACTATGACTTGAAATGCATCTAAATAAATTAATTAAAAAAAGAAGTACATTTTCTAATCTTATTCACTAAATATTTGAAACTACTCTGAGCTAATAAAATGTTAATTCAGTCTTTATAAGTACTGAACAAAACATTTACTAACCAATATACATTCTTAATTTGTTACCCCTGAGTGAGGCACACTTGTACTTAAAGGAAGTAAATTGTCTTCAATTCCTCTTTTTATCAGGAGGGAACCCATTTTTCCAAAATTCTTTTTCTTTAATCTCTAAAGTAAGCAGACTCAACACAAAAAGAAAATCTGGACACCAAACCTCCAGTTATTCTACAAAAGTAATGATTAGAGAGCACCCTTCTTCTTCATATTTCATTTGCAAAAACAAACAAGGATTGCTGAGGATGTAGCACTATTTTCCATAGATTTCAGATATGGCTTCATAAGGCACATGACTAAAAAGAAATAGGAATTATTTCTATATTAAAATTTTCTTATACAACAGACTTTACGCCAAGTTCTCTCATAAAGATCTATTTAAAAATACAAACCTTTTGTAAAAGTTTTAGCAGGTATGAAAATAACTTTAAACTCCATTTTCTGGTGGGAGTGGGGTACTGGGGATTGAACCTAGGGTCCCATGCATGCTAGACAAACAATTTTCCTGCTGTGATTACAGGTGTGTACCACCATGCGCGGCCCCCCAAACGTTTTTTGTAGGGGGGGGGCAGTACCGGGGATTGAACCCAGGGCCTTGTGCATGCGAGGCCAGCACTCTACCAGCTGAGCTATACCCTCAGACCCTCTATTTTTATTTTTTTATTTTGAGACAGGGTCTTGCTAAGTTGTTTAGGGCCTCACTAGTTGTGAGGGTAGCTTTGAACTTGTGATCCTCCTGCCTCAGCCTCCCAAATTGCTGAGATTACAGCATGTGCCACTGCACCCAGCCCCAAACTCCACTTCTAATACCTTTCAATGATCTTACTGATATCATTGAAACTCCAAACTCCACTTACTGATATCTTTCAATGAATAAAGAGTATTTATTCTTGAGTATTTTTTATTATAGTTCTAAAAGTACCTTCAAATGATATTCCTGTAATTGCTTTTAAATGAAAAGGTGTCATATTTGTAAGAAAATAGCTGAATGAGTATAAGTACTCTTTGATTGTTACACATACAAACACAGATATTAACAATCTATATGTTACATATGTGTCCTTGTTAAACTTTAATGTGTATCAGATAACCTAGCAATCTTTTTTATTTTTCTTTGTGTGATACTGAAGATTGAACTATATCCCGAGTCCTTTTTTCTTTTTATTTTGAAACATGGTCTCTCTAAATTGCCCAGGCTGGCCTTGAAATTGGAATCTTCGTGCTCCAGCCTCCCAATCCTCCCAAATAGCTGGGATTACCAGGCATGCACCATCACCTAGCAATCTTAAAATACAGGTTCCAATTCAGCCAGTTTGTAATGCATCCTGAGTCTGCATTTCTATCAAGATGTTGCCAATGCTACTGGCTCTCTGACAATATTCTAAGTAGCAAAGCATTAAAAAAAAAACACCATTGCAATCACTTTGGAAATGTACTCAAAATGGGAAAGAAACAAAAATGGCAAAAGACTGCTTTAAGAGAATGGCTCATGAACAGTGGGAGATACTTGACACAATAAATGCTCGACAAATGCTTCCTGAATTAATGAATAAAGCAAAGAATACAGCATATTATTAAATGTGGAAGCTGAACCATTAACATTTTGTAGAACTCTTTTTAATCAGCCCCTGCAATTTATAATCATAGAACTATGGTAATTCCAAATTTCCCATGCAGCCATGATACTTGTCCAGATTCAGGTATCTCCACCACTATCACTTGGCATTTAGGAAGGAATGATTAAGACATATGAAGAATCAGAGAATAACATCTATCAGTGCAGAATCAATACATTTTGCCACATAATCGGACATATGGGAAAAAACAAGCAGAATCTAAGTAAAGAATAGATGAGAATACAGTATAAGGAACAGATAAATAGAAAGGCAAAAGTATTATTTTGGAACAACTGAAACAACTTCAGGTAACATCATATATGAAATGATAGAAAAAAATCACCAGGAATTCAAACAATTCAGTAATCAACAGAAATGCTACAACTCAGTCTATAAAAGAAAAAATAAAAATAAATGCTGAAGGGCAGTTTGTATGTGTATTCTTTCTACACATGTGTAGTAATGCTATTAGTAAGAATGAGAAGGGGAGGAGAGAGAAAAAATATAAAATTAAACTGATAAACCATATAAATTAAACTATCTTAAATTTAGCTCTGAGGTTGATATAAATTCAACAAAAATTTGGGTGTGATCGCAAATACCTATAATCCCAGCCACTTTATAAACCGAGGCAGGAGGATCCCAAGTTCAAAGCTAGCCTCTGTGAGACCCTGTCTCAAATAAAAAAGGGCTGTGGGTGTTGCTCAGTGGTAGTACAACCCTGGGTTCAACTCCCAATACAACAATAAATAAAAGTATATTGCAAAAATAAAAAATATCTATAGACCATTTACTAAAAGCACAAATAAACTTCACAAATTAGTTACACATGCTATCGAATTCTTTTTTTTTGGTACCAGGGATTGAATTCAGGGGTCCTAAACCACTGAGCCACATCCCCAGCTCTATATTTTGTGTTTTATGTACAGACAGGGTCTCACTGAGTTATTTAGCGCCTCACCGTTACTAAGCCTGGCTTTGAACTCAGGATTCTCCTGTCTCAGCCTCCCAGAGTGCTGGGATTACAGGCGTGAACCACCGTGCCCGGCTTATCCAATTCTTTATACTGCAAATGATAGGATGGCTAACCAGAGGAAGACACAAAGAAGTAAAGCAGCAAAAACAGGATAAAGGTTCTACAAACAAGCCCTTCCTGTACAAATGATACTCTTTTCATTCTGGATGCAAAATCCAAAAGAAGGTATTTATCTACTTGATGTCAGAAAGAGGCCTCTTGATTTAAAAAAGAAAGAAAGAAAGAAATCAGCACAGCACTAAAGACAAAGTGGTAAGTCCCATTTCATCTCGATCCTAATCCTCCAAACCCTAAGAATTATACCCCATCTGGTATCAAAGATATACTTGTTTTAATAATATGCATCTGTTAACTTCAAGCAAATCAGATATGTTAGAACTCCCACACCCAGCAGATTGCAAAGGTCAAATGAGACCTTTCTTTTTTTTTTTTTTAATCTCTAACATTAGTACAGTCAGTGCTCCATTAAAACGTTTTCAGTGGAAAACTTCATAAAACCACTAGTTTGGCAGTGTTAAGAAAATTTCCCTTACCATCAACATTTAGGGATGAAGTTTAATGACTCGATTATCAGTAATACTCTTTAAATTAGCTCACAGAGGATCTATCAATGTTTACTGGTGCTAATCAGGTAAAAAAGGATTTACCTTGGCTGTCTGAGAGGGATCATAAAAGAATACACAATTTTAAGGAGATGAAAAATATAAACAAATACCTAAAATACAGGCGTACTTTTATCAAATAAAAATGTATAAGAGAGGGGCTGGGATTGTGGCTCAGTGGTAGAGCGCTTGCCTTGCATGTGTGAGGCTCCGGGTTCAATCCTCAGCACCACATAAAAATAAAGATATTGTATCCATCTACAACTAAAAAAAAAAATTAAAAAAAAAAATGTATAAGAGAAAAAAATGAAGTAACACAAAACTATAAGTTAAGAACTTTCAACTAGAGTGACTAGCCACATTGAAAAGGCAGCTTTTAAATTAAGCTTTGAAAGACGAGTATAGATATCAACAGAAAGAGACTTCAGATGCAGTGAGCAAATGGAATTCCATGCAGGGCAGCTGGCATTAGTAAGACCATTATAGCTCCTTGGGAATTAGCAAGAATTTCAGACTGGGTGGAATAAGGTTAAACTAGGGAAGTAAGAGGAAGTAATGTTAGAATAGTTATCACTAATTAAACTAATTGGAATAGGAAGCCGGGTACAGTGGACATGCCTGTAATCCCAGCAGCTCAGGAGGGTGAAGCAGAAGGATCACAAGTTCAAAGTAGCCTCAGCAACTTAGCAAGACACTGTCTCTAAATAAAACACTTAATAAAGTGGGGCTGGGGATGTGGCTCAGTGGTTAAGTGCCCCTGGGTTCAATCCTCAGTACTAAAAAAGAGGAGGAGGAGGAAGAGGAGGAATGGGAGCAGGAGGTGGGGAGGAGAAATAGGAGTACCATTATGGAGAACCTACTAAATGCCACATATTATTCTAGATGTTTTACTATGTGATCTTACAACCACTCTATAAAGTGGACATTCTCATTTCCCAGATAAATAAACAGGATCTGAGAAGTTGAAACATTTGTCTTAGTTCACACAGCTAAGCCATGATGTATTCAAACTATTCATGTATTATAGAGTGACAATTCCATTACAAATTCTCAGGCTGTATCTGTCTCAGACGCTTCTGTCCCAGAGATGCTTCTGTGTTAAAGAAACCCCTATTGTTGAGAAATTATGGACAGTCTCTTCAATCCAGCCAAGATCACTCTGTTCTCATCAGTTTCAAGTCCCACAACCATGTACAGATTTCTCTTTCCA
This sequence comes from Xerus rutilus, assembly GCA_028644305.1. Classification (NCBI taxonomy): domain Eukaryota; kingdom Metazoa; phylum Chordata; class Mammalia; order Rodentia; family Sciuridae; genus Xerus; species Xerus rutilus. The sequence goes on along the minus strand of CM053400.1, from coordinate 18,737,265 downwards.
GAGTGTGTGTGTGAAGATGGAATGGGAAAACACGCACAGGCAAAAATGGAAGCTTAGAAAAGGACGTGAATATCATTCTAAATAGTTTGATCTTCATCCTGAAGGCGGTGAAGAGCTACTGGAGTTTTTAAATAGGGAGGTGAATAAATAAAGTGCAAGTGGAGAGTTGGTTGGGCAAATTCAGGTTATCAGTGAACATTCACAGCGGGAATCCCTGGGGAAGCTCAACCAATCCTGACTGGGCAGAGAAACTTGAAAAGCCTTGCAACCAAGGCTTAAGAATTACTGCTGAGGGGCTGGGGCTGTGGCTCAGTGGTAGAGCGCTTGCCTAGCATGCGTGAGGCCCTGGGTTCGATCCTCAGCACCACATACAAATAATAAATGAATAAAATAAGAATCCATCAACAACTAAAAAAAAAAATAAAAAAAAAAAAAAAAGAATTACTGCTG
>CM053400.1:18581310-18736715 GCA_028644305.1 Xerus rutilus | reverse complement strand
GGGGGAGGAAGGAAAGGGAAACGGGAATAGTAATGATGATTGATCGAATGGGTCATTACTACCCCTGGTGCATGTATGAAGACACAAATAGTGTGACTCTTTATGATTTGCAACCAGAGAAATGGAAAAACTGAGCTCTGTTTATGTACTATGACTTGAAATGCATTTAAATAAAAAAATAAATAAATAAATAAATAAAAAAGAAAAAGAAAAAGAATTGAAAAAGAAAAAATAAATAAATAAATAAAAATTCTCAACAACTTCTTCTCAAAAAAAAAAAAAAAAAAAAAAGAATTACTGCTGAGCCAGGGGTGGTGGCGCATGCCTATAATCCCAGCACTTAAGGAGGCTGAGACAGGAGAATTTTAAGTTCAAAGCCAGCCTCAGCAATGGCGAGGTGCTAAGCAACTCAGTGAGATTCTGCCTCTACATAAAACACAAAATAGGGCTAGGGATGTGGCTCAGTGGTCAAGTGCCCCTGAGTTCAGTCCCCTGTACCAAAAAAAAAAAAAAAAAGAATTACTGCTGCCCTTAGTTTCTCTAGCTTATTCTCATTAGAATGCTTCTCATTAACCCTGGCAGCTTCAGGTTGAGCTTAAAGGCATTTTTATAATACACCTCCTTTGGCCCACTCTGATGAACAGATTAATAAAAGACATACAGCAATGCAACCAAAACAGAAGAGAGATGGGCATCTTATAGCTATCTCAAGACATTTCCAAAACTACTCTTACTTTTCTGTTTTTCTCATACTAATTAATGGCTCAATCATACCATCCACTACCTCAAACCATAGACCTAAACACTATTTTAGCGTTCTCCATTTCCCTTCCCAATGAATCTCTAGTCCTATGGAGTCTACCTCCAATATATATTTACAGCCAGTTCACTTTTCGCCTTCTCTGCCACTATCAGGTTTGTGCCAGTCTCCACTTCTCACTTGAACTACAGGTCCTTAATTAAATGGTGGGACATGTTCCTACCTCACTAGTGTCACTTACCTCCATCATCTGAGTCTACTCAATGTGAAAACAGTTCACAAGAAAAATATTTTAAGGTCTTGATTGAAAAAGCCCCAACAGGGGCTGGGATTGTAGCTCAGTGGTAGAGCGCTTGCCTCGCATGCGTGAGGCGCTAGGTCCAATCCTCCGCACCACATAAAAATAAATAAATAAAATAAAGATATTGTGCTCATCTACAACTAAAAAAAAAATCTAAAAAAAAAAAAAGCCCCAACAGAAATAAAATTCTAAAGCAGTGAACAATCTTTAGCTGTATTTCCAGAATTCCAATGACCATATTTGATTCTTCAACACATATTTTGAGAATGTCACAATGTTCTAGGTGCTGTGGTACACAGGAGGCTACACTAGTGAGAAAGACAAAACGGTCCCTGATGTCCTGGACTTCACTTTCCACCTAGAATACGATGGAAAGTAACAATCCCTCAGTTCACAGTATTTATATTGTATCTTAAATCTTACATTCAGTTCTGGGCAGTTTACCCTAAAGAGAACAGAATCGGTCAAAGACAAGACAGGAGATAATGATGGAATTGAGACTATGTCATAAGGTAAGGATATGGGGATACTTAGCCCAGAAAAAAAGAAGCCAAAGGAATGTGATCGGTGCTCTGACAAGTTTCAAGAGCTGCATGTGTTTCCTAAGGGCAAAATTCACCAGCCCATGAAAATTACAGAGTTTTCATTTGAATAAAGTAAAAAGAAAAAATTCCAATAATTAGAGATAACCAACGATGATTACATGGTGTACTTGGAAATTGAGATGATCCCCTTGGTAGCCATGGGAGACTAGATTGAGGACCCCACCACCACCACCAGATACCAAAATCCACAGATAGTCAAATCCGTTGTACAAAATGGCATGGTGTTTGCATAAAACCTACACATGTCCTCCTATGTGATTTAAATCACCTCTAGTTTACTTACAATACCATACACAATGTAAATAGCTATTACGCTGTATTGTTTAGGGAATAATGACAAAGGAAAAAAGTTTGCGGTCAGGCACATATTTCTCTAATATTTTCTATGTGCAGTTGGTAGAACCCGCATATGTGAAATCAACCCAGAGAGCACATACTATTATCATCAAGAATTCACTCAGGCTGAATGCCCATCTGGATGCCAGAGAAGCATTTCTTCTATTAAGTGGGTCCTTACATTAACTGAATTCTAAGATCCTATCCAATGCTAAGATTTACAAATAGGGAGGAAGAAAAAAACAAACATCACAATAGTGATACAAACAGGTTATTTTCTAAATTACTTTTTATTACGTGTGTTTGTGTGTGTTATGACAAAAATGACAGTTGGATATAATCCAGGGCCTTACACATGCTAAGTAAGTGCACCAAGCCACATCTATACCCCTTTTACTCCCACAGCACTTTCTTAAAATTTTTATTTTGAGACAGGATCTCACTAAGTTGCCCAGGCTGGCCTCAAACATATTCCTCCTGCCTCCGTCTCCTAAGTAGGTGGGGTTATAGGCGTGTACCATTATATCTGGTCAAATGAGTTATTTTCTTAAAGTCTATATTATAAAGTCAGAGCTGCTATTTGAATCAGAAGAATGAGGGGAAAAATAGAGGATAAAAGTCCCTTTTACTTTTCTAATCAGATAGACTCCAAGGACATTCTTTCAGAGAAGAAGAAAAAGTGTTTAAGAATTGAAGATCACGCTAGAAAATAGCTTGTTTCCCAATAAAATCAATTCCTCCCAAAGCACAGGAAAATGTCTTTCCTTTATAACATGATTTACATGCACTAATTAGCACTTCTAGAAAAATAGGATACCACCAATGTGGTTTTCAGAATAAAAATGGTAATTTTCCTTCTACTCTCTTGAAATTATTTGGACCTTCAACTACTCTTTATGAAAACTTATTTGCCATACTCAGTGAATCAGGAATGTCACTCAGCACAAACATGCTGTTTTCAACAACTTAGTTTAAGTCATTTCATCAACTTAATTTAAGTCATTTCTATGGTGACTAATATCGTTGAATCAACTCATTCAAAGATATTTTTAAATAAACAAACTTCCTCATCTCCTTCTAAAAAGATCAAATTTTTTTTAACTCTTCTGTAGAATTCAAGCTTACAATTAGAAAATATCTAGATATATTCTGGCCCTCCCAGAAGAACATACTACCTGATGGTGGTTACTGGCATTATTATGGAAGAAGTGAGACAAACTCACTTGCCATACTTTTATTTTTACTCTCTTTAAATGTCAAAGTGTGTTATTTTAGCCATTCTGAATGAAAATCCTTATGAAATAGATTATATGCTTGTTGCATTTTCAAAATCTATAGAACATAATTAAACCTTTATTGATTTAGTCATTCTTTTGAACTTCAATTACCATGCAGTGCTAACATCCTCAAGGGCCACTGAAGACCATAGGAATGGTTAGCTCTGCCAGGATACCTGAGTACTAGGCTTTTCTAATTTTTTTTAAACTGCCTTTAATAGTTTTCCTGTTTGTCCATTTGCAGAGTTAACTCACATTTCTTGCCTGCCACCTGTCAAGGTAGCCTGACAACAAATGGCATCCTACATCTCTTCTTCTAATATTCTATTGGGGCTAATCTATCAATAAGTAGGAAACTAAATGGCCAGGAGCGTCAAAAATAAAACTAAATACTAAGACTATTGCTTCACATCACTGAACAACTCCAATACATGGATTTTATGAACTGTGTTTTAGTTCTTCAAATACCACATAAAACTACTTTGAGGTTCCCATTTTAACCAGCCAAGCCTATTAGATAAATGATCTTCAGATAAATCACATCACTATAATGACCATTCTCTTTCTTTCCAAGTAGACACCAAATTTTAATGTTATTTATATAAGATGTTGCATTCATACATAAACCCTTCTGTAAAACATAATACACAGTAATAATTTAGCCTAAAAAAGGATCAGAAAGGGAAGAGATCCACATAAAAAATGCTTAATAGCATTACAAATCTCAAGGTAGGGGCTGGGGCTGTAGCTCAGTGGTAGAGCACTTGCCTAGCATGCGTGAGGCACTGGGTTCAATCTTCAGCACCACATATAAATAATAAGTGAATAAAATAAAGATCCATCAACAACTAAAAGAATATTTTAAAAAAATCTCAAGGTAAAAAGCCTGAAGATTTATAGTTACAAAGAAGTTTTAGCTAGGACTATGAAAATTTTCTTACTTTGTTATTTTTATTATCTTAGAGCCAATCAGTCTAACAATACTCAAAAATTTCTCGACTCAGGCTGGGATATAGCTCAGAGGTACAACACTCACATAGGGTGTGCGAGGCCCTGGGCTCAATCCCCAGCTTCACAATAAATAAATGACTTTTAAATTCAGAAATTCCTAAGATTTATTATAGTGACAAATTTTACTTCGAACAAAGCTACAGTAAATTAATATATCAGATGTTATCTTATTAGAGTACATGTATGAATCAGAAACTTCCTTTGGAACATGGCTTATTTTAGTAGATATTCTGGTGATTGGAACAGATATAATAGTTATCTCCTGCCACAGTTAAATATGAAAAATATACTGTGGACTACCAGAAAATGTAATATTGGCAGAGACAAAACTCAGTAACAGAGTATTTCAAATCTTAATTTGCTAAAAGCATCCAATAAAATTATTGACTAGCCTTAATGACAATTTTCTCTCAAAAGGGAAGGGTTCTACTTATTGTGAACTTAATTCTGAACAATGGGTTGGTGACATGAACACATTAGGAACTGTGGCAGAAAACAACGATTTCACAAAGTTTTTATGTGGACAAAAGATAACAAACACATAAGCTTATCATACATAAATTTTGAAAAGATTTAGAGAAAAGTAAGGTATGAACAGATGACCAAGGATTCTACAAGAATACAGAACTTTTAGAAAAGGCAATTCTAGAACGAGAAGTTCTACATTTCACTTTACTTTACATATATACATGTCAGGTGTCCAGTTCTTTGTTAAGACTTGAGAATATGGCAGTGAATTTTTCTTTATACAATCAGAAATTTTTAGAAAAGCATGAGAGAAGCTGGGCATAGTGGCCCACACCTGTAATCTCAGTGACTCAGAATGCTGAAGCAGGAGTACCACAAGTTTGAGGCCAACCTGGGTAACTTAGCAAGACTCTGTCTCAAAATTTAAAATGGCTGGGAATGTAGTTCAGTGATAGATTGCCCCAGGGTTAAATCCGCAGTCCACAAAAAAAAAAAAGAAAGAAAAAAAAAAAGCATGATAAATTAAAGATAGCCATGAAGAACAGGGAGATTATGAAGAAATAAATATAAAATTGAACTGTTAAATTGAAGTGTTAAAAGTAGTGTTGCAAAGAAACACCTACAAAAGTAACAACCAAAAGACTAAGGATAAGGCTAAGTAAAAAAAAAATGGAGCTTAAAAAAAAACAAAACTTAAAAAAAAAAAGGCAGAGTAGAAGAGGAAAGCAGAGGGGGGAAAGGGAAGGAGGAGAAAGGGGAAAAGGAAGGTTAAATTCAGACTACACCTTGAGAGAAAAACCTATGTTCTTTCAAGCCCCATGATATAAAGATGGTTTTAACAACCAAAGATAGTTCAAACTAGTAGAAGTAAGCTTGCAAGTTAAAATATATTTTCAGTCCCAGAAAAATTATATTTCCAAGTTTAGAAGTAACTTATAAGTTTGAGTTCAGACTCACTACTATACCATGGGCTCTTAGCAAATTTGCAGCTAATTGTGATTAAATCATAGAACAAAATCATCTCAAGCTGGGGCTGGGATTGTAGCTCAGTGGTAGCATGCTTGCCTTGCATGCGTGAGGCAGTGGGTTCTATCCTCAGCACCACATAAAAATAAAAATAGAGATATTGTATCCATCTACAACTAAAAAAAAGCCATTTTAAAAAGCATCTCAAGCTGGAAAGACAGATCAAAATCAACAAGTTAGAATTTAAAACAGGTTTCCACACTGAGATAGAAAAACAATTACGAAGGAAAAAAAGTAGTAGTGGATGTCCACCAATCAAAGAATGGATGAGTAAATTAACAACAAATTCATAGGACGGAAACATATAACAGTAAAAACGAGTAAGAACTACATGTATATAGGTACATATACATAACATAGATGAATCTCATGTTTGATGAAAAAAGGAGGTTGAAGAATATAGTTCATGTAATGCTATTTACATAGAATTGAAAGATATACAATAGATGATATAATGTATCCATATCATGTATCCATTATAACACACCCATTATATCATCCCTTATATAGTGTATGTGTTTAGGATATATGTACATATATATTGCTTAGAGATACATATGTAGTAAAAATATGAAGAAATGAATAATCACAAATTTCAGAATAGTAGTTTCCTCTAGCAATAGTAAGAGAAATGAGATTGGGGGAGGGCATCACAAGGACTCTCAACTATATCAGTAATGCTTTATAAACTGGGTAATGTTTATCTTTTTTTTCTATTTTTTAAATACTTTGTAATAGCAGCTTTTTAAATTACATATGGGAAGCCAGGCACGGTAGCGCACACCTGTAATCCCAGCAATTTGGGAGGCTGAGACAGGAGAATCACGAGTTCAAAGCCAGCCTCAGCAACGGCGAGGCACTAAGCAACTGAGTGAGACCCTGTCTCTACATAAAACACAAAATAGGGGTGGGGATGTGGCTCAGTGGTCGAGTACCCCTGATTTCAATCCCCGGTACCAAAAAAAAAAAAGTAAGGATTTCTTTTTCAGAAGGATAACACAACTGAAGGAACAAACTATATGACTGTCTAAAATAGGGCTGGGGATGTGTCACAGTGGTTAAGTGCCCCTAGGTTCAATACCCCAGTACCGAGCGGGGGGAGGAAAAACGAAAAGAAAAAGAAAGAAAGAAAAAAAAAAGAACTGGGGATGTAGCTCAGTGACTAAGTGCCTCTGGTACCAAAAATAATTTAAAAGTAAAAAATAAAAAGAGCTTCAGCTGGGTCCAGAGATGCACACCCGTAGTCTCAGTTACTTGGGAGATTAAGGAAAGAGGATCCCTTGAAACCAGGAGTTTGGGGAAAGCCTGGGCAACAGAGAGAGACTCATCTCAAAAAAGAACCTTTGTTTAAGGCTCTTTAGCCTTTAAGAATGAAATTCTGACACATGCTACAACTTGGATGAACCCTGAAAACAGTATACTAAGTGAGATAAGCCAGACACAAAATGACTAATGCTGTATGATTCCCCTTATATAAGCTACCGAGAACAGCCAATTTCATGGAGATAGTAGAATAGTGGCTACCAGGAACGGAGGGGAGAGGGTAATGGGAGTTATGTTTGATGGGTACATTTGAGTTTGGGATGATGCTTTCTCTATGGCCTTTAGAAGTTGTTCTTCCCACAGATTCTGTTTTCTAGCACAGCATCATGAACTCCCAAACCAACACAATGACCCAGCAGCCATCATTAGGAAGGAATATAAGGAATATAATTCTATTTATATTAAAATATTAGAAAACATAGTTTACAAGTATAGAAATAACAGCACTGGGAAATAAGAGATAATGGGGTATGAGACATACTTGAAAACAACAAACCAGAACTCAACCAACTGAAAAAAAAATCATATTGCATAGACGAAGGTCACATACTATAAAACTCAGTTTCAAATTTTTGAATTATTTATAAATAGAAACAAAACTATTTGTCTTTAAAATAACAATTTGGACTGGGGATGCAGCTCAGCAGTGGAGTGCTTGCCTAGCACATGCCAGGAGCTGGGTTCCATCCCCAGCACTGAAAAAAAAGCCCAAAACAATTTTCCTATCATAACTGGAACAGCCTTTAAGAAATTAGGTAAGAATAGCTAAACAATTTTTATACCAAATGTCCATTACATCTTCAATTTACAGCAGTTCTAAGGAGGCTTACAGGGTAGGAAGGAGGAAAACAACTCACCAAAAACATGATTCCTTTTATGAGAAAAACAAAATCTTTGAGTTGAAAATAATGCAATCCCTTTCATGCTTTTTAGCTTTGTTTTTATACCACATGAAGATTCTAGACCCTTAGGATGGAAAAGACTTTAAGAAGCTGTCTAGTCTAACTTCCTACTCCACGCCAGAATCCATTTAGACTCCTTGGTAACCAAAGGGTGCTCAGACCTTGTTTAGGCACTGCTGACGGCAGGGACGTGCACTATAGTCCATTCCTGTCTATGTAACTCAGATCTTCCCTTCACACGGAGCCCAAATCTGCCTCTCTATAATTTACACACACTGGTCCTAGTTTGAGCCACTAAGACATCCAAAATAAGTCTACTTCTGTTTCCATATAAATAGCCTGCCAAAGCTTTAAAGACAGTTCTGTGTGGCTCAAATTAATACCAACAATATTTAACTATATTTTCCTAACAATATAATCTGACTTCCTATGGCTCAGCCCTCACACCACTCCTCTCTTCCTTGGTTTTCTCTTTCTAAGGTTAAATATTTCCAGATCCTTCAACTGTTTTTATTAAATGGCTTACCAGTTCCCAACCATCCCAGTATCTTTCTTTCAAATGAGATACTTGGAGCCAAACATTTTCCTAAAACATGAAATCACAAAAGTTCTGACAGGAATCCATCCTTATAACCTGATTCTGAACTGAAAACTGAACACCTCCAAACATCTCCAAAGATATTTCACGTCATTCAGAATAAAAGCCAAAGTCTGCTACCGCCATGCTGGTGTGCCTTCTCGCTGAACCTTAAATACATGTCTCCACCAGGGCCTTTGTATCTGCTGTTCCTTCTGCCTGGAAGCTACTCCTCTGATAGCCACAAGAGTCACCCATAAGAATGGAGCCCCCATGGCACTTCTTTTCATTTTCCTGCTATATTTTTCTCTGCAGCACTTCTTACTTTTTTTTTTTTTGTATTGGAGATTGAACTCAGGGGCACTCGACCACTGAGCCACATCCCCAGCCCTATTTTGTGTTTTATGTAGAGACAGGGTCTCACTGAGTTGCTTAGCACTTTGTCATTGCTGAGGCTGGCTTTGAACTCGCGATTCTCCTGTCTCAGCCTCCCTAAGTGCTGGGATTACAGGTTTGCGCCACCGCGCCCGGCTGCACTTCTTACATTTTAATGATATACTATGTAGTTTTTAAAAGTTAATTTTATTGCTCCTCTACTCCACTAGAACATAAATTCCATTGGAACAAAGGAGTTTGCCTGTCTTGCTCATCCCTGGTGCCTACAATGCTGCAACCCAAAATATCAACTGAACAAATAAATGGACAAATAAAAACTTGATTTTAATATGCCCAAAGGTCCAAAGCTACTTTATTCATGATAAAAGATGTGCATAAAGATCACATGATGAAGGGTAAAGAATCTGACAAAATCCAGATATATGCTGGGCGTGGTGGCGCATGCCTGTAATCCTAGCACTTTGGGAGGCTGAGACAGAAAAATTGCAAGTTCAAAGCCAGCCTCAGCAATGGCAAGGCACTAAGCAACTTAGTGAGACCGTGTCTCTGAATAAAACACAAACTAGGACTGGGGATGTGGCTCAGTGGTCAAGTTCAATCCCCAGTACAAAAAAAAAAAAAAAAAAACCATACAAAATATGATACATACAAAAAGAATACATACAAAAAGAACACAAAATGCCTATTAACACATGCAAGATATTGAGACACTTCATATCAAGATATGCTAATTCCTTCTTTTAGAATAAACTGATAATAGCCAATAATCAATAACAAAATTTTTGTGTTCCTCATTTAAAGCTTTTTTCTTACTTATAAATATTCATTGTTTTAAAGAAAAACATGAGCTCATAGAAGAATGCTTTAATTTAATTATGAAATAACAATTGAAAATCATTGTGTACCAGCAAAGGAAATTAATATGCTGTCCCATGGAGAAGTAGTTTTTTATGTAGTCTAGATAGCTAAGGGCAGCACTGGAAGGGAATCAGAGTAATGAGCATCACCTCAAATGGCAATGACTCTGAATTCCCTGAGGGTAAGTTCTGGGTCAACTGCTTGGAATCTCAGTCCAGAAAGAGGCAGGCCAGCCATTCCCACCTAACCTCTAGGTCATTCTTCATTTATATGTGCTCTGAAAAAATAAGATTGTATTTCAATGCTGCCAAGAGCATCTTGAACCAAACTAGATACCTAGAAACCTTGTTACCTCATTCTACATCTGATTTATTCTCTGTCTTTCTCTTTGATATAGGCTCCAGACTAACACCTTATTCTCAACCTGAACTAAATCTCAGCAGAAATAAGCCTCAAAAACTTCCTAAGAATTTTAAAATGTTTTCCTAGGTTACTCAGGTTCTGTGAAATGTTAAAACAGTAAAATATTCTCACTAGAGCCCAGTGAGAATTACAATATCAATAAAGGCTTTTCCCCTAAGTAACTAAACAGTTTTTTCTTTCCCCCTCTAGGGACAAACAAAATTAAAGTTTTGCCATAATTACAAACAATATTTAAAATCCTATTCACTAATTGAATGAACATTTATTGAATATGTTCTAATATTTTAGACATCATGCTGGGAACTAAGATTGCAAAAAAACAAGATGTGGCTTCTGCTCTCAAAGAGTATACAGTCTATTAAAAAAGACAGGCAAGAGCAAGCAATTGTGTAGTAATATATTCAGAAAGTAAGCATAGCACAAAAGAAAAGGCATTTGAACCAGCTGTCAGTAAGGGCCCATGAGAGAGAACCTACACTTCAGGGATGCATAGGAGGGAATGAGGCAGGAAGGTAGAGGGCAGGAAAGAGAGATGACCGGGACAAGTACCTAGAAAGAGCATGAGCACCTGAGTAGGAGATGAAAGCAGTTACGATAGCCGCAGTGATGAAATATAGTATGACATAAAACAATGAAGGGTACGACAGGCTTAAGGTTGCGGGGGGGGGGGGGCTGGAGGGTTGTGGCTCAGTGGTAGAGCGCTTGCCTAGCTTGCACAAGGCACTGGGTTCAATTCTCAGCACCGCAAATAAATAAATGAAAAAAATAAAGGCCTATCAACAACTAAAAAAATATTAAAAAAAAAAAATAGATTGGGGTACTTAGCATGCACAGGCCTTGGGTTCAATCCTCAGTACCAAAAAAAAAAAAAAGGTTGGGGTAGATTATTGCCTTTTGCAATGTTCAAGAATTTATACCTCAGCCCTTGTAAAATAGGAAATAGAGAACCATGAAAAGATTTTAAACATGATAATACCACAGTAAAACCTGTGTTAAGAGAATTTTTTGGTGAGAATTGTGAGTGAGTAGGTGTAGAAGATGAGAAGAAATGGAAACAATTAATGCAAAGTTCTCATAATAGGTTTGATGAAATATCATTTCAGCTTGAACCTGAGGATGTGGTTCAGGGGTTAAGCGACTCTGGGTTCAATCCCTGATACCAAAAAAACTACTGAAGAAAGACAATATGGATCATACTGCCAGAGTGTACTACAGTACCAGCTTTAGAGTCAGGAAAAAACAAATTACTAGCCAATAAATAAGACCTCTGGAAGATTCCTTAATTTTTCTAAGTTTCTCTATATGTAAACTCATCCCTACTTCATGGTGTTTTTGCAAGGATTAAATGAGAAATCATTTAGTCTATTAAGTGACACATTGGTAAATACTTTATATTAACAATTACTATTCATAAGGTAACAGGCCTTAGTGATTGGATATAAGTCCTTAGAGAAAAGGAAATCAGGGTTGACTGGCAGGTTTTTACTAAAATGGTTAACGGATAAAAAATAGGCATGGGGACTGGAGTTGTAGCTCAGTGGTAGAGCACTTGCCTAGCATGTGTGAGGCAGTGGGTTTGATCCTCAGCATCACATAAAAATAAATAAATAAAATAGAAGTATTGCATCCATCTACAACCAAAAAAATTTTTTTAGTAGCTCTATAACATGGATGGCTAGATTAAATAACCAAAGTAATATAAAAAGATTTAATATCAGATTACCAGATAAAAAGAAAACATCAGAAAGTGTTATCAATTTTAGTTACAAACACAGTACAATATGTGTATCTGAATTTTAACAATAACGGGTACATGGAAGGATATGGGCTGAAGTCTCTAGGGACTAGTCAATGTACTTGATTATATATCAGCACCATTTCATTCTTCCCTTTTAATGTGAACACAAAATAAAGATTAATCATCTGCCTTTGATTGTTTATGTTAAGTAAAAACCTGGATTTTTAAAAACCTTGGCATTATTAAAGAGAAAAGATGTAGAGAAGTTAATAGCATGCTAAAAGGAATAGCTGTTTCTCCTAAATACACTTCTAAAAGCATCTTAGAATTTAAAAATAATGTAAGCCCTATATGTAGACTGCTGCCACAAAAATATTAGGATATCTACATGCAAAAAAAAAAATGAATTTGAGCCCCTACTTCATATCACACATGAAAATTAACTCAAACACAACAAATCCTAAATACAGAAACTAAAACTAAAAATCTGAGAAGAAATAAAGGTGTAAATCTTCATGATTTTGGGTTACACAATAGTTTCTTAGCTCAGACATCTAAAACACAAGTAATTGAGTAAAACAGACAAATCAGACTTCCTCAAAATTTTACTTTTGTGGGGGCTGGGGTTGTGACACAGTGGTAGCGTGCTCACCTAGCACGTGTGAGGCACTGGGTTCCATCCTCAGCACCACATAAAAATAAAATAAAGATATTCTGTCCACCTACAACTAAAAAATAAATATTTTTAAAAAAATTTTACTTTTGTGTTTTTAAGGATACCATCAAGAAAGTGAAAAGACTACCTACAAAATGGGAGAAGATATTTCAAATCATTTATTTGATAAAGGCCTAGTCTACAGAACATAGAAAGAAGTCTTAAAACTCAACAATAAAAAGAAAATGGCTAAAGAATTTGACAGATGGTTCTCCAAGGAAGATACAAAATGGTCAATAAATACACAAAAAGAGCTAGGACAGGGGGTGTAATAGTGGTTGGAGTACTTACCTAGCATGGATTAGATCCCCAGAACAGGGGGTAGGGGGTAAAGCTTAACATCACTTAGTTTTTAGAAAAATGCAACTCAAAACCACAGTGGAGTCAGGTGTGGTGGCGCACACCTGTAATCCCAGCAGCTCCGGAGGTTGAGGCAGGAGGATTGCAAGTTCAAAGCCTAGCAACTTAGGTGCTAAGCAACTCAGTGAGACCCTATCTCTACATAAAACATAAAATAGGGCTGGGGATGTGGCTCAGTGGTCTAGTACCCCTGAGTTCAATTCCTGGTACCGGTACCAAAAAAAAACAACCCCACAATGGATGACTATAATTTAAATAAACAAACAAAAAATAAGTGTTGAAGAGGATGTGATTGGAACCCCCATACGCTATTGGTGGAAATATAAAGGTACAGCCACTATGGAAAACAGTGTGTGGCAATTCTCAAAACTTAACTGTTACCACATCAACCAGCAATTCCAAATATGTATGTTCACAGCAGCATTATTCATGACAGACAAAATGCAGAAGTAATCCAAATGCCCATCAACTACAATGGAATGTTTTTCATTAACATAAAGAAAAAAGTACTTCAATAAAACTTGAAGGGCTAGGGTTGTGACTCAGTGGTCCAGTGCTTGTCTAGCATGTGTGAGGCCCTGGGTTTGATTCTCAGTACCGCATATAAATAAATAAAATAAAGTCCACTGACCACTAAAAAAAAAATCTTGAAAACATTATGCTGTATGAAAAAAGCCAGATACAAAAGGCCACATGTTATGTGATTCCATTTGGATGAAATGTCTAGAATAGGCAAACCCATGGAAACAGAAGATAAGTGATTTCCTGGGGCTAGGGGAAAGGAGACTGGGGAGTGACCACTAATGGATACAGGGTTTCTTGTTGAGGTGATGAAAATGTGTGGGAATTGGACAGTAGTGACAGTTGTACAACTTTTGAATATACTAAAAATCACAAATTAGATACATTAGTGTACAATCAGTATGTAATTTGCTATATCTCAATTTTAAAAACAAATCTAAATATGAACTAGAGAAATCTATTTAGAAATAAGAGCAAAATTCAACTTGAAAATTAACAGCATGTATACTTAAGTCATTCTTATCAAAAAGTTATAAATCCATGATGAGTTTTCTTTTTTCTTTTTAATTTCTTTTTTAGTTGTAGATGGACACACAATATCTTTATTTTTATGTGAGGATCGAACCCAGTCCCACACATGTGAGGCAAGCGCTCTACCACTGAGCCACAATCCCAGCCCCCATGATGAGTTTTTTATATAGAGGAAGAACCAGTTGGCTCTCTTCACAGAAAAAATTAAACTTGATGGGAGTTTCCTCTAAAGCTTTAAAATGCACTTAAAGATTTATTGCACTCCTAGATCTGGAATCGCAGAATCAAACTTGATTCACAGAAATCCAAAGTTACGGCAATCTTGACCATTTATTGTAGGTAATAAAAACCTCCGTAGCTCAAGGTCTTTATTAGGGTTCATAATAATCCACTGGGCCCAATAAAACGATGACTGAATTCCACATACATCATTCAAGAAGGCCCAGGAGTGTGGCTTCCATATCTCAAACTTAAAACCTTAAATTCTTGTGTTTTCCTTTTTGTCCCAATTAAAATCCGTTGCCAGATCCTACTGATTTCACCTCTGCATCTAACTACTTATTTTCATTTTTTCCTTTTTCTGTTCAAATCCATTCAAGAAGACTACAAATGATCTACCAATATTTCTACTCTCTCCTGCTACCAAAGCTGTCTTCCTAAAACAAAAATTGAACCATTAGTTGAGTACAGCCCACAAAAATGTATGACAGATTTTATAAAGAACTAGAAGAGGGAATGGGGTCGTAGCTTAGTGGCAGAGCATGTGCCCGGCACACATGAGGCACTGGGTTTTTAAAAAAATTTAAAAACAAAGTTATTTAAAAAAAGAAGAATTAGAAGAAAGAAATTCAAAAGTTCCCAAAGATAAATGCTTAAAGAGAAAGAAATGTTAATTCTCTTGATTTCATCATTACTCATTGAATGAAGGGATTGAATTATCACACTGTGTCCCATAAGTATGTACAATTATTATACAATTAAGTCAATTTAAAAGTTTTTAGGAGCCGGGCACGGTGGCTCAAGCCTGTAATCCCAGCACTCAGGGAGGCTGAGACAGGAGAATCGCAAGTTCAAAGCCAGCCTCAGCAATGGCGAGGCACTAAACAACTCCGTGAGACCCTGTCTCTACATAAAACACAAAATAGGGCTGGGGATGTGGCTCAGTGGTCGAGTGCCCCTGAGTTCAATCCCCAGTATCAAAAAAAAAAAAAAAAAAGTTTTTAGGGTTGGGTGTGGCTCAGTGGTAGTGGTTGCCACTACCACTACCACTACGTACAAGTCCCTGGGTTTGATCTCCAACATGGCAAAAAAAAAAAAACTAAATTGAAAAAAATATTTAATTATGCCACTTTTTTATTCAAACAAATATTAATAGATCAAATTTTAAAGGCTCTGTAGTAGATACAGCATAGAGTCCCAACTACTTTCACATTGCACCTGTGTGGCTGTTATTTGTCTTCACTTTACTGGTCCAGTCTCTTCTCCATCAGCTCTACCTGGAACTACTTACTATTTCCTACAAGATCCTGCACCTTCTGGTTCCTGTGCTTGGCACACCCTCTGCCTACATCTACTCTGCAGAGATTCTTGCTCTCCTTCAAGGCCTAGTCAAGGTGCCATGTCTTCCATGAAACCTTCTCTAATCCTTCCAGTCAGAATTAATCCCCCCACCTAAGTGTTTTTATTTACTTAAGATGTGCTGAACATCTTTCCATAAACATCCAGTTCATTTGCTAATGGTTATGCCATATTCCACTATCTAAATGCCACAGGTTTTACTCGTAGTCCACACACAATTTTTTAATACCATCAATTTTTTCAATATAGAGAATATAAAAATAATCCTATAATCCTACTGACTAGATAATACCCATTGACATTTGTGTAAAGTAAAAGTAATATATGTCAGGCTGGGATTGTGGCCCAGTGGCAGAGCGCTCACCTAGCACGAGTAAGGCACTAGATTCAATCCTCAGCACCACATAAAAAATAAAAATAAAGGTATTGTGTCTGCCTACAACAAAAAAAAAATTTTTTTTAAAGTAATATATGTCCATGATTAGAAAATCCAAACAGTGCAGAAAGGTATTTGCTAAAATTAGAAAAGTAACTTCAATGAAGAAAAAGGTAAAGGGGCTGGGATTGTAGCTCAGTAGTAGAGCGCTTGCCTCGCATATGTGAGGCCCTGGGTTCGATCCTCAGCACCACATACAAGGCAATAAAATGAAGACATTGTGTTCATCTACAATTTAAAAAAAAATCTTAAAAAAAAAAAAAAAGAAAAAGGTAAAGGGTCAAATTAGAGGAGTATGAAAAGAATATGAAGAACTGGTGGGGGCTGGGCATGGTGGTGCACACCTGTAATCCCAGCACTTAGGGAGACTGAGAGAGGAGGATTGAGAGTTCAAAGCCAGCCTCAGCAACGGTGAGGTGCTAAGCAACTCAGTGAGACCTTGCCTCTACATAAAACACAAAATAGGGCTGGGGATGTGGCTCAGTGGTCAAGTACCCCTGAGTTCAATCCCCAGTACCAAAAAAAAAAAGGAACTGGTAGGGAAGCCCAAGTTCACAAAACTAAATTACTTTTATTCTCCCATAGCAAAATGGGCCCCTTTTAAAGACGGGTTCTTAAAAACAATGGCCGTATATAAAGAATGTCCCATCTGTTTTTTCTCAGGCAGATTAAGCAGTCCCCCCACCCCATTTTGACAGTCTATACATGTAGGGGAGGAAAAATGAATTCTCTAGAAGCAATCTATCACTGAAAAAAAATCAATGGGCATCCCCACGAAGATATTTAAAAACTTTCTAGCTGGGCTTGGCAGTACATACCTGTAATCCCAGAGACTAAGGAAGCTAAAGCAAGAGGATCCCAAGTTCGAGGCCAGCCTCAGCAATTTAGCAAGGAAGGCCCTAGGCAACTTACTAAGACCCTGTCTCAAAATAAAAAATAAAAAGGTTTGGGGATATGGCTCAGTGGTTAAGCGCTCCTGGGTTAAATCCATAGCACCAAAAAACTAAAAACTACTTCTAATGTTCTCTAACTTTCCCTGCACAGTATTATTAATGAGAAAGGCTTTTACTACATATTATGGTACTATCCTGCCAAAATCAGATTTGACAGATGTTAGCTTGCATCTGTGATACACTGTCCACACCAATGCAAGCTTTAATGCAAAAATCCCCAAATAAGACTTACACTAGACCCAACCACATTCCTACCCATTCTTCACACTACATAGTCTAGTCCTTTTTTTTTTTAATGTAACAGGAATCATCTGCTATTTACTCCATGTTTTCCCATCTTGAACCAAAATAAAGGATAGTATGTGAAAATCTGTCACCACAGTTATAATAAAAAGAAAAATATTTGTATCCCCTACCCTCATCCCATAAAGCTCACACAATATATATTAGTGCTTACTGTCTTTCCAGAATGCGCCACCACAACTGTAATGAAAATCAAACAGTAGCTGTTGAAAATGCCAAAAGCTAAAACTTCTGAGTCTAGTCCTTCTTAAGAAACATTTTCATCATGTCTTAATCACTGTAGAATTCTTATTACTATTGGAAAGCTAAACTCAAATTGCAGTTCACCTAAAAAATCTTCCCTAAACTCTAACACTCAGTAATTTCTTTCCGTCCTTGGAATTTAAAGAGCTTCTTTTTACAACATCATCTGGCATTTCACTAAATTCTACTTTGTCCTCTACTATTTCATGTATATTACTAAACTGTAAAATCATTAGGGTAGCTGGGCATGGTGGCACACGCCTGTAATCCCAGCTCTTTGGGAGGCTAAGACAGGAGAATCGCGAGTTCAAAGCCAGCCTCAGCAATGGCGAGGCACTAAGCAACTCATTGAGACCCTGTCTCTACATAAAACACAAAATAGGGCTGGGGATGTGGCTCAGTGGTCAAGTACCCCTGAGTTCAATCCCTGGTACCAAAAAAAAAAAATCCTTAAGGCAGGGATTATCTATATGTAAATGTCTGTATCTTACATAGTACCTAATCAGAGGAATTGCACAGTAGGTGCACCATAATAACATTTTAGAAGATTCCTACTGTGAATTATCTTGCACTAATGAAAGTATTAAAACTTTACATGGGCACAATGGCACACACCATAATACCAGCTACTCAGGAAGCTGAGGCAAGAGGATTACAAGTTTGAGGTCAGCCTGGTAACTTAGCAAGACCGTGTCTCAAAATAAAAAATAAACAGGGCTGGGGATGTAGTTAAGTGGTAGAGTGCCCCTGAGTTCAATGCCAGTACCACTCAAAGAGAAAACAAAAATAAAAAAAAACTTTACACATAATTCTCTAATAGTGAAACTCCTAAAGTCTACTTGCGATTTTGTGTTGCACACAAGCATATTAGAAACACACAACATAAAAATGAAAGCTAATTTGTCAAGCAAATTTCCAAGAGACAAGTCAATCTGTGACAGTTACCCAGTTTCAGGAAAAAGTTATTTTTCTTAGAGATGTGTAGTGTAAGATCTGCTGAATGAGCTGGTCGAGTTATTTATTTTCAATTCTTCAAAACTAATTTTTCCTTACAGCTGTGTTTACTCACAGCATGTCTCATTTATGCTAGAGGTGTAAAACAGCAAAGCCCAGATCTCTCCCTCTCCTCTTTCTATTTTCCCTTGCCTTTGTTATTTGCCTTTCTGCAGTTTGCTAGCCAAAGCTGTAATTAGTACCCCACAGGGATCTATACTTTGCTAATAAAGAACAGCCTACTGCACAATGACATGTATACACACACAGCCATGTGTGTTCCTAACAAATTAGGAATATTTTACACATGCAAGCCTTCCAAAGATTTTAATAGCTAAATGGGAGCACTTCACTGTGGCAGCTGCAACCGGCTCACAACGCTGACTGCAGATTGATTCATCCCTTTCTCATTCTGCATACATATCTAATTGCCAGACAGGAAACAACTCATTTGAGACTGAGTCCAATTAGGAATATAGTCCTAAAGCAAACCTTAAAGTAACTCACATTTGTCAAGGAAATATTTTTTCTCAAATTATTCCAAAAATTATGATGTTTGTTACATAACAATTTGCTATGCTTTTTTGTAAAGCCATAGTTTTCAGTCAGATTCATAGTGCTTCTGAAGGTAATTAAAACAGACAACGAGGCTGGGAATAGTTTAGCGGTAGAATTCTTGCCTAGCGCGAGCGAGGCCCTGGGTTCCACCTCCGGCACCACAAAAATAACCAACCAACCCAGGGGAACATACACACACACACACACACACTCTCTCTCTGAACCCTGTACTCTATTCCCTGTAATTAGTACCCCAATCCAGTCTCCTGATTTCCTTGTAGCACCATTTCTTACTCCCTCTTCTCCACAACTTGTCATTAACCTGAAGTCCCTGCCCACACCCATTGAGTAAAGGGAAGACAAACAGAAATTACATCATCAGATTGTAAAGCAAAAAACCAACAACTTACTAATTTACAAATATAATACAAATAGGAAGATAAGACTTGCCTCTTCCCACTAGGGCTCTTTGAAAATGCCTTCAGTCTTATATAAATACCCATTATAACTGAATGGTGTGCTTGCATTAGCAAAAACAGCACCAGTAACAATAACCAGCCTACTTCATTGCAAGTAGTCTATGGACCCTTAGAGGAGTTTCTAACAAGTGATTCAAAAAGTCATATACATCACTACCACCTGTAGACTGAAAAACAGATCCAATATATATAGACTGAGTATTCTTTATCCAAAATGCTTGGGCCCAGAAGTGCCTTCAGATTTTGGATATTTTCCCCAGATTTTAGAATCTCTGAACACACATAATGAGATATCTTGGGGCTGGAACCCCAGTCAAAACAGGAAATTCATGTATAAACATAACCTTAAATTAATTTTATACAATATTTTTAGTACGCCAGCATTTTGACTGTGACATATCATTTGTGGTGTCATGTCAGCACTCAAAAAGTTTCAGATTTTGGAGCATTTCAGATTTTGGATTTTTGGATTAGGAATGCTCCATCTATACTATTTTTCAAATACATGTATATGTTATGATTAATAAAAATTTTTACTACTTACTACTGTATAATAATTTTAACATGCATTTTATTAACCAAGTTACTGAAATTACAACTACTATTACATGAAGATCCACTAAAATGATTTATCTTTCAAAGTACTCTACATAATTAATGGTTATCAATTATGGTTGGGAATTAAGGTTGAAAATCACTTCATGAAGTTATATTCCATATACATATAATATGTCAAAATACATTTTACTATCGTGTATAACTAATAATAATAAACAATATATATTTTAAAAAAAGAAAATCACTTCATGAGACTGGGCTTCTTGAATTGGAACTGTGCCTAATTCATCTTTTTGTTTTCACTGACAGGTGTAAACTTAAAATTGTGCTCTTGAACTAAACTGAACACAGTCTTAAATATGAAGATGCTGAATTACCCTTGCACACGTTTTTCACATTGGTAAAAATTTTTTAAGCTCTAAAATTGGGAGACATGAAGTGTAAAGTAGTATTAATAATCTATGAAGTTCAAGCCTTTCCTTAGAAACTGTAACTCAAGAACTTAAAATTTCTTAGCATACTAATTGGAATATTGAATCTGTAAAATTCTACTCTAAATATGACTGAAATGTCATCACTCAACATTGGCTCACACACCCATTGGTCAAAGGAAAGTTCAGGATCTAATGTTAAACAAAGGAGTTTCCTGCTTTGAGGAACAATCTCAAACCAAACTATTTTCAATTTCCCTTTGGGAAAAAATAATAATCTTAAAATAGCAATTATGCTTTGCAGCAAACAAGAACATGAATACTGATTGTCTAGGACAGGTGCCAATAGCTCTTTGTTATTTAGCACTTTTTTTAACTTTTCCTCCTACGACAAAGAAAAAAATCACTCAGTACAAAAAACAACAAAGCCTCCCTAATCATCTGCCTCATTTATAACAGTATCAAAAGTCTGTGATTTTTTTTAAAATATATTTTAGTTATACATGGACACAGTGTCTTTATTTTGTTTACTTATTTTTATGTGGTGCTGAGGATCAAACCCAGTGCCTCACACGTGCAAGGCAAGCGCTCTGCCACTGAGCCACAAGCTCAGCCCTCAAAAGTCTGTGATTTTTAAAATGAAAAATGAACGTGCATTTCTTGGAAATGATGGAGGGAAAAACTATAAACAGCAGCGGTTGGTAACCTGGTGATACACATCAGAATCACTGTGGAAATGTTAAAAATATAGATGCTAAGGCCCAACCTGGCATCTTCAGGAATGTTTTATTTAAAGCTCCAAACATGATTCTAATGCCAAACTTAAACTTGAGCCTGATCACTCTCAAAGTCCCCTGAGCAGTAGCAACAACATCAGCTGAAATACAAATTTCAGACTCTACCTACAGACACTGAATCACAAAGTCAGAATGATGCCCAGCAATTTGTTTTTCACAAGCCCTCCAAGTGACTTCAATACACGATAAGTTTAGACACTACAGTGTCTACCCATTCTTCATTAATTCTACAAGATGAAAATGAGATTTAACTAATACAAGTAAACATCATGTTTTTCATGTTGAAAAAGATTGTTTAATTTTGCCTTTAATCATTAAATTAACATTAATGCAATCATTGTTGAGAAACAATTCAATTCAGCAGGTTCCTGGATCAGGCTTCCTTTTTTTTTTTTTTTTTTTTTAAGGGATTGAACTCAGGGGCACTGGACCACTGAGCTACATCCTCAGCTCTATTTTGTGTTTTATTTAGAGACAGGGTCTCACTGAGTTGCTTAGTGCCTCGCCATTGCTGAGGCTGCCTTTGAACTCGGGATTCTCCTGTCTCAGTATCCCAAAGTAATGGGATTTCAGGCGTGGGCCACCATGCCTGGCTCAGGTTTCCTTTTGAAACAAAATTTGTCTAGGCAAGAGATCCCAAATTAGGCTATTTTGTCTGTTCTTCATCCATAGGCAGTAGAAATTTCTGAAGTCAACTGATTAACTGCAACCCTTAAGACAGTAAAAAAGACAATGTGATTTTCCTTGGTTTTAAGAGTCAATGATGTCTTAAGTTAGTTACCAATTTAAAGGAAATACAAGGAACCATGAAACCTGTTCAACTCTATCATGGAATTGAAATCTGCAACATCCAGGCTGAGAAGAAATTCTACAGAATGTCCTGTATCTTCAACAAACACATAAGAAAAAGAAAGAGATAAGGAGATACTTGAACATTAAAAGAAACAAGAGACAGGAGTTGTGGTTCAGTGGCAGAGCACTTGCTTGGCATGTGTGAGGCACTGGATTCGATCCTCAGCACCACATAAAAATAAACAAAATAAAGATATTGTGTCCATATAACTAAAAAAAAAAATTAAAAAAAGAAAAAGAGACATATCACCTACAATGTATAGCTCTTATTTGAATTATAATTCAAATTACAAAAAAAAAATTACAAAGTACAGTGGTGCACATCTGTAACACCAGCTATTCAGGAAGCTGAGGCAGGAGGATTTCAAGTTCAAGGCCTGCTCTGGGCAACTTAATAAGATCCTGTCTCAAAATAAATATTAAAAGAGCCGGGCGCGGTGGTTCACGCTTGTAATCTCAGCACTTTGGGAGGCTGAGACAGGAGAATCGCCAGTTCAAAGCCAGCCTCAGCAAGGGTGAGGCGCTGAACAACTGCTGTTGTAGACCCTGTCTCTACATAAAACACAAAATAGGGCTGGGGATGTGGCTCAATGGTCAAGTACCCCTGAGTTCAATCCCTGGTACCAAAAAATAAATAAATAAATATTAAAAGGCCCGGGGATATAGCTCAGTGGTAGAACAATTGCCTAGCAAGTGTGAGACCCTGGGCTCACCCAGCAACACACACACACACACACAAATCACAGCTGAAACAAGTAGAAATTTGAAAACTAAATAGATACTTGATACTAAATAATTGTTTGATTTTTTTTATTTATTTTTTTTTTTTTTTTTTTTTTAAATATTTTTTTAGTTGCAGATGGACACAAATATCTTTATTTATTTTTATGTGGTGCTGAGGATCGAACCCAGTGCCTCACGCATGCAAGGCAAGCGCTCTACCACTGAGCTACAATTCCAGCCCCTGATTTTTTTTAGATGTACTAACATTTTTGTTGTTGTCTGCTTGTCTGTGTTTTACTGGGGATTGAATCCAGAGCCTCCTGTGTTCCAAGCAAGCACTTTGCCACTCAGCTACATCCCCAGCCTGATATTATGGTTATTTTTTAAAAAGTAATTATCTTTAGAGAAATAGCAAATTATTAACAGCTAAAACAATATGATGTCTGAGATCTGCTTCAAAATAACTCCTGAGGGAGCTAGGGTTGCGACTCACTGGTAGAGCGCTTGCCTAGCATGGGTGAGACACTGGGTTTGATCTTCAGCACCATGTAAAAACAAAATGAATAAAATTAAGTTATTAAAAAAAAAGGTCAGGTATTTTTAAAAGTTATAACAACTCAGGAGGAAGAAAAGCAGGAAGATGTAAAAACAAGATCAGCCATGAGTTGATAATTGTCCAAGCTGGATGACAAGTACATGGGGTTCATTATAGCATACAGTCAACTATTTATATGTTTAAAAGTATCACAAATTTATTTCCAAGTTTTAAACTATGTGAAGTTAAAAGACTGGCAAGCCATGACAATAACATGTGTCTCATGTATTATCTGAAAAACTGAGTCAGGAAAATATTCAAAATTAGTCTATTTAAGACTTTGGAGCTTAAAAACATGTGTCTAAATAAGGTATTTTGTGCCTGGCATAGTCACACATGCCTGCAATCCCAGCTACTTGGGAGGCTGAGGCAAGCAGATCACAAGTTTGAGGCCAGCCTCTGCAACTTAATGAGACTCTGTCTCAAAATAAAAAAACAAAAAAGGGCTGAGAGTATAGTTCAGTGGTAGAGTGCCTCTGGGTTCAATCCCCAGTACCACTAAATAAATAAATAAATGCTGCACTTACAAATTTAAGAAAAGAGATGGCTAAAGTACATTCTTGTGTGCTGTACAGTTTTTAATTCTCTGAGAAAACTAATATGTAAGCAGTATTTTGCCATCTTAGTGTCTAGGCCCATACAGATAATTATATCAATGACCTCAGTTGCCCCAGGTGCCAGTAAATGGTTGTAAGTGTATACATACGTTCACTCTTCCCTTGAGTTACTCTATCAACTTCTTCCTAATTGAGGTAATGGAGAAACTACAGCTGGGGTCCTGGGTGAAATCTCTCACACTGTCTCCAGGAAAAGATAAGTTACATTTTTATCTTCATCTCAATTTACATAAGAAATTTACAAAAAAAAAAATAAAAGAAAAAAAGAAATGGGAGCAAGAAGATAAAAACTAGATTAGCAACCCTTATCTGGAAATACTTGTGTTCCAAAATGTGCATAATACACAAATTGACAACCTAACAACATCATTACAGATATATTTTAAAATATACTACCTAGCAAGTGGCTGTGTAGCGTAGTGGTACAGTGCACGGTTAGCATGTAAGAAGTCCTGGGTTCCATCCCTACCACCCAATCTTCCCTCAAAAAATATACTGTGTAATGATGCTTTCCTTTCTCCCCTTTTCTATATTTTCCAGACTTACAACAATGAGCATGATTCACTTTGATAATAGAAGAAAAAGTGAGAGAAAAATATTTATTTTACCCCATTAGGTAGTAAGTTATAAGCCTAAGGACTCATTACACAATTCAATTTGACATAGTTTAACTCAGGCTTCAATTTTATTTTTCTTCTACCCTATCCTGGGTTGCATCTCCAATATGGACTAGACATCTTTTTCTCAGCTCCCTCTTGCAGTAAGGACACAAGGTCACCTGTTGGTTTCTTCAAGGAACTGGCAACACTAAACCTCAAGCCGCTTCCTGGTGCGTTAAGCACAGGACCTCCAAATCTCCTGATTTCAAGAAGTATTTGGTGTCTTTTCCTGACAACTTCCATCTGCCCAGATCAAATTCTCTTGGTAGCTTTCCTGTCATTTCAAGTCTGTTCTGATCTACATCTGCTCAATTGCTGTACTGTATTTCACCTCCTGCTGCAATCCCTCCAATACACTTCAAATCACTTTATTTGGGGCTATCTTTTTTTGCTCAATCCCTGCCTCGAAGCACCCATACATTGGGATAATGTAAAAATAAATTAAAATTTCATATGGTTCAAACCTAATAACCTGATATCAGGTTCAACCTGATTATTAATTAATTACATATAGAAATAGGTATTTTTGTCTTTGTTTTGCAGTACTGGGGACAGAATTCAGGGCCCTGCATTATTAGTAGGTGTTTATAATAAACACATTTTCTCAATAGTTAAAAACCAACAATTAGGGGCTTGGATTGTAGCTCAGCGGTAGAGCGCTTGCCTCGCATGCGTGAGGCCCTGGGTTCGATCCTCAGCACCACATACAAAGCAATAAAATAAAGACATTGTGTTCATCTACAAATAAAAAAAAAAATCTTAAAAAAAAAAACCAACAATTATAATTCCATCCTTGGAAAATTGAAGATTATATTTCTTCACCTGGCCTTGATATAATTGTGCAGAAACTGTGAGCTGCCTATCCAAGATGTCTTTTTCTTCTTCTTCTTCTTAACAAAATCCCCATATAACTAAGCATAGAATGTTCCCAACTAAAAAGCTCTCCTTTCTGACAGAGGCAGCCAGTAGGATGTAAATGGAACTCATTGCCCTTTGGCCTCTGCCCTTCCCCCTACTGTCTTCTTGCCTAGGACACAGATGGCTGGCTGGGTGTGAGCAGCCATCTTGTGACCTTCAGAATAGAAGCCATATGTTAAGGTTCACGGAGCATAAATAAATTTAGGAGACTGAACTCTAACTTCATGGTACCAAGAAAGTGTTTTGTTTATTAATATACATATAACTTTTACTCTCTAAAATAGATCTGTGACTTAAACATTCACACCAAAAAGCATCCCAGCTATATTACATCTAAAGCCTAATTATGGACACACAAAAAGGCAAATCAAGAGTCTGGTCCTCAAGTTAAACAAACATGGGTCTAAACTTGTTCAGCAACTTGCTGCCTATGGGGCTTCCTGGATACATTAACATCTCTAAAGCTATATTTTCTTTAGTAAACTGTTCATAGTTATGGGTTGTTCTGATTATTAAATACTAATGTTTAGTACCATAGCTGATATTATCTTCTAAGGCTGAACATGTACTCTGTGACTCAGAAATACTACTTCTAAGTATCAATCTTAAAGAAACTTTGAGATGCTTACACATCTACACATCCAATAGGTACACACATGCAAGAAGATGTGTGCAAGGATATTTATTGCATCACTGCAGTGTCTATCACAAGGAAAATGAATTAATAACAGAATAGTCACACTATGGTGTATTAATCCACAGTAAGTAAATCACCACAGTTACATGCATAAGTGAATTTCTTTTTTTTTTCTTTTTTTTTTTTTTTTTAGTTGTTGATGGATACAATGTCTTTATTTTATTGCTTTGTATGTGGTGCCGAGAATTGAACCCAGGGCCTCACGCATGCGAGGCAAGCACTCTACCGCTGAGCTACAATCCCAGCCTCATAAGTGAATTTCTTAGAAACAATGTAGAGTGAAAAGTGCAAAGAATTTTAAATATACCTTTGCTATAAAGCTCAAAAAACAATCCAAACTAGCTAATATATTTATAAAATCTACTATAATATATATACTTTTAAATATGCATATATTACATATGTACATATGCACATAGACAGTGAGATAGTAATTTGTTATGGGAACTGGGGAGTGAACCCAAGGATGTTATACTACTGAGCTACATCCCCAGTCCTTTTTATTTCTGAAATAGGGACTAAATTGTTGAGGCTGGCCTTGAACTTGTGATCCTCCTACCTCAGCATTGCTAGGATTACAGATGTGGCCCGTGCCCAGGTTTTTTGTTTTTTGTGGGTCTTTTTTTAGATGGAGTCTTACTTTGTTGGCCTGGCTAGCCTTGAACTCCTGGGCTCTAGGGATCCTCCTGACTCAGAAAATTATTTTTTAAATAAATGTAAAATAGAGCTGGGATTGTGGTCAGCGGTAGAGCGCTCGCCTAGCATGGGTGAGGCACTGGGTTCGATCCTCAGCACCACATAAAAATAATAAGTAAAAATATTTTTTAAAAAAATAAAGGGGCTGGAGTCGTGGCTCAGTGGTAGAGCACTTGCCTAGCATGTGTGAGGCACTGGGTTTGATTCTCAGTACCACATAAAAAATAAATAAAGTAAAGGCATTGTGTCCATCTATAACTAATAAAAATATTTTAAAAAATAAAAAATAAAAATAGATGTAAAATACAAAATGCTTTGAAGCAGCTATCTCTAAAGAGAGATGCTAGAATAGTCAGAAGGGGATACTGGTAGCTTCAAAAGCAATGGTAACTTTCTAGTTTGTTTGTTTTTTTTTTTATTTTTTTTAACTTTTTTTTTTTTAAAGAATTTAAACTTTGTTTTTCTGTGGTGCTAAGGATCAAACCCAGTGCCTCACCCATGCTAGGCAAGCACTCTACCACTGAACTACAATCCCAGCCTTCTTTTATTATTCTGCTTCTTAAATTACATTTCATTTTCCATAGATTCTTTTTTAATGTATCAAATGTCACATAATGATATAAAAGATTAAAAGTGGGGCTGAGGTTGTGGCTCAGTGGCAGAGCGCTTGCCTCGCATGTGTGAGGCACTGAGTTCGATCCTCAGCACCACATAAAAAATAAGTAAACCAAATAAAGACACTGTGTCCATGTATAAAAAATATTAAAAAAAAAAAAAAAAAGATAAAAAGTGCTAGTATCCTGGTGATAGGATAAGGATACTAGGGATTAACATCACTGTGGCACAAGCCTATAATCCCAGCACTTCAGGAAGCTGAGACAGGAGAATTGCAAGTTCAAAGCCAGCCTCAGCAACGGTGAGGCACTAAGCAACTCAGTGAGACCCTGTTTCTACATAAAACACAAAAAATAGGGCTGGAGATGTGTCGAGTACCCCTGAGTAAAATCCCCAGTACAAAAAAAAAGAATATTCCAAACCCAGTGCAGTGGTGCAGTTTATAATCTCCAAGGTTAGGGAGGTTGAGGCAGGCAGATCAGTTCTGAGGGCAGCCTTAACAACTTAGATCGTCTAAAAATGAAAAATAAAAAGGGCTGGAGATGTAGAGTAGTGGTAAAGCACCCCTGGATTCTGGATTCAATCCCCAGCACGCACGCACACACACACACACACACACACACACACACACACAAAGCAAGCAAGAAAGAAATTCCATTCTTTTTTTTTTAATATATATTTTTTAGTTATAGATGAATCTTTATTTTTATTCATTTTATGTGGTTCTGAGGATCAAACCCAGAGCCTCACGCATGCGAGGCAAGCGCTCTACCACTGAGCCACAATCCCAGCCCAGAAATTCCATTCTTGCTACACTCACATAGTTGTGGCTTTAGTGCTTCTATAACTTATTCTCAACACTGAGCACAAGTAAATACAGTACAATCCTCAGCAGCTTTCCAAGAACTATTGATTTGTTTTCTGAGTATGTGTTAAATTTTTTTTTGAAGGAACAAAATTCCCACGATTTGAGACATTTATATAGTATGAATAGTACTTATGAAAATTTACACAAGTATGTTTGTAAGGCATCCGGAATGTTCAAAGAGAACAAGAAAAACACATTTCCATTTGGAGCAGACCAAAATGCTTCAGTATGTAGCAAACCAAAACATATTCTGCTCTGTGGGCTAACATAACTGAAAAAATTTAGCTCATTAACAAGAATGTGAAATATCCTAAAATTAAACCTTAAGGTGACCAATCTATTTTGTGGTATGTCTACAATAACTGTATTTTTAATGGCATTCAAACACTGGAAGAAGTCCCTAGTTGCATCTAACAAAAAGAAAGCCATTCATCCTTAAGGGATTAAGGAGGCCTATTTAAGATTCAATAATTAAAGCAAAGAATTTAAAGTTACACTGACCCATTAATTTGGCTTCCTTTTTGCATGTCCACAGCTGCGCCATTCCCATTCCTGATTATGCGCACTCCCTTGTCCCTTTTTGTTTTCCACCATACTCTGCATATTCTCTCTATACACAGGCTTTGCTTTTAGCCACTGATGTAGACTTCTGCACCTCATCTGATTCAGTCCACATTAAAAATATAAAATACTTGAAGTATTTGCTCACACCCTATTTGCTCTCATAAATGTCTTTAATATAGTAAATATGTTGCATGAACTAGGACAGTTTACCCCAAGTCATCCTTTGAGATGTAAACCAGTTAGTGATTTTCACAATTTTTTTTGATTGGTTAAAATTTCAGGCTAAGTATCCGGGGGGAGGAGGAAGTATAACCATGAAACCAAATGCAGTGGCCACCGAAAGGAAAAGCAGACTCACTCCTCCAAGGTAATCAAGTAGTATTCAAGTTGCAATTACTTATATATTACAGAAATTCCAAAATGTCATCAGTGGAAATCAATAGCCCAAAATAAAAAGTGGGGTCTAAAATATCAAACACCCACAATTTTCACATCATGCCTAGCTACCCTAAATTGGTTATTTTCACATTTTGTCCAGTCCAATACAACTGGCTATGAATAGATATTATAACAAGATTCCTGTTTTGAATGAGAAGTCCATTTTAAAAGCATACCTATTAGTAAAAAGCAACAAACAATAAAGAAAAAAATTTTACACATTATCAAAAACTCAAAACTGCCCCTTTTTTTTTTTGCAGCAGGGATTGAACTCAGGGGTACTCAACCACTGAGCCACATCCTCAGCCCTATTTTGTGTTTTATGTAGAGACAGGGTCTCACTGAGTTGCTTAGCGCCTCGCTGTTGCTGAGGCTGGCTTTGAACTCGCGATTCTCCTGTCTCAGCCTCCCAAAGTGCTGGGATTACAGGCGTGCGCCCAGCCCCATTTTTATTCTTACATTAATTTACAATATCTACCTGAAAAGAAAAAACTCATCTTCCAAGATGAATTTTCTATACATCATACAATGTCCATTCTCCTGTCACAGTTGGGACAGTCTAACTGATCCACAAATATAACAGCAGGCTGTGGCTATATCAATCAGCACTACCACATTGATTCTACCATATCTTTTTTTAAAAATAGGCAAAGTACAGATTTATCGAAGGTGAAGGTGGAAGTAGCACTCCATAAGGTGGAGCAGAATGGGCCAAGCAAGAAAGAGGCTCAAGGCGATTCTTGCAAACCTTGATTAATTTTAAATGTCAATCTAATTCACCAAGCCCAACAGGATTTTGTATCATTGAAAAGAAATTTATTTTCTAGTTTTGTTTGCCAAATCTATTAAAGGAATCTCAGTCAAATACACAATAATTTCACTGGAATACATCCAGCTGTTAACATAGAACATATCCTGGTATTAGCTTCACAATGTACATCAATCCAATAACCAGCCTGTTTTCTAACTTAGAATAAAAGCGAGCATGGTGGTGCACACCTGTAATTCCAGCTATTTGGAAGGCTGAGGTAGGAGGATCTCAAGTTCAAGGCCAGCCTGGGCAAATTAGACCCTGTCCCAAAATAAAAATAAAAAATAAAAAAGGGCTGGAAATGTAGCTTAGTGGTAAACGCTCTTGGGTTCAATCCTCAGCACCGAAAAATTTTTAAAAAGGGAAAAGCAGAGTATTCAATATCTATATCTACTGTATTCATTTAACTGGCCCATGATACCTTTCTTCTTTTTGAGTTAGGAAAACTCCTTTTGTACTTTTTTTTTTTTTTTTTGTACCGGGGATTAAACTCAGGGTTACTCGACCACTGAGCCATATCCTCAGCCACATTTTGTGTTTTAGTTATAGACAGGGTCTCACTGAGTTGCTTAGTTCCTTGCCATTGCTGAGGCTGGCTTTGAACTCATGATTCTCCTATCTCAGCTTCCCAAAGTGCTGGGATTACAGGCATGCACCACTGTGCCCAGCTCTCCTTTTCTACTTTAGAGTGATGGTATGTTCAGTGTTAAACATATCATCTTACATCCACTCTCATCTACAATATTCTGAGTTGATGATACAGCTCCTAAAAACCACCAATTGAAAAATTCTATGCTGAAAATACAAAATAGAAATGATCACAAATTAACTTGTGACAAAGACATCCTTAAAGAAATAGATATACCATCTTTATAAATATGACCATGACCATACACATACACACACACACACACACACACACACACACACACACACGAGTAATTATGTGCCAGATGCAATTCTCCTCAGGCACATATATTATCCAAAAATTGTCCATCTATACCTGGTGAAGAAGTGTCTGCATGTGATTTTCATCACTGACCAACTACCAAGAAGAATTTCATGGCCATAAGTTCAGTTACAGCATAATTAGAGCCAATTCAGCTCATAATTCAGCTCATAGCATGACTGGTAAGAGCTATTTTAGATAATAAAGTATTACACAGAAACCTAAAGATTTATAAATTGAATTATATTCTGACTTTTAACGTTTTTTTTTTTTTTTTTTTTTTCAATACTAGAGACTGAACCCAGGCCCTTGCCCATGCTAGGCAAGCGCTCTAACACTGAGCTACATTCCCTACCCTGTTTTTAAAAATTAGTTTTAAAATACTGATTTTCCTCCTTAGAATAAAAGGAACTGCTATTATCAAAAGCTCTTACCAAATTAACATCATACTTTATATTTGTTTATTCCATTGACAGGAGATGAAACCTATACTTCTAATAAACTAAGTTAATACTCCTATTACAACTGAAAGAACAAGATAATATTTCCCAATGGAATCAAAGTGGGCAGGGTTGGGAAAATGAAATCCATAAAGCTCCACATTACCTCATGTGATACTAAGATATAAAATATATATATATTTGGTCTCTGCCCCAGCCCCTAAAGCCCTTGGAATCTCCAAAGTGATAAGTGCCATTTTGTGTGCTAACGAGATAACTGGTGGCTGGGCTTCTGGAAAACCCTGGTTGTCAGGGGGACCAAATGTGTGACTGGAGGCTTGGAACTTTCAGGCCCTCCTCATCAGAGGAGAAGGGCTGAAGGTTGAGTTGATCACCAATGATGTAATCAATCATGCCTATGTAAAGAAGTCTCCATAAAAAACAATAGAGACAGCATTCAGAAAGCTTCCAGGCCACTGAACACCAAGGTTCCTGGACTGGAGGGTGCTATACCCAGAGAGCACAAGGAAGCTTCGTGTCCTTCCCCCCACAACTTGCCCTGCACATCTCTTCATCTGACTGTTTCCTCACCTGTATCCTCTGTTGTATCCTCTGTCATATCCTTCATAATAACTGGGTAGTCCTAAGTAAAGCGTTTCACTGAGTTCTGTGAGCCATACTAACAAATTAATGGAACCTGAAAAGAGGGGTTGTAGGAATTACAAGTCATAGCCAATTGGTCAGAAGGATAAGTCAAAACCTGGGACCTGGGACTGGCACCAGCACCTGTGGGATCTGCTTGCTATCTCCAGGTACACAGTGTCAGAATTAAATTATAGGCCACCCAGCTGGTACCTACTGAAGAATTGCTTAGATCGGGGAGGGGTCTTTAACGGTTCTACACTAGTCAGAAGAGCTTTGTTGACTGTGTAAGCATAGGAAAAACACTGTTTTTTTGCTATACCTATACTTCATCAAATGAGAAATTTATACAAGATCAGAAAGGAGTAACAAAAATGCTTTTAATATTATCAGTTGATAGGACTGTAGGTAATTTTTAGTTTGTCTTTATTGCCTGAAGATTTTCTAAAACTCCACAAATGTTCTAAAATTCCATATTACTTGCAAAATCAGTGGAAATGGCTTTTTTTTTCTTGGTACCAGGGATTGAACTCAGAGGGGCACTCGACCACTGAGCCACATCCCCAGCCCTATTTTGTATTTTATTTATAGACAGGGTCTCATTGAGTTGCTTATTAGCACATTGCTTTGGCTAAAGCTGGCTTTGAACTCACAATCCTCCTGCCTCAGCCTCCTGAGCTGCTGGGATTACAGGCATGCACGCACCCGGCAGAAATGGCGTTTTAAGTCATTTGTTTCTACAGGTTTTCTCATAGAAAAACTATTTCTGATAATAATTAACACCACAGCTTAGGTAATTTTTGACAGGTATTTCCTACAATTGAGCATGAGTTCACTATAAACGGTTCTTTTTCTGACAGACACTCATCAAATAAAATCTTCCTATAAACATTATACCTCATTGGACTTAAACCTTGTTCTTCCTCATAATTTGACTCCACACTAAATGTTAATTTATTATTCTGTCATACACTGTAAAATATGTTTTGAAAGCCAAAATCACCTCAGGGTAATAAGTGATTAAGACCTTCAGACGTGAGAAGTCCCAAGTCAGAAAAGTAAATGTCATGCTTTCATTTTCTTATCAAGCAACACATGGAATATACTAACACACATTTCCGGGTACATCACATGTCATACAGTTGAAAACATTTTATTTTGGTTACACAACATACAGTCAATCTCTGGATATTTGTTTCTCTACTTAAGACGAGAATAACTTACCTCAAAACTGAACATAATTGCAACCAGACTATAACCGTTTCCCCAGACTTGATTTCCAATAGTAAACTTTGAACCAACCAAACATAACATCAAAACTGTTTTTTTGTTTTTCTGTTTGTTTTTGGTAGTAGGGATTAGACCCAGGGGTACACTATCACTGAGCTACATTCCAAGCCCTTCTTTTTTTTTTTTTTTTTTTTTGGTACCAGGGATTGAA
The DNA here is from genome assembly GCA_028644305.1 of Xerus rutilus. NCBI lineage: Eukaryota > Metazoa > Chordata > Mammalia > Rodentia > Sciuridae > Xerus > Xerus rutilus. Next base: position 18,702,732 of record CM053400.1, on the reverse strand, counting down.
CTCAGGGGCACTCGACCACTGAGCCACATCCCCAGCCCTATTTTGTGTTTTATGTAGAGACAGGGTCTCACTGAGTTGCTTAGCAGCCTCGCCATTGCTGAGGCTGGCTTTGAACCAAGCCCTTCTTTTATTTTTTAAGACATGGTCTCCCTAGGTTACTGAGGCTGGCCTCAAACTTGCAATCCTCCTGTCTCGGCCTCCCAAATTGCTGGGATCACAAGCAAGTGCCACCATGCCCAGCTCTCAAAAGTGGTTACTTCAACCATTTTCAAGAAATACTTTATCTGATTTCACATGATGTATTTTAATGTTAGTTGCCTAAGTTTCATCATGGCCCTGCCAACAATTATTCTGAAAGTTATGTCCAAAACAGGAAAGAATAGTTTAAATTCAAGATTTAAACTGTTCACCCAATAAGATTTGTTTTAGAGCTGTGGTAGTTTGGCTACAAAGATAACCACCACCTACTCTTCCTATCCAATATTTAGTCTCAAGATGAGGCCAGCCCTCCCAGACAGCCCATAGATGATTGAAGCATCCCACCTGAGCCGCTAGACATGAAAGCCAGGCCATGTTGGATTGCTTCTCATTGTAACTTAACACCACAGGAAACGGACAAGCTGCCCTAGCCCATACCACATGGAGTCGAAAGGAGCCATTTTCACAGAGCCCTTTCCAAAATCCTGATCCACAGGATCATGAAAAATAAAAGTTATTATTTTAAATCACTAAGTTTGGACATGGTTAATTGTATAACAATAGATAACTGAGGTCTGATTCAACATTATACAAGAAATCTTTTCCCCCCATATTTATAAAAGAAATCTTAAGGTTTTTAAAAAGCACTTGCACACAAAGGCAATAATTGAGGAAATAGAGTAATAGAACAAGAGAAGAAAGACGTAAGACAAAGTAAACATAGCAAAATGGCAGATATAAATTAAATGTAGATGATATTGGGCTGGGGATATCGCTCAGTGGTAGAACACCAGCCTAGCATGCATAAGGCCCTGGGTTCCATTCCCAGAACTACAAAAGAAAAACAAGCATGAACAGATTTTCATTTTACATTGTGTTCAATGTAAAGTCCTCAAATAAAGAGCAGAGATTGTCAGAATGGACTAAAAATAAAACCCAACAGGCTGGAGTTGTGGCTCAGTGCTAGAGCGCTTGCCTGGCATGTGTGAGGCATTGGGTTCGATTCTCAGCACCATGTATAAATAAATAAAATAAAGGTCCGCCAACATCTAAAAAATAAAATTTAAAAAATAAATAAAACCCAACTATCTGCTGTTTATAAGAAATTCATTTTAGAGTCAAAGAATCTATTAAAATAGATTGAAAGTAAAAAAGAAACGCATACCCCATGCAAAAATTAACTATCAGATAAAATATACTTTAAATAAAAAATTATGAAATGTGTAAGGAAGAATTTATACCATTCACAAGCTCAGAAGAAAAAGAAAAAGAAGAGGAGGAGAAGACTTCCTTATTCATTCTATAAGGCCAATATTACTCTGATACCAAAACCAAAGACGTCTTTTTTAATAAAAAGAAAAGGTCCAGGCACAGTGGTGTACGCCTGTAATCCCAGCACTTTGGGAGGCTGAGACAGGAGAATCGCAAGTTCAAAGACAACCTCAGCAACGGCAAGGCGCTAACCAATTCAGTGAAACCCTGTCTCTACATAAAACACAAAATAGGGCTGGGGATGTGACTCAGTGATGGAGTAACCCTGAGTTCAATCCCCAGTACCAAAAAAAGAAAAAGAAAAGGAAAAAGCTGGCGATGTAACTCAGTGGTACAGATGCAAGGCCCTGTGTTCAATCCCCAGCACCACCCCAGCCCCTTCAAAAAAGGAATACAAAATGGCATTCCTTATAAATTTAGATGCAAAGATTCTCAATAAAATGCTGCAAACAAACTCCATAAGCATATAAGGATTATACACCATGATCAAGTGTAATTTATCCTAGGAATGCAAAGTTGGTTCAACATTTAAATTGTTAATATATGAAAATCCATCAATATATCACATCAATAGAATAAAGGACAAAATCCACATGATTATTTCAACAGACACAAAAAAAGCATTTGGAAAAAATCCAACATTTTTTTATGATAAAAACACTCAAGAGGGCTGGGATTGTGGCTCAGCGGCAGAGTGCTTGCCTCGCATGCGTGAAGCCCTGGGTTCGATCCTCAGCACCACATACAAAGCAATAAAATAAAGACATTGTGTCCATCTACAACTAAAAAATATATATATATATTAAAAAAAAAAAAAACACTCAAGAAGCTAGAGACAGAAAGTAACTTCCTTAACCTGATAAACGGACTCTAAGAAAACCATACAGCCCAAATGTCAGTATGTCAAAATGTCATATGTTAATACATCTCAAATTGACATTCCTCACAATAGAAGTTTATTCATACAGGAAAAAAATACTCATCTATTACATTTTAATGGAAATTAATAAAACTATAAGTCTCAAAATAAGTCATATCTACAGAAATAAATTGATCATACTAGAAGATGAGAGATTCTGGTCCCTTGCTGCCAGTTTTATAGGAAATGTTTTGGTTTTGCTGCTGCTATCCAATATTTTTTTTAAAAACATTTATTTTTTAGTTGTAGGTGGACAGAATATCTTTATTTTTATGTGGTGCTGAGGATCAAACCCAGTGCCTCACGCATGCTAGGCAAGCGTGCTACCACTGCGCCACAACCCCAGCTCTGCTATCCAATATTTTAAACTCAGTCTATGTTTTTTATCATCCTGGAAGACAATATGAGCCAGGCATGGTGGCACATGCCTATAATTCCAGTGATTTGGGAAGCTAAGATACATGGATCATAAGTTTGAGGCCATTCTCAACAACTTAGTGAGATCTTTTCTCAAAATAAGAAATAAGGGGCTGGGGTTGTGGCTCAGTGGTAGAATGCTTGCCTAGCATGCATGAGGCCCTGGGTTCGATTTTCAGCACCACATACAAATAAATAAAAATAAAGATCCATCAACAACTAAAAAAAAAATTAAAAAAAAAAAATAAGGGCTAGAGGTAGAACACCCCTGTTAAATCTCCAGTTCCAGCCGGGCGCGGTGGCTCACGCTTGTAATCCCAGCACTTAGGGAGGCTGAGACAGGAGAATCGCGAGTTCAAAGCCAGCCTCAGCAATGGCAAGGCACTAAGCAACTCAGTGAGACCCTGTCTCTACATAAAACACAAAATAGGGCTGGGGATGTGGCTCAGTGGTCGAGTGCCCCTGAGTTCAATCCCCAGTACCCAAAAAAAAAAAAAAAAAAAAACTCCAGTTCCATTAAAAAAGATACTCTGAAATCATTTAATATAGGTGTATATTCCTTAAGTTTTAAGAAATCAAAATGAATCTTGGGCCAGGCACAGTGGCACATGCCTGTAATCCCAGTATTTCAGGAGGCTGAGGCAGGAGGATTGTGAGTTCAAAGCCAGCCTCAGCAACAGCAAGGCACTAAGCAACTCAGTGAGACCATCTCTAAATAAAATACAAAATAGCAGGGTGGTGGTGGGGATGTGGCTGAGTAGTCAAGTACCCCTGAATTCAGTCCCTGGTACCAAAAAGAAAAAAATGAATCTTAATTTCCAGGTAGAACTACTAGTCTTTTTGAAATATAAGAAATTAATTCCAGTGTGATATAATACAGTAGAGGAACTGCAGTTTACAAAATTCTATTTTGTGTTTATGTGTTATTATAATATATATACCTATATATGTTATATAGACATATATATATACACATATACATTATATATATGCTTGCACTTGTTTATTTATTTATTGGGGTTCTAGGGATTGAGAGCTCAGAGCTTCATGCATTGCTAACCTATACTCTACCACTGAGTTATACTCCCAGCCCAACTTATCAAAATAACTAAAAGAATGTTTGAGTTGGGCGTGATGGTGCCCGCCTGTAATCCCAGTGACTTGGGAAGCTAAGGAAGGAGGATTCCTGTTCAAGGCCAGCCTCAGCAACTTAGCAAGACCCTGTTCCAAAATAAAAAATAAAAGGGGCTGGGATGTGGCTCAGTGGTTAAGCACCCCTGGGTTCAATCCCTAGTACCAAAATAAATAAATAAATAAATAAATAAGTAAAAAAAGATGTTTGAGGAAAAATGCTAAATACCCTATTTGATCATTACACATCTTTGCTTGCATTGACTTATCATACTGCTCTCATAAATAGGTACAATTATGAGAGCATTATGTTAATTTAAATAGGTATTATTATTACATTAGGTATTATGTTAATTTTTTAAAAATTTTTTTTGGTACCAGGGATTGAACTCAGGATACTCAACCACTGAGCCACATCCCCAACCCTATTTTGTGTTTTATTTAGAAACAGGATGTTGCTGAGTTGCTTAGCACCTCGCTATTGCTGAGGCTGGCGCTGAACTCAGGATTGTCCTGTCTTAGCCTCCCAAAGTGCTGGAATTACAGGTGAATGTCACCAAGCCTGGCTTAATTGAAAATTTTTTAAATCATTTTTTTTAAATCTCAAGTGTATTTTTTTCCAGAAATGGCCTCACAGATCCTAGAATTCAGATAACAATGCAAGGGATAACTAGAGTAGCTAACACAATCTTGAAAAACAAAACTACAACTGAGGGACTCATACTTATTTCAAAAATTACTACAAATCACAATAATCAAGACAGTGTGCTATTGGCATAAGGACAGACTTACAGATTACTGGTATCAAATCAAGAATCCAGAAATAAACCCATATATTTACAGCTAATTGGTTTCTAAAAGAGTGCCAAGACAAGGGGAGAAAGGAAAGCTTTTAAACAAGTAGTTCTGGGATAACCATATGTAAAAGAATGAATTTGAATCCCTACCTCAGGTCATATAAAATTCTTAATTCAAAATGAATTAATGAAAGAGCTAACACTAGAAAACTCTCAGAAGAAAATAGCTATAAATTGTCATGATCTTGGATCAGGTAATGGTTTCTTAGATATGACACCAGAAGCAATCAAAAATATTTTTATAAATCTGACTTCATCAAAACTAAAAACTTTGTGCTTTAAAGTCCATCAAGAGAACTGAAGGCATACATAGCACAGTAGAGAAGCACTTGCCTAGCATACATGGGCCCCGAGTTCAATCCTCTGCACCACCAAAGCAATTAAAAAGTCTATAAAGAAAAATGAAAACTCACAGAATGGAAAAGAACGTTTGCAAATCATACATCTGATAAAGGTCCTGTCTACAGGATACATAAAGAATGCTTACAACTTGCCAGGCGCAGTGGCGAAAGCCTGTAATCCCAGAGGCTCAAGAGAATGAGACAGGAGAATCGCGAGTTCAAAGCCAGCCTCAGCAATGGCGAGGCACTAAGCAACTCAGTGAGACCCTGTCTCTACATAAAACACAAAATAGGGCTGGGGATGTGGCTCAGTGGTCGAGTGTTCTGAGTTCAATCCCCGGTGCCAAAAAAAAAAAGAATGCTTACAACTCAACAATAAAAAGACAACCGTATTTAAAATGGGCAAATGACTTGACCAGACACTTCACCAATGAAGATATACAAAAGACCAATACACAGATGAAAAAATATTCAACATCATTAGTTATTAGGGAAATGCAAATTAAAACCCCTATATCATTTCATATCCTTTCAGGTAGCTATAATTTTTGTTTTTTACAAAGGAAAATAATAAGTATTGGTGAAGATGTAGAGATATTAGTACCCTTATTTACTGTTAGTGGGAATATAAAATGTTGCAGCCACTGCAGAACAGTGTGGAAGTTCCTCAAAAAAAATCAAAGAATACCATAGGTCTCCAACAAATCCACTCAAGAAAATTGAAAATAAGGCTCGGAATGTATGTCCCTCAGTGTTAGAGCACTTACCTAGCATGCATGAAGCCCTGGGTTTGGTCCCCAGCACAAAAACAAAGAAAGGAAAAAAGGAGGAGGAGGAGGAAAAGAAAACTAAAAATACGTATGATTCCATTTATATGAAATACCCACAATAGGCAAATCTATAGAGACACAATGGTTGCCCAGGACTGGGATGGAAGGGTGCGGCACAGGGGACCATTGCTAATGGGTGCAGACTTGCTTTTTGAAGGAAAGAAAATGTTAAAAAATTAGACTGAAGTGATGGCTGCACAACCCTGTGAACGTTCTAGAAAACACTGAATTGTATATTTTAAATGGGTAAATCCTATGGCCTGTTAATTATGTATCAGTAAAGCTATTTAAAAAAAAAAAAAAAAAAAGCCAAGGTCAGAACATACATAAGGTAGATTTTAAACAAATGTCATTTAAAATCATAGTTCTTTCCCATTAGTTAAGTGTGCATGATGTGACAGACACTATGTAAAACATATTATATATTATTTCTAATCTCTTCAGCAGTTTTTTTAGCAGTTATAAAAGGTAGGTATATCATGTTAAATGTTATATAATTTTTATAGATTCTAAAAAACTGAGAAACAGCCAGTCAGTATAGTGCCAGGATTCTAAACTACATCTGTGACTCCAAAGGTCTTTGATCATATTATGCATTTGCTATCTTAGAAACAAGCCCAAGGACCTTGTATCAATGATGTAGTTCTGTATTCCCTTCCATAACTAATGCTCTGTGATAGAGAGACCACTTTCTTTAACATTTAATAAACAAAGCCAGCTTGGGGCACCAAGCATTTCATCTGATCAGACCAAGCTGTGTTTATCACCAATAGCCTCTGCTTAACTTTGGTCCTAGTTAAGTAGTAGGATCTCCTCAAACAAAACTCTTCAGAGAGAAAGCTGTAACAAACTAAATAGTACCCCATTAGGTATCAAATGGTGCTAAGAATCAAAGAATCAAAGGAGGTATTTATTAAGAACTTTTTTTTTTTTTTTTTTTTACTTTTAGATGTAGATGGACATAATACTGTAATCTGGCAGGAATGAGAATCCCTTTTTTCTCTGTTTAGAGAATTACTCGGGTAGAAGAGTTAAAGATTGCTTCTGCCATTAGGAGTCAGAGCCATGTATGGCAGGTCAAGGAAGGGAAATATCCAAATAGAAAACCAACTGAAGAGGAGTGGATTTGACTTTGGGAGCCATGTTATATATGAACATACCAGTATTCAGTGCCTATTTCTTTAGTAAAGTATGAAATGCTCTAACCTGGCCTCAGCTGTGTACTACAGGAGTATCAAGAGAAGACTCTCCTCTGGGACAGAAAATTAAAGAGAAAGCAGCACTCCCTGAGGTCAGCAAGGGATTCTCCAGGGGAAGGTGAAGTTCTAGGAACAAATGTCTTTGCTGTGAGATCCAATTACTCCACCCCATGTGCAGAATCTTCTCTAAACCCAACTCTGGAGGACCCTGGCATTTATTTTATTGAGATAGAAAGCATTTTCCCCCCTATCAAAAACATAACCTTAGCCGGGCACAGTGGCGCACACCTGTAATCCCAGCAGCTTGGGCGGCTGAGACAGGAAAAACATGAGTTCAAAGCCAGCCTCAGCAAAAGCGAGGCGCTAAGCAACTCAGTGAGACCCTGTCTCTAAATAAAATACAAAATAGGGCTGGAGATGTGGCTCATTGGCCGAGTGCCCGAGTTCAATCCCTGGTACCAAAATAAAAAACAAAAACAAAAACAAACAAAAAAACACAACCTTACTGTAAACTCAGGTCTGACTCCCCAAACTCATATCCTTATTGGCTGCTTTACTACACTGCCTCCCAAATACTAAATAGGCAAAACCATGGGAGAGAGTTTTAAAGAGGAGAAAGAGTAAGAAAGAAGAGTTGGTAGGGAGGGGGATTTCACCAAAGCAATAAATGTTCTTTGTGGACCGGGTGTCAAAGATGGAAGTATTTAAATTTGTTAGCATATATGAAAAGCAGTGCCTGATACATAGCTAGCATTTGATATATGTTAGAGCCAAGTAGAAAAATGCTGTTTTACCAGGCATAGTGGTGCGCATTTCTAATCCCTGCGGCTCAGGAGAGGCAGGAGGAGGGAAGTTCAAAGCTAGCCTCAGCAATTTAGTGAGGCCCTAAGCAACTCCCTGAGACCCTATTTCTAAATAAAATACAAAAATTGACTGGTATGTGGCTCAGTGGTTCAATCCCTAGAACCAAAAAGAAAAAAAGAAAAAAAATGCTATCTTAAATTTTGACTTTTGAAGAAGTACAATGTCATTAGAATAGATATCCAACAACAACGACAACAAAAACTCTACATTTCCTTGTTGAAAAATTACTCCAGCTAAAAATAACTCAATTGGGGTGACTACAAAATTACTGGGGCCGGGGTGTGTGTGGCTCAATGGTAGAGCACTTGCCTAGCATGGGCAAAGCCCGGGGTTTGAACTCCAGCACCACAAAAAAAAACATTATTCATCAGTTCTGTGTTTTAATAAAAAACAGGAACCTAATAGTCACTTCTCCAAAACATATAAAAGTAAAAATACATGTACACTTGTGAATTCTTTTTTTTTAAATATTTTTTTAGTTGTAGATGGACACAATATCTTTATTTATTTGTATGTGGTGCTGAGGATTGAACCCAGTGCCTCACGCATGAGAGGCAAGTGCTCTACTACTGAGCCACAATCCCAGCCCCTACTCGCGAATTCTTTTTTTTTTTTTTTAATATTTTTTTAGCTGTAGATGGACATAATGTCTTTATTTTATTGCTTTGTATGTGGTGCTGAGGATCGAACCCAGGGCCTCACGCATGCGAGGCAAGCGCTCTACCGCTGAGCTACAATCCCAGCCCCCCTACTCGCGAATTCTTTAAACCACAAAATTATTTGCTTTTTCATTTACAATAAGTTTTAATATCTTTCCGTAACTGCTAAAAGTCATGAAGATTAAAGGCACTTTAGATCTCAGGCAGCTTGTGCACAAGAAGTTCCTTGCAAAAACACTCTCCCAACTCAAACCCCTTCCTGTTTTCAACCATGTATGTATACTTTCACATCTGCTGCAAATGAGAAAAGCAACAATGGGGACATCAACCACATGACTTTGTCCTACCAAACCGGAAACGAAGCTATGAAAGCACACTGGCTATGAAATGGGTCTTCAGAACACTCACAAAAAGTCTTAAAAACATTAATGTAAGTCTGAATCAAACCCAAACCATATGCTTTCTGTATGTCATGTATTTACATACAATGATCATATAGATACACAGATACTCAATTTAAATAGAAGTTATAGTTTAAGATGTAAAAATCATTCTTCTTAACCAAAGATTATTCTATCCCCTCCCCCATCTCTAAGATCAGATTTTATCAAAGGGGGAAAAAAAAGAACATAAGGATCTCTATGTGACAGGCACATTGCAAGGTTTGTTTTTGTTATTACTATGTATGTCTGTAATGTGGGTATTATCCTCCTTTTATAGAATAAGGGAACGGAAGCATAGAAAAAAAGTATTTTCACAAGTTCACAATTATTAATAAATCATTGGTTCTGATAGAAGGCCTAGATCCAAATCTCTCATTCCCCACTTTCTCATGGACACATTGAGTAAGCAAAGGTAATGAATGTCAGCTTTGAAGCCAATTTTCACTTGTTAGCTATGTAACTTTAGACAAGTTACTTAATTTTTAACCTGTACCTAAAATAAGAAATGGCATTAATAACACCTAGTTCAAAGAGCTGTGGTAAGGTTAAATGTAAAAATCATGATGACTAATATTTATCTGCTGCCAGGTACTATTCTAAATACTTCACATACTTTGTGTGGGTGTGGGTGTGTGGTGCAGGGGATTGAACCCAGGGTCTTGGGCAAGCTCTCCTCTACCTTTAACTACATTTATATCATGTCTATGAAGCACACAGCATGGAGCCTGGTTCATAATAAATCATCAACAAACACTAGCATCATTATTTTACCTGGCACATAATAAGCACACAATAGGACTAAAGGGACTGAACTCAGGGGCACTCGACCACTGAGCCGCATCCCCAGCCCTATTTTGCGTTTTATGTAGAGACAGCGTCTCACTGAGTTGCTTAGCACCTCACTGTTGCTGAGGCTGGCTTTGAACTCTGCCATTCTCCTGCCTTCCAAAGTGTTGGGATTACAGGTGTGCACCACCACACCCGGCTAGAAAAGCCAGAATCTTAACCGAGGTTTTACTCTGTGCTTTTTCCATAACTACATATCTTTCCATGGCACAGAGCCTCTATTCCTAAGTTTTTGAGTACATTACCAATCTTTTTTGCCTTTCTTTCCCCAGTATTATAGATAGAACCCAGGGCTTTGCATAAGTGCTCTAACATCCTCAGAACTGAGGATTAAACAAACACAGGGCCTCATGAATGCTAAGGCAAGGGCTCCACCAGTGGGCTATGTACCCAGCCCATTTTTTTTTTAAATTTTATTTTGAAGCAGATAACTCCTGCTGAGTTATCCAGACTGGCCTCAAATTTGTAATCCTCTTGCCTCAGCCTCCTGAATAACTCAGATTACAGGCTTGTAACACCATCCCCAACTCAATCATTTCTAATACTAGATCATGACACTCCCTTAGGACAGGGATCAGTTTTCATGTCTTGTGTGATCACACATACCCACAGCGCCCTCCTCATTGTGCATAATCAATACGTACTAAATGAACGATCATGCCATTCCTCTGCTCCCAAGAACTTCTGTATCAGAATAAAATGCAAAGTCATTAATGTAATCAGTAATGCACTAGATGACTTGCTCTTTCTACTTACAGCATCTCTGAACTCAACTCCTACCATTTCCCTTATATCATTTTTTGTCTTTTTCATTCTTTCTTCAGTACTGGGCATTGAACCCAGGGATGCTTTTCCACTAAGCCACATCACCAGCCTTTTATATTTTTTATTTTGATACAGGCTCTTACTAAATTCCTGAGGCTGGCCTCAAACTTGTGGTTCTTTTCCTTGGCCTTCTGGTAGCTGAGATGACAGCCACATGCCACTGTGTCTGGCTCCTCTACATCATTTTGACCCACGATGCTGGCTTATTTAATGTTTCTCAAAAACACCAAACATGTGTAACCTTTGTGCTTGTGGTTCCTTCTACCTAAAGCTTGTCCCCAGATACCTACATGGCTCACCGTCTTATTCCATTCAGGACTCTGCTCAAATTTTACCTGGTCAAGAGAAATCATTTCTGACCACTATTTTCTATATCCATTCCACCTTTCTTATTCTGTTTCCCTGACCCTCACTAAAATCAGATGTCTTATGTTTGTCCTTGACTTGTGTATTTATTATTTGTTCCCTCCCACTAAAATACAAACTATGATAACAGAAACTTTTATTTTATTCATTGCTATGTCCCAAGGTACTTAGTACATGATTAGCAGCAGACAACCACTAGTTATATTAAATGAATAAATGATAGATGTAGTAGTCATCTATTGCTGTACAATGAATTACTCCAAGACTTGATGAGTTAAAACAACAAGCATTTATTATCTTAGTTTCCGTGGGTCGCTAACCCAGGAATGACTTAGCTAAGTGGCTCTGGCTCAGGGTCCCCTGTGAAACTGCAACTGAGTTGCCAACCAGGTTTACGTTCATTTTAAGACTCATCTATGCCCACAGTCTGCTTCTAAGCTCACTCACATGGCCGTCATTGGGCCTCAGGAGATCCACTTCCAAGCTCACTGAGAGACTTTGGTTTCTCACCATGGGGGCCTCTCCATAGACTGCCTAAATGTTCTCAGGATATGGCAGCTAGTGGCCCAACAAAGAGGAAGAGAGCTAGAGTGCAACACAGTAAGAGCCTATGGTAGCCTAATTTTGGAAGTGACATCCCACCACTTTTTATGTATTCCATTCATGAGGAATCACTAGGTCTAACCCAACTCAAGGGGAGGGGACCACATAAGGGCATGAATACCAGGAAGCCTGGATCATTCATGGCATTAAAGGCTCCCTACCTCAGTAGGCACAATTTTTTTTTAAAAACCCTGCCCTTTGGCTACCTGACATATTCTTTAGTTAAACAATCATTTACCCCAATAGTAGTCTTTTCACAACTACAAAATACCAGCAGGGATACATGAGCTATTGAACATTTCTCTTTAACCAATGTTTATTATGAATAATCACTTTAGAGATCCTACAACCAGCAAGGATAAGACAAAGAAGTACCTAGAAAGCCAGGCGCGGTGGCGCACACCTGTAATCCCAGCACTTTGGGAGGCTGAGACAGGAGAATCTCATGTTCAAAGCCAGCCTCAACAACAGCGAGGCGCTAAGAAACTCAGTGAGACTCTGTCTCTAAACAAAACAAAAAATAGGGCTGAGGATATGGCTCAGTGGGAGTACCCTGAGTTTAATTCCTGGTACCAAAAAAAAAAAATTACCTAGAAGAAAAAAGCATTATTGGGTAAATCTTGCTAAGTAGACTGACACCAACCTTTCTATTTAATTATATAGGCATTGTCTTTAGGGAATGGGATAGCACTTAATAAAATATCACTTTTATTATTAAAGAAATTAATAAAAATTCAAAGATTACTTAGTAAATTAGAGAAAATATTAAGCCTATTATTCTTATTAAGCCAAGAAATAAAAGATTAAAGCTAATCATACATATCCAATGATGAGAATTAAAAAAGTACATACCAGCCAGGCGCAGTAGCACACACCTGTAATCCCAGCACTTTGGGAGACTGAGACAGGAGAATCACAAATTCAAAGCCAGACTCAGCAAGAGTAAGGCACTAAGCAACTCAGGGAGACCCTGTCTCTACATAAAACACAAAAAATGGGGGCTGGGACTGTGGCTCAGTGGTAGAACGCTTGCCTCGCATGTGGGAGGCACTGGGTTCGATCCTCAGCACCGCATATAAATAAATGAATAAATAAAGGTCAATCAACAACTAAAAAAAATTTTAAAAAAAAACAAAAAATGGGGCTGGGGATGTGACTCAGTGGTCGAGTGCCTGCGAGTTCAATCCCCGAGTTCAATCCCACAAAAAAAAGTACATCACCAAAAAATAAGACCAAAATTACCTTAACCAAGCACAAACAAAATGCTAACATAATCCTTATTGTGCTTATGTTTCATTGCCAAGTAAAATGTAACTCTGTAAACCTAAATTTAGGAACCAAACAGGGAAAAAATACATCACATCAGATTTACCAAGAACTGGGGAAAGTCTATGAAATATACTAGCAAAAGATACTATCTTCCTTTTCTTCCCTAATTTAAATCTTCCAGGTGAATTTTCAAGAGCTGACTTTATTTTTAACCCCCAACGATCAATAAATGCTAAAACCAATGGAAAATGGCAATTGGGGAACAAGATATTTACTATGTCCAAGTATTACCACAAATACTTAAAATCTACCTTTACCCCAAAGAAATCTGGTGGTTATCACTTTAATTAGGTGACCAAAATTAGCATCACTAACTGTGGGACAGCCTGACATGAACTTCCTGAAGTGATACAGAATGAAAATCACAGCATCATCTATGAGGCACTCTTGCCAAAAATGCTTAACCTAAGTCTAATCAAACCTATAGAGATAACTTCCAGTTTCCAGGAAACAAAGCAGGTAGGGGAACAAATTAAAACCTAAGGGAACAATCAGACAAATTCAAAATAGGCCACCCTACAAGTCAACTGGCACCAGGACTCATCAAAGCTAATGACAATTAGAGATCACAAGTACTTTTCTAGACTAAAGGAAACAAAAGAGATATAATCAGACTGGCTCAGCGGACATGCCTGTAATCCCAGCTGAGGCAGGAGAATCGAAATTTCAAGGCCAGCCTGAACAATTTAATGAGACCCTGTCTCCATAAACAAAAAGGGTTTAGGGATATAGGTCAGTGGTAAAGTCCTCCTGGATTCAACTCCCAGCACACAAAAAAAGTACAAATATTTAAACAAAACTAACTGAGAAATCTACATATGAATTGTATGTTAGTTGAATATTGGTTGATATTATGGAAATGTTAATTTTCTTAGATATGATAACAGTATTGTGGTTATACAGTATAATAGCTTTATTCTTAGGAGATGCATACTGAGGTGTATGACACCTTTAACTTACTTCACACCACACACACAGAAAGAAACAGATTATCTGAAGCAGAATCAGTATCAGAACCCAGGTCTTAAATCTTAACTATCCTGGAGTTCACATTCTCACTAACACTACAGTGTGCCCTAAATTATGGGTGTAGCAAATGTATTAAACAATGCCATATATGGGGAAATAGGAAGGGTAATGAAAGACATGATGTTTATCCTTTGCCTTCTGGAAGCTAATACAACCTCGTTGGGGAGTACCAGTTTTACATGACAAATCTGCTATATAAAAAATAAGTATTTCCCAGGCACACTGGTGCATGTCCCTGAGTTCAATCCCCAGTACCCTCCTCCCCATTCCCCGCTAAAAAAGTATTGCAAGAGTTCTTAAGAAGCCAGACATGGTGGCACACACCTGTAATCTCAGCATCTTGGGAGACTAAGGCCAGCCTCAACAACTTAGTTGCCCTAAGCAACTCAGCAAGACCCTGTCTCTAAATAAAATATAAAAAGGACTGAGAACATGGCTCAGTGGTTAAGTGCCCCTAGGTTCAATCCCCAGTACCAAAAAAAAAAAGAAAGAAAGAAAGAAAGAAAAGAGTTCATAAGAAGACACCAATACACTTTCAGAGAATAAGATATCTTTGAAATCTCTTTTATCTAGTAGGCTTCTTATTCTTGGCCCCCTTTCTCCTTTACTTTTCTACTTGGCAATAACTGACAGTTTTCTACCTAACAAAATTATCTGGAGACTATCTAAACATAAAATGCATATTTTGCCTATGTGGAACACAGGAGATGATTTTTTAAATAAAATACTATTTACATTTCCACTGGAAAGGCCACTAATATACTATGTGGATTTTCTTACCTCCCAAAGCAATTGTTATTTCAAGTGTTAAGAATGCCAGAAAGCCTGAAGATTTAAAAATAACTAACAAAGCGCTCAGTCCAACACCAGATGGAAAGAAATTACTCTAAAGACACATGTGTAGGAGGACATATATACAATATCACATGACATCATGCAAAAGGTTTATATAATTACATAATACTATCAAGATT
Organism: Xerus rutilus; assembly: GCA_028644305.1. Lineage (NCBI taxonomy): Eukaryota > Metazoa > Chordata > Mammalia > Rodentia > Sciuridae > Xerus > Xerus rutilus. The sequence goes on along the minus strand of CM053400.1, from coordinate 18,687,630 downwards.
GGCAGGACGTGCAGGGAGTAAGCCAACAACCGTGTCAATTCTCTGAATTGTTCAAAAAAAAAAAAAGAGAGAGAGAGAAGGGCCAAGAAACAGCAAGTGGGTGGTAGCAAAACAAAAAACAAAAAGAAAAGAAAAGGAAAAAAGCCTTCACTTTAAGCAATCTTCCTTGTGTCCTTCTTGCCTGCTGAAATGGTTGGCAGGTAAAATTTGAGGGCTTAAATTGTTGGAGCTCTTGATGGTTCTGCCTGTGTCCATATGGCCAAAAACTGGAGGGTTGGAGAGGGGTGAATTTCAACAATCTGTGCCAAGTATATTATCAAGGTGAAACATTCTTCCCTTGAATATATATAGTACTTCAAACTGGCAAATTAAAATACATGTTTGGCACATAAATTAAAATACCATTTATTTACAAAACGATATACTGAAAGATAAATCGTTAAGATCTCATTCTGTTAAAATGATTCTAAGAGGATTACTCAAGAATTTGTGTAAGCACTAGTAGCTGTACAACAGTAACTGAACCTTCATTGTACTGCATATTCCAAAAAACACATTTCTATTACACTTGTGGGTTCTACTTTTAAATTTAACCAATTCAAAATAACCCTATGGATCCCAGAACTGCCAAAAAAATAAAACACAATAACCCTATGCTCTAATGTAGTTATATCACTAAGAGTTTCTCACTTGAAACTTTTATATCATACTTTGTATGGCATAAGGAAGACATTTTCAAAGTATAATGCATACATAAAAGCTTTCTGAATCAATATTAATATAAGTATCTAAATCTCAGTTTATGTCATATACTACAATTCAGGCATATTGAGGACTTAGTAAATTTTAATTTACATTAGAATTTTTGTGGAGGATGGAAGGCACAAGGAGGAAGTGGTGTTGCATTTATAAATCACAATTAGGAGCCGGACGCGGTGGCGCACGCCTGTAATCCCAGCACTTAGGGAGGCTGAGACAGGAGAATCACGAGTTCAAAGCCAGCCTCAGCAACGGTGAGATGCTAAGCAACTCAGTGAGACCCTGTCTCTACATAAAACACAAAATAGGGCTGGGGATGTGGCTCAGTGGTCAAGTGCTCCTGAGTTCAAAGCCAGCCTCAGCAATGGCGAGGCGCTAAACAACTCAGTGAGACCCTGCCTCTACATAAAACACAAAATAGGGCTGGGGATGTGGCTCAGTGGTCGGGTACCCCTGAGTTCAATCTCCAGTACCAAAAAAAAAACCTGGATATAAGTTTTCATCAGTAGATTTTAAGCTAAAGATTTGCAACTTCAGCCAGGCACGGTGGCACACGTCTGTAATCCCAGCACTTAGGGAGGCTGAGATAGGAGAACCGTGAGTTCAAAGCCAGCCTCAGCAACGGTGAGATGCTAAGCAACTCAGTGAGACCCTGTCTCTACATAAAACACAAAATAGGGCTGGGGATGTGGTTCAGTGGTCAAGTGCTCCTGAGTTCAATCTCCAGTACCAAAAAAAAAAAAACATCTACTGCTTCTTCCCAGCTAATTATTCAATATAAACTCAGTCATATTTCCTATTCAGTCCATCAATCTTGCCCCTTCCTATCCACTCTGCCAAGATTACTTAAACCCTACCTGAGCTCCACTTCACATAGCTCAGATACCACCTTAATCTCTACAAATAGAGCTCATGCTGGGAGTCAAGAATAATAGAAGAGGGCTTAGGTTAATTGGGTGGAAGTGACTCAAAGAGTCCTCAGCCATGGAAGGGAAGAGTAGTAATTCAATAAGTAATCACAGTTTAATCCACATGGATTTATATTGGAGATAACCAGGAGATAATTGAAAAAAGATAATTTGTCTTCACAAATACAATAATAAAATAATAAATGAACATAATGCCAGAAGTTTATGTAGAATGGACTTTAAGGATTATAATCTAATTGTAAAGAAAGAAAATAGCTGCACATCAAGCTCTCTGTTTTCTCTACTCAGATTGCATGTTTACTTTGGGCGACCAGAGGAGGCTGATGAAGATTGGGGGTAGGAAATAAGTCCCTTCAAATCATTCCTAGAATTATGTTGGCCACACATGGCATGCTGCTTTTCTCCAAAGGTCAAAGAGTATCAAACACTTCCAGGTGGGAACAGTTCATTTAAATAAAAATAATTAGCAAAAATAAGTGTAGCAGACTTTCATCACAATCAGATTTTCCTACTAAACTTTCCTAAAACCAATATTTGAAGTACCAGTGAGACAGTTCTAAATGAGATCAGTACATAATATAAAATACCCAAGTCCCCTTTCTAATGCCTCCAATTTCTGAATACTGTTCATTGCTATAGTTTTTCCTTTATCCTTCTCACTGTGTGTTCATTAAATAGCAGCAGAGGAAACCAAAACACTAATCTAACCCATTGTGTACACCAGAGTGTTTGTTACAGTGCATTTTACTGAACACACCATGAATCTCCTCACATAAAAAAAGACACATAGTAAGCCACCAGTAACAAACCAAGAAACATAAATGAACAACAGAAAGTAACACATATTTGGCACCTGCCTCTCCTCTAGATAAAAGCTAAGTGCAGTGAAGCTACACCTTCCCATAATGCTGGATCCTATGTAAATAAGACCTACAACTGATCAATACAGAGGCCTATTCTAAAATTTTCATCTTTGGGGGCTTTATTCAGAGGAAAAAGCAAAGTTGTTCAAAAGAAAAACAAAATTATTGTTGTTTAGCTTGCAAGCAAAATAAATTCTATGCTCAAGCAATTGGCGGGGGCGGGGGGAGGTCCTTTATAGGTAGCAATGAATGCACATCTGAAGAGGCACTTGACCAATCACGAACTTGATGAGACTCTTGGAAAATTACCCTGGCAGCACTGTCAATGCTGGCCTGCTTCTCAGATAACAAGGAAACAGATTGTGATTTAAACGTATGCTACCCTTGATTTCAAAACCAAACTCAGGCCCTGATGGCCATTGAAATATTAGTTATGAAATCAGATCACTAATAATAAATTAGATTTTAAATAAAACAATGAGCAAACCCTATCAATCACATCAAAAAATTATAGACCACATATTTTAGATCACAATCTGATGGTAAGCATATCAAAGTGCCTGCAGAGAATTCAAGAATCCTATGGGTTTTAGGCAATGCTTCTGACAAGCTTAAGTCTGAAGGCTAGCCACGTAATTTTCAAAAATGTTAAACTCAAGCTATCCACAAGAAAATATCACACTGGTGAACTTCAAATGTGGGGCACAAACCTGACAAAAAATAACAAGAAAAATATACAGGTCATATCTCAACAAATGCCACAACCACTTCTTTCAGAGGAAATAGTAATAATTTCAAATCATTAGATATTGCTTAGAACTGTTTCTCAAGGAGAAATGGATAAAAGATGAAAGTACCTTTAAATAAACATGAAAATATTTGTACATTTTGTTATTCTTATATAAAATAGTATATCACATTTCTTTCTTTCTTTTTTTTTTCTTTGAAACAAGATCTAGATATATTGCCCAGGCTGGCCTCAAACTCCTGGACTCAAGTGATCCTCCTGCCTCAGCCTCCCAAGTAGCTGGGACCATGGGCACACACCAGTGTCCCACCAAGGGTAAACATACTGCACAACTTATGTTTGAGGGCTGGGGATGCAGCTCAGTGGTCGAATACTTGCCTAGCATCCATGAGGCCCTGGTTTCAATGCCAAGCACCGCAGAAGAAAAAAAAAAGATAACAATAAAAACATATGTTTGGGGCTGGGGCTGTAGCTCAGTGGTAGAGCGCTTGCCTAGCATGTGTGAGGCACTGGGTTCGATCCTCAGCACCACATATAAATAATAAATGAATAAAATAAAAATATCCATCAACAACTAAAAAAATATTTTTTAAAAAATGTTTGTTCCTAATATCTATTTCTTGAACACAATAAACACAACTTGGGTACTTAACAAACTTTCAAAAGATACTGGCCCTTAAAACAGGCAGAAAAAGAATAGATGCAGAAAGCAAGCAGTGATCCACCTAAAAGATAAAACCTTCTTTCATTAATTTGGTCTATTTGCAGACAGCTACAGTTTCCAAGTATTAAACTTGTTAGTCATTGGAGTTTTTAGCTCTGTGTAGAATAGAAACCTAAAAGTTTTTTTATTCTATCAGCAGCTATTAAAGGCTGTATACATTGATGGGGCATTTAGGATTTAAATCCTTTTAACAAACACCAGTTAAAGAAAACTCAACTGGATGGCCATACTAATGAAGCTTAAAGAAAATGCAAAGCAACCAATCAAAATAAAACTTTGTGAAATACCGAAGAAAGAAAGAAAGAGAGAGAGAAGAAAGAAAAGATGGAGCAAAACAAAAAATCCATCCAGTTCCTTCTACATAGAGCACTTTCAAGTTACCGATATTTGGAACATTTTTAAGGTAAGAGAACTGACAACATTCCAGAGTAATATATATGACAAGCATAGATGGAACTGTATGACCAAAGGTACAGAAAGCAATTTGAGCCGGACGTGGTGGCTCACGCTTGTAATCCCAGCACTTAGGGAGGCTGAGACAGGAGAATCGCAAGTTCAAAGCCAGCCTCAGCAATGGCGAGGCGCTAAGCAACTCAGTGAGACCCTGTCTCTACATAAAACACAAAATAGGGCTGGGGATGTGGCTCAGTGGTCGAGTGCCCCTGAGTTCAATCTCCAGTACCCAAAAAAATAAAAAATAAAAAATAAAATAAAATAAAAAAAAAGAAAGCAATTTGGTTACAGAATAAAAGAAATAAGAATAAAGGTAGAAAAGTTTTTTAAAAAGAAAAAGGGGGGGCTGGGATTGTAGCTCAGCGGTAGAGCGCTTGCCTCGCATGCGTGAGGCCCTGGGTTCGATCCTCAGCACCACATACAAAGCAATAAAATAAAGACATTGTGTCCATCTACAACTAAAAAAAATTTAAAAAAAAAAAAAAAAAAAAAAAAGAAAAAGGGCTGGGCATGGTGGTAGATGCGTGTAATCCCAGAGGCAAGAGGATCGCAAGTTCAAGGCCAGCCTCAGCAACTTAGCAAACCCCTAAGCAACTTAGTGAGACCCTGTCTCAAAATAAAAAAATAAAAATGGGGGCTGGGGTTATGGCACAGTGATAGCGTGCGCGCCTGGAATGCGTGAGGCACTGGGTTCGATCCTCAGCACCACATAAAAATAAAATAAAGATATCCTGTACGCCTACAACTAAAAAATAAAATGTTTAAAAAAATAAAAAATAAATAAAAATGGACTGGGTAGGCTGGGGATATAGCTCAACTGGTAGAGTGCTTGCCGCGCAGGCACAAGGCCCTGGGTTCAATCCCCAGCACCACAAAAAAAAAAAAATGGACTCGGTATGTCTCTCAGTGGTTAAGAACCCCTGGGTTCAATCCCTGGGACAAAAAAAGAAGGTAGAAAGGTATATTGGGCCATATTGTGCAAGAACTTACCTATAAGACACCTGGTATAAAACACTGGCATAATACTGAATGAATTTTTGGTGAGTTCTAAAGATTAAAAACGTTTATAGGGGCTGGGGTGGTGGCTCAGTGGTAGAGCACTTGCCTAGCATGCATGAGGCACCACATATAAATAAATAAATAAAATAAAGGTATTGTGTCTATCTACAACTAAGAAAAAAAAAAAAAACATTTATAAACCTGAATTCAGTTACACTGGGGGAGAAATATAGTTTTGTTAGAATCAGAAGACTCAGAAGACTAGTGTGCTGAACTTGGATCCAACGATGAATTTATTTTTAATAGTGGCAAAGATATAATGTACTTGTTTCCCTGGGGATATGAATTATGCCTATCTTTAATTATAAGCTTCTAGTAGAAAGCACTCTGAATTAGCACTTCGATTCCAAGGCAATCTGATGTTCAGCAATTATATCCATTTTTTAGTCTGCCATTTATTGAGTGCTTACTGTGTACCAGATATTCTGTCATGTCCAGTGTATGAATTGTATTATTAATAAGAAATTTATAAATTTAAATTTATAGTTTATAAAACCAAAAATTTTACAGCTAGCAAAGAATGTACTGTCTTCAATTTACAGAAAAGGAAAACAAAGAATGCATATTTCCTTAAAAAAGGTTAATTCTACATTAACAAAATTGGATGAGAATTACATAAAGGATATACATATCCTGCTTGATTAAAAGAATCAAACTAACTAAAAAACTTTTCCAGGACTGAGAATACAACAAACAGTAATGAGCAACAGTACTGAGTACAGTATATCCTCAAGAGAGTATAAATCCACTATAATAATATCCAAGACACAAGACATAACCATTTCTTGCAATTTTCCCTAAAAACAGAAGGAACAAAATAGCAGCTGTGAAATCACCCAGACTACTAAAAAAAGCTCAGCATCTAAAAAAAAAAAAAAGTGGGGGGTGGGGGGATCTCCTAATCAGCAACACATGCCAAAAAGACGACATCTCCATACACTAGTCATTTATGGGAGGGTACAGTTAGAGAAACAACAGGATGACAGTCGTTATCATGTGGCCAGAAACCAATCCGTCAGCAATTTGTTTCACGTGAGATCACTTTCTCTCTCAAGAGAATTCCTGTTTCCTGGGGAAAACGACCCTGTTTTGGCAAAAGCTCCCCAGGAATAATGGCCTGGTGATGAATCTCAGAGGGCGCGCCTAGATCCAGTCTCTCCACAGGTACAGCGGCCCAGCAAGCATGGGGAAATATTTCCAAGCCGACAGATGCGCGAACTGAAAAAGGAGGTCACGATGCTCAGAGAATAGATTTAACCCTTTGCTCACTGGGAACCTGAAGACGAAAGGGGAAAGCATTGGCTCCCGAGGGTTTAGAGATTTTTTTTTTTTTCAATGATGCAGGTGTGTGTGGCGGGAAGGCTTTGAAGGGCTGCGAGGGCTCCCTCCACCCCTCAGATTCTGCCAGACTTCTCCAGACAGCCCTCCGCTCTGCAGCTGCACCCAACACCTTCGCCGTCGGAAACACGCGATTCTCCGCACCTGGTTTCCTTCCAGGGCTCCTGCTCACCGTGCAATGACTGACAGGCCCGAGGGGACCGAGTTCCCCCGGGCAGAAACGCAGCCCAGCCTAACTTTGAAACGCCGCCCGGCGCACCCCTGCCCCTTCCTCAGCATCACCCCGCCCGCCCTGTGCTCCTCGGGCCGCGTCCCGGCTCCAGCCCTCTGCGCTGGGGCGTGAGGACGAGGCCCCCGGGTCGTAGAGCCTACGCCCCCCGCCCGGGGCCTGCTGGGGGCTGGAGACAAAGAGGCTGCGGTGCAGCCGCAGCCGCCAGGACCGTCCCCTCGGGGACAGCGTCGCGCCCCCGGACTCGCGCGCTGTCGCCGCCGCCGCCTCGCCTCGCCTCACCGGTAGCTCCTGGGCCCGGGATCCCGCGCCTGCAGCGACTGCAGCCGGATGAACAATGGCAGGAGGCGGCGCCCGCGTCCGAGGCTCGGGTCCTCTGCGGCTCGCGGGCCCGCCGGCTGCTGGCTGGCTGGCTGGCTGGCTGGCTGACTAAACCCGTGGCGGAGGGAGGGAGCAAGCGAGCGAGCGAGCGAGCAGCCCCAGCGCGCGCCCTCCCGCCTTTCCTCCGCGAGGCAAGGCCGGCCAGTCCCGCAGCCCGCCCGCCCGCGCGCGCCCCTCCCCCTCGGTTCGCCACAACATTGTAGTAAACTTCTATTGGGCCACGAGGGAGGGGAGGAGGGGGCCGGGCCCGCGGCCCGCCAGCCCATTGGCTGAGGCCGAGTTCGGCCTCCTCTGGCCTCCCCACCTCCCCTAAGCGGATAAGGAGAGGGGAGGGGAAAGAAAAAAGGGGGAAAACGCTAGGGGCTGGCTGCTGTGCGCACGCGCGAGTCGAACCCGGTCTGGTGTTCCGGGCTTCCAGCACCCACGTGGGGAATGAGGCAGTTAGTATTCCGGACCAAGGTGAAGCCTTTTCCCCCTAGAGGAGGGCGAGGTAGAAGGTCGAGATTTGGAGGTTCCAGGAAAAGCGGAACTCACATAGAGACGGCTGCCAGGCTACCCCAAGGGACTACCCCCTAATATACCTAGTAACCCAGGGTGAGTCACTCAGCTTCTCTGGGCCTCAGTTTCCCCATCTATTAGCTTGACCTCTCCAGGCGCCTCTCCAACCCAGACATTCGATAACACTCTATCCCTCTTGGCAGTTAAGGCTGAAATGGAAGCTGTGTTGAGACGGCGCCAAGATTCCATTTCTGATGCATTCAAGATTCACCTAATTTCACCCTGGCACCCTCAAAATCATTAAGGAGAAAGGAAAGAAAGAAAAAAAAAACCTAGCTTCCAAGGTCTGGTTTCCCGATGAGTTCAGGGTTTCTCGGACAATTGCCTGCTGTGCATTTATTTCCCTCCAGAAGTTTTAGAGGCCTTGACCCTTCATACTCCTTGCCAGGCTGGTCTCTGAACAGGCTGAAGCCCCACAGTAGAAAGAAGGCTCTGTTTTAGGCATGATACCCAGAAGGTAAGATAGGTTCTGGTATTTCATTTTAGAAATGAGGAAATTCAACCAGAGTCTTAGACCTGCCAGGATAAGAAACCAGGCAAACTGACATCAGAGCTGCATGTGCTGCAAGAGCTACACTGTCTCTTGGTGTCTAATCACAACCCCTTCACAATCTCTGCTCAATCTCTGGAATCAGACTGCCTAGGTTCAATGCTGAGTCTCCAGCCCTCCCTAATTTTTTGGCCTTCTCTGTGCCTCAGTTTCTGACCCCCATAAAAGTGAGAGAGTAATATAGTTCCTGCCTCATAGTTATAAGACTACATTAAAATATGTAAAGAGTTTATAACATAAGCATATAGTAAAATCTCAGTAAGTGTTTTTTAGTACTTGGAAACTAAAATATGGACTGAAAAGCATAAAACTGGATGATGTAATAGTATATTTGTGACAGGCACACACCTGTAATCCCAGCAACTCAGGAGACTAAGGCAGGTGGGTCACAAATTCAGGGGCAGCCTGGGCAGCTTAGTGAGAACTTGTCTCAAAATAAGAAGGACTAGAGATGTAGCTAAGTGGAAGAACACCCCAGGTTTCAATTTCTAGAACTAGGGGGGAAAACCAGTATATTTGTTAAGCACAATTGTCAGCTCTGAGCTGAGTATATTACATAATATTTATTTGAAACATCATAAAACCCCCTAAAGATCACCTGGCCACTCTACCTAAAATAGTCTCCATTCACACACCCTTTCCCCTTTTCCCTGTTTTAATCACAGCACTTACTCCTACCTGATTTTCTACTCTTTATTGTCCCTCTCAGTTAAATTGTTGCAATCTATACCCATGAGACTACAAGAGAAGAGGATAGGGACTTTGTTCCTCTTGTTCATCTCCCAGAACAGTGCACACATAATAAGTATTTGTTGAATGGGTGAGTGAATTTTCCTCATCTTATAAATAAGAAAACTGAGGCTTAGTAAATTCAGGTGACTTTGGCCAGGATTATTCTGTGTACTTTGGGTGAAGAACCTGTTCTTAAACATTCTGATCCCTTGCTTCAAATCTTCAGGTTCAACTATGCTTTTGATTTGGGAACTCTAGTCCTACCACTTCCAGGCTGCAGAGGCTTCCTTCACCTATCAGACAGGGAAATCTGGTACCATGAAGGATGAATATTGAAGATCAGGGGCTGGAGTTGTGGCTCAGTGGAAGAGTGCTTGCCTAGCATGTGTGAGGCACTGGGTTCAATTCTCAGCACCACATAAAAATAAATAAATAAAAATAAAAAAATATATATAGCCGGGTGCAGTAGCGCACGCCTGTGATTCCGGCACTTTGGGAGGCTGAGACTGGAGAATCGCAAGTTCAAAGCCAGCCTCAGCAAGGGCAGGGTGCTAAGGAATTCAGTGAGAACTTGTCTCTACATAAAACACAAATTAGGGCTGGGGATGTGGCTCAGTGATCAAATACCCCTGAGTTCAATCCCCAGTACCAAAAATAAATATATATATATAGAAGAGCAGTTACCAGACAGCTCACCATTTCCATCACTTTATCCAGCAAATTCATAACCATGAAAGTATTCTTTGTGCTTTTAAGTGCTAGCCAATGACATATCATATTTAAAGATACTTGTTTGGATTCATGTAATTTGTAGCATTTAATAATCATCACTCTGAAAATAAGCAGAGGTCTCAGGCTAACAGAAAAAGGCTAGATACAAGGCAATTACGAATCACTCTTAGATTCAGAGTGCCACAACACCACACTAAAATCTGTCAGCCCAAGTTTTAGAATCTCAAAGTCCTCGCTTCAGTGCTGCTTTTTAACTCTTAACCTGGAGATGAAATGGCTTTGTTAACTGTAAAGTACTATCCACACATGAGGGACTTTTGTTGTTAAGTACACACCACCACCTGTTAGGCTAAGTGCCACACTCTGAGTATAGGACTTGGGCATGTAGCTCAATGGTAGAACTTTTTACCTAGCATGCATGAGGCCCTGGGTTATATCCCCAACACAAACACACACACACACACACACACAAAATCTCCAAGTATAGCTGGACCCATCCCATAGTAGGAAGTGAGGATATAAGGAACACCCAATCTAAAAGCAGAAAAACTACACTTATCCCTGTGCCCATCTACCAAAGCAGACATCCAGTCGCAGCTCACTCACCCTGCAGAGACTGCCACTGGGTATCAAAGGTAAAAGTCCCAAGCACCATCTCTGAAGCTAATTTTCTAGGAAGAAACAGCTTGGCTTCCTGCTTACATCTAGGTGACAACTGTGCCACGCTCCAGGGCCCAAGATGGGGTCCCTAGGGGCCAGCTCTATTCTGCCTGCCAGCTGAGCCCACCACTCCCTCCCCCATTATCCCTCCTGTTCCCTCCTAGGGAATAAGGCCCTGAAAGCTGCCTGTTAGCCCCTGGAGCGGTCAAGGGCACTAAGCAAAAAAAGAGAGAGAAAGAACAAGACAGCATGAAAGGGTCTTAATCCTTCCCCATTGCAAACTGAGCTCCAGCAAAAGCAAACACCAGCTGCAGGGAAGAGGGTGAAATTAGCTAGTGAAATTAAGTGGGGAGGGACAGGAAGGGTAGATGAGGCCTCTGATGGTCTGGACAAGATGAGATTGGAACAGGCCATAAGGTGGGGGAAGAGTTGGAGCCTGAACCATACCCAAATCTGGGACATGGGCGGATTAGGGACACAGCTGGCCTGAAGTCCCAGCGATGGGGCCCATGAAAAACATTTGTCTGTTATGGAGGGCAGCAAGAGATGAAGAGGGCTTTGAAAAACTGGTCCCATCAGCAAAGTGTTCTGAACCGTCACTCCCAAATAAAAAGCAGTCCTAATACCCAAAGTATATGAAGAACAGAGCTTTCCATCCTCCACATGGTCATAAAGCTGCAGTCATTTTAGACCTTTTAAACACAACTGATAAATCAAACAAGCTGTAACAGGATGGAAATTACTGTTCATACAGTGGAATGCCTTTCTGGGGATAGTTTTATTAGAAGTACTGGAGTTATTCATAGAAATTTTAGAAAATATAGTTAAGTAAGAATATAGTTAAGGAGAGCTGGGTGCTGTGACACACATCTATAATCTCAGCAACTCAGGAGGCTGAAGCAGGAGGATCACAAGTTTAAGGCCAGCCGCAGCAATCTAGCAATCTATCAATTAGCAATTTAGTGAGACCCTGTCTCAAAATAAATAAAAAGGGCTAGCGGGCTGAGGTTACAGCGCAGTGGTAGCGTGCCCGCCTAGCATGCATGAGGCACTGGGTTCGATCCTCAGCACCACATAAAAATAAAATAAAGAGGGGCTGGGATTGTAGCTCGGTGGTAGAGCGCTTGCCTCGCATGCGTGAGGCACTGAGTTCGATCCTCAGCACCACATAAAAATGAATAAAGATATTGTGTCCAATTACAACTAAAAAAAAAAATTAAAAAAAGAAATAAATAAAATAAAATAAAATAAAGATATTCTGTTTGCCTGCAACTAAAAAATAAATATTTAAAAAAAATTTTTTTAAAAAGGGCTAGCAATATAATTATATAGCTCAATGATAAAGTGCCCTTGTACCAAAAAAAATACACACACACACACACACACACACTTAAGAAAAAATGTAAATCACCATAAAGCCACCAATCAGAAATAATTATAATCAGTATTTTGGTGGAAGACTTTCCTTCCTAGTACCTTTTCTTACACATATACTTTTTTTAACTTACATAAATTAAATCAAATGAAATTGCTGATTTTCTAGGTTAATAATAGTCCAATATCAGCAGTTTCATGTCTAACGTAATATTTTTTTGAAAACTCAGAGTGCGTTGTTTTGGAACTGACTTCTTTCCCTTGATATATTGTGAAAATTTACATCATCAATTTTTTTTTTAATATTTTTTTAGCTGTAGATGGACATAATGTCTTTATTTTATTGCTTTGTATGTGGTGCTGAGGATCGAACCCAGGGCCTCACGCATGCGAGGCAAGCGCTCTACCGCTGAGCTACAATCCCAGCCCCCTTACATCATCATTTTTAACAATGCTATCAAGTGAGTGTTCTGTAATTTAGTAAATCCTTATTGTTGGACAGTTAGATTGCTTCCTATTTTTCTCTCTTACAAATGATATTCAACAAACATCTTTTACCTGAATCATACCCATAATTTTTTTTTAGGATGCATTGAATGTACTGTGTTTTGTTTTATTTATTTATTTATTTATTTATTTATTTATTTATTTAGTACCGGGGATTGTACCCAGGGGCACTCAACCTCTGAGCCACATCCCCAGCTCTTTTTCATATTTTATTTAGAGACAAATATAGATAAAATATATATTTTATATTTTCTTTCCTTTAATATTTAGTTGTTAACAATCCTTTAGACGTTGAGATTTACAGACAGGGTCTCGCTGAGTTGCCGAGGCTGGCTTTGAACTCAGGATTCTCCTGTCTTGGCCTCCAGACCTCCTGGGATTATAGGCATGTACCACACCAGGCTATGTTTTTTTTGGGTTTTTTTGTTTTTTGTTTTTAATTAAAATGCACAATGCTGCCTGTTGCGGTCATTTTTAAGATAAAGGCAGAAGAAACTATCAAATGCAGTACATTTTGTACAATACCCTTTTTTACATATTTGAAAACACAGCATGTTTTGACCTCTTTGATAGAATGCCCCCCCCCTCTTTCTTTTGAAAGCATAGACAAAGGTTTATTGAGGAAGTAGATACATATTCAAAGGAGAATGCAGGCTATCTCAAGAGCAAGAAGCCAGAATGCACTTTTCTTACCAATATTCTCTTGAAGAGTTTTGTGTGTACAATAAAAGAAAAAACCTAAATGTGATTAAAGTCTATACATTGGGGTTGCCAAGGAAACACCAAGAAATAAGAGGCAGAGGGAAAGGCAGTTGACTTTATAAAAGAGGACCTAGTGGACAGTTGCCAACAATCCTTTAGGCCTTGAGATTCACCTAATGTCAAAACTGGTGAGACCCTTAGAGATCATCAAGCCCAAGCTGCTAACTTTTAAATGGATTGGGAGTTAGATCCAGAAACTGAAAGACACTTGTCCGCAGTGCTAGCAGAGCCCAAACTTGAACTCAAGTTTTCCAACTTTTACTACATGATTCTGTTCATAGCCTTTATTCAAGTCCAACTACATTTACTTTCCAAAGCTGGAAGCCAAGCTAAATTCTACAACCATAAAACCTAGAACTAACTGAGCTGGAAGAAATCTCAGAGATGATTTATTAATGAAAACAGTAACACAACTGGGGCTGAGATATAGCTCAGTGGTAAAGAGCACTTTTCTACCATGCACAAGGTCCAGGGCACTACAAAAGGAAAAAGAAAATCTAAAAATAGTTAACAGTACATTTATGAGCTACTTCCTAAGCACTGGGTACATATTAAGTGCTTTATTTGCACTGTTGCATTTAGCCTCACAGCAACCTCAATTACTTTTTTTTTTTTTTTTTTGATACCAGGGATTGAACCCAGGGGGTGCTTAACCACTGAACCACATCCCCAGCACTTTTTTTTTTTTTTTTTTTTTGAGACAGGGTCTCATTGCTCAGGGCCTCACCAAGTTGTTGAGGCTGGTCTTGAACTTGTGATCCTCCTGCCTCAGCCTCTTGAGCCTCTGGGATTACAGGTGTATGCCACTATGTCTGGCTTAGCTTCAATTACTCTTGAAGAAATTATACAACTTAGAATGTGGGGTGAGTTCCCCAACATCATGGTTTAAACTAGGTCTCTGATGCCACCAACCCCTATTCCATACTGCTTTCATATCACACTCAGGAATGCAGTTTAGAAATGATATGAATGAGAAATGCCAACATCTGTCCAAAAACCCCAGGGAAAGGCTGCTGTGGCTGCTTCTGATTGTAGCCCTGGGATATTCAAGGAGGAACCCAAGGCCCTGGCTTCCTGTGACCCATTCCAAACCCATTTTCTGCTCACTCAAGCTTAACCCACTAAATCTCTCTCCCTAGGACAGGGAACTGTAAAGTCTTAGAAGGTTTCCCAAGAAACAAGAGAGAGAACCGGGCGCGGTGGTGCAAGCCTGTAATCCCAGCACTTAGGGAGGCTGAGACAGGAGAATCGCGAGTTCAAAGCCAGCCTCAGCAACGGCGAGGTGCTAAGCAACTCAGTGAGACCCTGTCTCTACATAAAACACAAAACAGGGCTGGGGATGTGGCTCAGTGGTTGAGTGCCCCTGAATTCAATCCCTGGTACAAAAAAAAAAAAAAGAAACAAGAGAGAGGCCTCACCTGCTAAGTGAAGCCCTTCTAAAATTGGTAGTCAGCCTGGTCCAGCCCTCACCTGATAAGAGAGACAGGACAGAGGAGGAGATATAGGGAAGCAGGGACTTAGGTATACAGAAATGGCCAGGTTTAATTTGCCCCAAGATCCTCCAAACCTGCTATGGCAAGACAGTTCCCAAGCCGCCCAGCTAATATTCAGCTGACCTCGATTTCTAAGTTCCCAGTGACTAGGTGCATTTTAGGGAGGAAGAAAGGAAGAATAAGAAATACTACAAATAAGTCGCAACCTTCACTCTGGACCATAAATTTACTGGTGACGCTGGGCAAGTCGCTTACCCTCCATCAGCTCAGACTGCCATGACAAAACAGCACAGACAGGGCTGAGGGTGTGGCTGAGAGGCAGAACCCTTGCCTAGCATGCTAAGGGCTTGGGTTTGATCCCCAGCAACAACAACAACAAAATCATAGTCTGTGTGGTTTAAACAACAGGATATATTTTCTCACAGTTCTGGGGACTGAAAGTCTAAGATACCAGCATGGTCCGGTTCTGGTGAGGGTTCTCTTCAGAGCTTACAGAACACCATGTTCTTGCTGTGTCCTCGCATGGCAGAAAGAAAGTGAGCCCTCTGCTGTCTCTTCTTCTAAGGGCACTAATTCATCCCAAGGGTTCCACCTTCAAAATCTCATGTAGCCATGATTACCACCCAAAGGCTCCATCTCCAAATGCCGTCACATCAGGGGTTGGGCTTCAACATATGAATTTGGCAGGGGAGACAACAAATATTCAGTCCGTAATACCCACTCTGACTTCTCATTTCCTCACCAGTCAAGTGGAGGTGGTTGTGCTTACCCAGGCTGTCCCACAGGGTGGCCAGAAGGATCAAAGGATGTCAGATGTGCAAAAGGGTTCTGCAGATTGTAAAGTCCCTCACCTGTACTGAGTATGAGTTTTACTCTAAACCTGTTATCAACCCAGTGGAAAGAATCCTCAACTCAAAGCAAAAGCCTCCCTGGGAGAGGCCACAATAATTTCCCCCTTTCTTCACCCCATGAACATTTACTGAGCATATCCTTTGTGCAGGCCCTGGGGATCCCAATATGAATGAGATGAGTCCTGCAGCACTAGGACGACAATCAACATTATCACCCCTTATATAAGTGATGACAGGAAGAGGTAAGAAGACTCTGGGTTTTTGAGGCAAGGGGCCCTGAGTTCCAACCGAAGCTCCACCACTAAGATACTATGTGAGACCCTTCCTCTCTGTTCCTTATCTGTAAATGGGGATAATGTGTGCCAGCCTCTGTCCCAAGCACTGTATATGCAATGTGTCACTAAGTCTCCACAACAGTCCCCTGGGGAAGGTATGGCTATCAGTCCCATTTTACAGATGAGGAAGTAGCATCTCAGAAAAATGAAATTGTGCCCAAGATTACCCAGCTAAGTGTCCAGTGTAGGATTCAAACCCACAATGCCTAGCCCTATTGTTACTAATCTTTTTACAGTTTTTCAGATTGTCTTCATTTCCATGATGGTCACTATAATAATACCAGCAAAGATGTGCAAGGCACTGGTTATGTGCCTAGGTATGCCACCCATGTTCTCTTATTAAATCTTAAAATGATACTATAGAGTAGGTACTAATATTTTAAGCCTATTTTCTAGCTTTGAGAACTGAAATCAAGAAGAAAAGTAATCTACCCAGTGTCACACAGTTAGGAAGGAGTAAAGTTGGGAAGTCAGGTACATCTGACTCCAAAACTCAAACCCTTACCCACTATACTATCCTGTCTCTCCCAGTGAGGCCAAGAAGCATCCTTATCTCTGTTTGACAGGTGATAGAGCTGAGGCCCTGCAGGAGGAACTGATGTACAGAAGTCATCTATTAAGTCAACACGAAAGCAGGGACTAAAACCCAGGTTCCGCCGGGCATGATAGCTCAAGCCTGTAATCCCAGCACTTAGGGAGGCTGAGACAGGAGAATCTCGAGTTCAAAGCCAGCCTCAGCAATGGCGAGGCGCTAAGCAACTCAGTGAGACCCTGTCTCTACATAAAACACAAAATAGGTCTCGGGATGTGGCTCAGTGGTCAAGTACCCCTGAGTTCAATCCCCAGTACCAAAAAAACAAACAAAGAAACAAAAAAAAACCCAGGTTTCTAGTCTTAAACCCAGTGTTTTTTCCTCCATTTATAATACCTAAATCCTAAGCATCAGAAAACATCCCTGTCAGATGAACATTTGGAAACCCTATACCTAGCTCCCCTGAGAGCACGTGGAATCCCCACTATACCAGGCCAGGCAAAAAGAGCAGAAAGTGTAGGAAGAAACTTAGGATATTATCCTGGGAAGATAGCAGGTAGGGACAGCAGTGCCCCAAGCTCTGAGCATCACAGTCTTGGTCTCCCTGAGTTATGGCTTAGAGCTGGGAAGAGGGGCGTGCCAGAGGAAGCTGCTCGAGGCTTGCCCACCCCCACCCGCTAGCACAGCTCTCTGCTGTGATTTCTGCTGAAAAACAAAAAGCTCAATAATCTGGGCCTAACTGCTAATTACCAATAATGACATAATCACCATTGTGGGCCCAACAGCCAAACAGCCCCAACTAGAAATTCTGCATAGCTCAGGCTCAGGAACAAAAGATTTGGGCACTCCAGCTGAAACTGATGCCCTGGCAGAAAACAGCAGAAGCAAAAGGGCCTCAGAGTTGACCCAGCCAAAGTATTATCTGGCACACGGAAGAGATGATGACCACTCACTTTCTCCTTACAATTCATACGCTCCCATACAATTATTTATTGAGAATCTACTAGGTGCTCAGCACAATGCTAAAAACCCAGAGAGGGGAAGAGGCTCCATTTATTCACCATTTCCCTCCACAAATATCTATTAAACACCTAGTATTTGCCATACACACTGTTCTAGGTACAATGGATATAACACTGAATAAGACAGATGAAAATCACCACCATCACTGACCTCACGTTCCAATGGGGGGCGGGGTGATAAACAAATAATTGATAAAATACAGTATATCAAAGAGTGATAAGTGCTATGGAGAAAAATAAGCCAGAAGGGCAGTTAAGGGAAGGAAGGGTGTTACAATTTTAAATAGGATGGTCAAAAAAGGGCCTTACTAACAAGGTGACATTTAAACAACAAAATTAAGGGGATGAGACAAGCCAAGAAAGTCTTTGTAGAAAATAGAGTGTTCCAGCTGGGCACAGTGCCACACACCTGTACTCCCAGCACTTTGGGAGGCTGAGACAGGAGAATCGCGAGTTCAAAGCCAGCCTCAGCAAGGGCAAGGCACTAAGCAACTCAGTGAGACCTTGTCTCTAAAATAAAAACACAAAATGGGGCCAGGGATGTGGCTTAGCAGTCAACTATCCCTGAGTTCAATCCCTGGTACCAAAAAGAAAAAGAAAATAGAGCGTTCCAGGCCACAGCCCCAGCAAGTGCAAAGGCCCTGGGGTGTAAGTTTGCTGTATGTTTAATGACTTGCCTGAGATAATGCCTTCAGTCATTAAAAGTGCTGGGGGAAGGTAGAGAATGCCACAGATTAATCGCCCACTGTGTACTGAGACTCCTCTAAGCTTAGGACAACTCTGGAGGTTTTGCTTTGCTCACTATTCTCACATTTACACATGAGGGAGTGGGACACAGAGAAGTAAATGACCACATCACACAACTAGAATGAGCAGATCTGTCTGATGCCAGCTTTTGGCCACCTCTCTGCTCCTTTTGTCTTTGCTCTGTCTATGGAAATTCTAAATATTAATTGGGTGAATGAGTGAACAAATGCAACCAAGTGGATGTGGCCTGCCTTCTCGGTGAACCGTCTCCTCCAATTCCAACGTGTCAGCTATGGGCTGAGCACTTTACACAACTATCTAATTTAGCCCTTAAATAATCCCATGAGAAGATGCTAATAGTTTTCCCACTTTATAAATGAGGAAACGGAAGCTTGCTAAAATAGACACCTGCTGGAGGTCCCATAGCTGGTGAAGCGGGAAAATCTGAGACCTGTCAGTTCCCAGGTCCCTATTTTTAATCCTAAAGAATCAGTAGAAACTTCTGACATCCATCCTCCCCTTCCTTTTATAAATCAGAAAACAGGCTTTGGGAGGCAGGCAACTTGTCTAAGGTCTCCCCGGGGGAAGAGCTGGGAAGGCCAGTGTTTCTTCCCTTCCACTCTCCTGCATTTTAGGGTCTGGGTCAGGACTTCTCTTTTAGGCCTGTTTCCTGACATCTGCAGAATTCTTTGTGTTGTCCTAGTCCTGGAGGACAGTTCCAAGGAGCTCCCCATCCACCTCTGCCCCTCAGTGCAGGCCTGGGCAGTATAGGGCCTTTCCTACTCTCCTTTCTAAAGTGCTTACAGTAACATCAGTCAGAGGAGACCTTTCAGAAGGGAAGCTGTCTTGGGTGAGGACAGTGTCTCAGCCAACTGATAAAGGAAAAAGTGCTGAGCCTCTGGCTTTCAAACTAGTTTATCAGGTCTCATCTGTTCAATAAAAAAAACATATCAAACACTTAGAGGTCCTAGACTGGAAAAGAATAGGGCAGAAATTTCATACGATGCGGCAGTTAGAGTAGCAATGACAGTAGCTCCCTGCCCTTGAGGACTCACGAGCTGCTCTTCCTGTGTGACTGCTGGCCCTCACAGCAAAGTCAGCCTGATCCTACAGCAAGGGAAACTGAAGCTCAGACAGGTTAAGTGACAGCCCACGTCCCCACACCACCTCATTCGTGGGACAGAGCAAAATTTAGTCCAAATAACTAAATTCCAACCGAATGACCTGCATGATCAGCCACCCACTCGGATCTGACTTTCCTGCATCTGTGAAAGGGACTTGGTAGTCTGTATCTGTTATAGGCTCCAGGAAGCTCAGGGACTCTGTTCTGCCCTGACCATGGGAACTCCAGAGATCTGGGATATCACACTTACTCTTCTTCCAAGTATCAGAAAAAAAGAGCCTGGTTATCAACTTCCAGGGGAAGAAAAAAATAAAGCTCCATATTTTACAAATATGTGTCCCTGTTTCCGGGCCGCTGTTGGCTTTGGCCTCCGGTTGGGGAGGGTCCTCTAGGTTAGGCAGTGGGAAGCTTCCCCAGCCTCAGGATTGAGGCCAAGGAGGCCAAGGGGCAGGAGGGGAGCCAGCTCGGCAGTGGGCCAGGACCCCCCTGGAGACCTGGGCTTGTTTCTTAATCTTTTCCTTCCTTTGTTGACTAGAGCAGGCTGCCAGGAGAGGCAAGGGAAGCAGTGGGAGGGGCCAAGGAGATGGAGGAGTCCTGGCACTGATGGTTTAATTATGCTCCTGTCTATGGGTACACACTACAGTACACACTGGGCCAGGAGATTTACAAGGATTCCCTCATGGAAGCCTCTGCCCTTCCTATGAGAAAGGCCTGCTGTCCCCATTTTACTGAGGGGGAAACTAAGGTGCAGAGAGGGTAAGCCAGCAAGGGAAGGCTGCACGACTAGCCAGGGGCAGGGCTGGCAGGGAACCCAGACTGCTGACTCCAGAGAGAGGCAGCCACTGGGTCTGCAGTGGGGGGGGAGAAGGGGAAGGGCGGGGAGATGGAGGAGGAGCAGGGCGGGCAGGGCCCTGGTGGTCTCCAGGAGCAGAGCAGGCAGCTGTGAAGGTGCAGGAAGGAGAGGGGAGCCATTGGCCATCCCAAAGCCCTGCGCAGAGCAGCCCCACTGCCGAGGCCAGCCTCACCTCCCATCCTTGCCTGCCTCTCCCTGTCTGCTCCCACCACGGCTTGGCCACCTGAGCCTGCTGTGCCACACCTACAAGGTTGTTCTTTGCATTCTTGCCTAGAGAGCTCGTGTGCACCCCTCAAGTGCCAGCTTAGTGCTCTTCCCCAGCCACCCATGACTACAGTCAACCACCGGCTACCCTGGGCTCACTGAGCACCTGTAGAGCAGGAATCCCATCTGAGTCACCTTTGTATCCCCGGAACCTAGCCCAAGCCAGTGCGCAACCAATGTTTATTGTCTAGTTGTGAATTATCACTGAATCTTTGAGTCAGGCAAAACAGGTTTTCTTATCCTCACTCTCAAGAGAGGGACAAGGAGGGAGCAAGGGAGGGAGGGACTTCTGAGAGGACACAGACATTCGGTGACACAGTTGACAGGCCCAGAACCTAGGGCTTCTCTGCACCCCACAGACGCAGAGGGGCCCCAACCCAAAGGGTTCTCATCCCTGCCAGGACCCACCAGGGTCACCACAAGGGATCCCCAAGTGGAGCCCTGGGTGCCAGGGTCCAGCTCAGACATAGCTGCTGCCTGGGGCCACTGAAGGGAAAGGTGACAAGGAGCAAATGAGTGGCTCGTCCCCCTCAACCTAGTTCTGGCTCCTCCTCCAGATGCTTCCCTCACCCAAGACTCCGGGGATCATTTACCCCTGGGCCCAGGATCCTGTCCTCACTTTGGTGCTCTCCCACCTGCCCGCTGTGGTCCACTTTTACATCATGCTCGCTCTGCCTCCTGAACAGGCCTCACACCTTCCCACGGCTCCATTGTTCCACAGGGATTCCTCACCTGGACAGCAGCCCTGACCCTGCCCTCCCCTGCTTAATATCTAAGCCCACCCCATGGCCCATAGGTCAAGTTCCTTTAACTCTGCTGAGCCTCTCTCTCTAGTCGCATTCCCCAGGTGCAGGCCCCAGCTCTGGACTTTGGCAGACTCCGTAGGAATGTCCTTTCCCCTGGTCTTGGCCTAAGAACTCCTATTCTCACTTTAGTGCCTCCATCAGAGGTAGAATTGATAGTTCCTGTCCTTCTTTCCAACAAGACTCTCAGCTCCCCAGGGGGAGGAGAGACAAAGACTACATAGAATCATGTTCAGACCCCATGCCAGCACAGGACTTGGCACAGAGTGGGCATGGGTAAAAGCAGATGATTATCCTTGGGAGGCTGAGGCAGGAGGATCACAAGTTAGAAGCCAGCCTCAGCAACTTAGTGAGACCCTGCCTCAAAGTAAAAACTAAAAAAGAGCTGGGAATGTGGCTCAGTGATAGAGCACCCCAGGTTCAATCCCTGGTTTAAAAAAACAAAAGATATATAAGAAAGGGACATACATTCTTCCATGAGCTTTCATAAGCACCTTCCCCTTCACTCTATAGATACCTTTCAGAACCTGTTTACCTGTCAGATGTCAGACTAGGTTACTATCCACCTGCCCCCAGTAGTTCTATCCCCAACCTGACATCCACCGTCCCAAGAGGAACTTTCTTTTTTTTTTCTTTTCTTTTTGGTACTGGGGATTGAACCCAGGGGTGCTTTACCACTGAGCCACATCCCCAGCTCTTTCTGTTTTGTTTTGAGACAGGATCTCACTAAGTTTCTGAGGTTGACCTTGAACTTGTAACGTTCCTGTTTCGCCTCTGGAGTGGCTGGGATTATAAGCATGCCCCACTGCATCCAGCTCCAAGAGGAACATCTTTATAATGGCAGAATAATGCTCATTAGTACCACTGGCTGGGCATTTCCCATGGGCCTTGTAATTTAATCCTAACAAGAACCCTAGGATGTAGGAAGGTTCTTTTATTATCCTCATTTTATAGATAAGAAAATTGAGGCCCTTAGAGGTTACATATCTGTCTTAGGTCACACAACAAGGATTCAAAGCCAGGTCTTGGGGCTGGGGCTATTGCTCAGTGGCAGAGCACTTTCCTAGCATGCACTAGGGCTTGGGTTTGATCCCTAGAACTGCAAACAAAAAGAAAGACCAATTTGTCTGACTTTCAGCCATTCTCCTGTCCAGCCTTCTCCTGCTTTTCTATAATCCCCTCTCGTCAAAACTCTTAAAACACCAGGGCCTGGTAGGGGAGCAGTGTGGTGTGAATTTATTTATCCAACGAACATCCCAAGAGCTCCCATCTGCCCTGGGCTGGGCACTGGAGATGGACAGAGAAGACTTAGATGCACCCCTGCCTCCTCGGGGGAGACAAGAGAGTATCACACTAAGAATTTGGGCCTTGAAGTCAACAGACTTGTATTTGAGCTCCTCGATTACCACCACCACCGCCACCAATAGCTGTGACTCTGGGTAACTCATGTGACTTACGCAGTGCCAGTTTCTTCATTCATAAAATGAGGATGAAAATGCCTATCTCAGAGGGTCAGTGGGAAAAAGACAATATATCTAAAGTAGCACGTAACAACCAGCCCTGCATATAGGAAACTTCCAGCAAATGGCTTGTATGTGATGAGAGCTTCTCAGGACCCCAAGGCCTGGGTAGATGTAATTCTCCAGGGCTGTCCCTGCATCCTCCTCAGCCCAAGCCAAATACTAAAATGGATAATAATGCCAATCAGCCTCTGTTCTAAGTAAACAATTCTCCAAGAGAAGTGGCCTTTACTAACCCTATTTTACAGGTGAGGCTGAGACAATCTGGGCAGAGTAGGTAGATGACTGAACCAAGTCACATAGCACAAAAGTAGCTGACCTGGGACCTCCACTCAGCCACATCCACACCAGACACAGCCCAACCTGTGTCCCAGGGCCCTGGTCAGACTGCGGGACATTCAGGATCTGACTCCTAGATTGCAGTCCCAGCTAGGTGGGAAGTTAAAGTGGGAGAAAGGAGACAAAAAAAAAAAGGACACTTTACTTAGTTTAGTCCCCTCCCAAAATAAGCCCAAGGCTAGAGGAACCATCAGTTATCAAGTGGGAGAGCTGGGGATGTGGCTCAGTGGTAGAGCACTTGCCTAGCATACCCAAGATCCTGGGCTCCATCCCCAGCCTGGGGAGCAAGGGGGCCCTGTGCTGAGTGCTTCTCATTGGCTCCTTCCTATACCCATGCAGTAAAAGTGCTGTGATATGTATGTCACAGATGTGGTCTCTAAAGCACAGAGAAATTCATGGCTCACCCAAGGTCACACAGTGAGGAAAGTCAGTACCAGGAAGACAGAATCCCTCCTCTCCTCTCCCACCTTCACTCAGACTCTCCCAGCTGCCCAGCTCTTCCCATGAAAGCTAAAGGCTGTGCCACTCCTTCCCCAGGAGGTCCAGCTGCCTAGGTCCCTCTCCCAACTGATTGATGCCTGTATGGTATTTGGTCCCTCACTCAGTTCAGATGTCCACTGAGCCCCTGTGATGCTTGGCATTTTATATCCATTAACCATCTAATCCAACACAAAGCACATTGACCAATGCATAGTAGATGCTCAACAAATATCTTCATTCATTCAAAAGCAGTCATTGATGTGACAGGCACAGCAGTGAAACAGATGAGCAAAATCCCCTCTCCTCATGGGGCTGGTGGGTATTCATATTCTCATTTTACAGAAGTAAAACTGAGAAGCAAAGAGCTACCATCGGTAAGTGGCAGTATAAAGATTCTATTCTAGGCCAGTCTACCCTAAAGACCTTTAAATGTATCATATGACCGCAAAGTCACTACTCAGTATGTCAAGCAGCAGCAGAAATCTCAGCCCCGCTTCTGATAGGATCCTAACTTTACAGAGTGCCTCCTCTGAACCTGCCATCCAACCTCTGGGCTTCTTACACCTCCCAGTGGCCTCAGAGCCACCGGGCACACATTAGAATGGAACCAGTACTCACCCAGAAACAGCCATTGGGGTCACGCAGCCAGGCAGAGAGAGGATATGGAGCCATCGCCGCCACGGCACATGCAGGAAAAAGACAATCGTGAGAAATATAGCACAAGCAACAGACAAGCTCTTTGGGGCCTCTCTTCAGTGGTGGCCCGAGCCGGGAGACAACCCTGCCTGCCCTCTGCCTATGGGGCTCTGCCGGGGTAGAAACCCTCCAGTCAGCAATAATCTGATAATCCACCCTGAGCTCACCAGGCTTCCCAGAGCCCAGCCCACCCACCAGAGGCTGCAAAATCCCTGTGGACAAACATCCATTGAGCGCCTGCTGTATGCTGTCAGAGAGATTCATTTTGGAGAAGACAAACACTATCCTTGCCCTTAGGGGCCTACAATGCAGGAACAAGGCGATCCGTAAATAACTATCAAATTACAACTTTGAGGAGTGCCTCAAGGAGACTTAAGAACCTGGGATCAAATTCTGGCTCTATCATTTATGGCTCTACCATTTCTGACCTTGGGCTTATTTTTTTTAACTTCTCCACGCCTCATTTACTCATCTGTAAAATGGGGATGGATTAGTATTCACCTCATAGCGCTGGCGTGAAGACTGCATGAATTCACTTATAAAAAGCCTTGTGAACAATGCTTGGCACACAGTAAGCTGTTCCTAAGGGTCATTACCGCAGGGGGCTGTAGGTATGGGCAAGGCCACCCCACAAGGTTGCTCCAAGGACCAAATGAGACAATGAGAGGGGAAACCTGAGCACAAGGTAACTGCTCAGTGAAGATGGCGCTGCTCCGGGGACGTTCTCCAGCACATCCCCTCAGTAAAGCATCTCAGCAGAGGGGCTTTTGGAAATGTCTCCTCCCTCCACACACTCAGAATTACCATTTTGCACTAAAAAATAACTAGAAAGCACACTCTCGCCTGATTCTACAAACGCCTCACTTTTGACCTTCACAGTAACCCAAGGTGTGACAAAGGTGTAATTACTGCCATTTCATTTTACAGATGAGGACAGTCATACCAAGGGACTCCTCTCTGTGTGCCCTTGGGGGTATCATTTCCAAGCCCACATAAGTGGTCAAGCCAGCATCTCAGCTCACATCTGCCTGGAATTTGTTCTTCATATTTTCCCTTGATGTTTCCCTTGGGTGTCTGCAGAACAGCCCCACAGAGGTTAGAATCCCTCTAACTTCAGTCCCTTCATCTGAAATAGCTGTTAAGCAGCCAGCCCAGGATCCAACCTGTTCCTGACCCAAACTTCCTCCACAGGCTCAGTCATCATCACCCTGACCCTTCCTCTACCTCTTTACCTCAGCCACTAACCTGCGGACCAAGGAATATCTACACTCACTTAAATCCAAGGTTTACAGATAGGGAAACTGAGGCCCAAAGTCAGCCGCATGCCATGGACACCTTTCCTAGCTCAGCTCTTGTACCTGAAAAATAGTTGGGTGGGGTTGACCCTCTGAAGACAATTCCAGTGGACTCTGACTTCCAGGTTGTGCCCTCTACCCCTCTTCCTCTATGCCGGGTCCAGTGAGCACCCAGTGCAAAAGTGGCACAGCCTGTTCCCCCACTCCTCTGCCTGAACACCCCAGAGCTCAGAGCTCACTGCAGCAGGGGTCAGGCAATTCCACAGGTAAGGGCTAACTAAGCAATGTGAACGCCTCAGTACCTGTGAGGTGGAGGGTCCCCGTCCCAGTCAAGTCTGGGCTTTGGGGTTGAACCTAAGTTCAAATCCCAGCTGTGTGACAGGTCAAGTCAACTCACCTCCATGAACTCCTGTGAAATGAGGATGACAGTAGTTCCCTCTTGAGGTTGTAAGGATTAAATGAGTTGATGCTGTGTAGGAAGGGCTTAGAACACTCTGCACAGTAAGTGCTTAAGAGGCAGTGGTCCTGATTATGATCAGAGAGCACAGGTCAAGAATAGGATCTGTGAGCTCATCATACTCAACCGCGATCTTGCTCCATCCTTCCCCCTCACGTGGGATGGGGGCATGTGGTAGACTAAGATCCAAACCAGGTCCTGAGGCTATAGTCATCTGTGCCAGAAGACCCATAGAGACTCCAGGCTCATCTCTCCCCATTTCATAGGAAGGGAAACTGAGACCCAGGAAGAAAAGTGCCTGACCTGCAGATTATAAAGGGATAGAATTCTGCTCTCTTGAATAAACATCAGAATTTCAGGCCTGGGAAAATTCTGAACACCCCCCAACCCAGAGAGGGAACTGTCATACAGACCTTGTCTGTAAATCTCCAACATATCTCAGGCTACCATGACCTCCATGGTGAGCTTCTGAGTATCCTCTTCAGCTCTGTGGCTGGCAACCCTGAATATGCACATGCTAGGTGCTCTGGAGAGGCTTAAGAAATGAAGTTCTCTAGCTTTGTACCTGTGTTCAAGGTCCTTCCAGGATGTTCTCCCCGATCTCCTCTCCTTGGTCCCACCCCAGCCTCTGCCTCACCCTGCAGCCCAGGTCCTGTCTACTGGGCTTCACTCCAGGCGATAAAGTTCTGGGCCTCCACAGGGCCCGCACAGTGTCAGCATCTTCCCAGCCAGGCTGGGATGTTCCTGCCCGGCACAGCCAGGAGACATCTGGCCAGGATCCACTCTGCAGAGAGGGTGCTGGCCCTCTGCTGCCAGGGCTCCACTCCCACTGGCCAAGGGGGTGGGGCAGCCTGGGAGCCCTGAGAGCTTCTATTGGCACCTGGGGCCTACAGAGGGTGGCCAGCCTGGACTAGGTGGTGAAGGGATGGGTCAATCAGGAGAAAACAGGGTGTGGAATCTCCTTGCCTCACTGAGCGCTACTCACACACCCAGGCACTCCATGTTGCTGGGACCTGGCAGGCCCTGCCTGATTCCCTTGTATACATGGGGAAATCTCAGGGCTTCCTCACTCAATTATTTTCTTAAAGCAGCCCCACTGGCCTGCTCTCAGAACAGCTGCATATTTAGTTCCTCAGTTGATTCTGCTAATGCCCATAAGGTCCAGATCATTGACTAAAGAGGAACGTAGGGCTCAGAGAGGTGAAGTGACTCATGGAAGGTCACACAGCAAGGATGTCGCAGGGCCAGGATTCAAACCCAGTTCTGCTGCATGCAAAGCCTACAGGATGATGTCTCCCTCCCTCCCTCATGGCTCTCTATAGTTTCTAGTTCCCTTTCTTCCCAGACCTTCCACCTCCTTCTGCATTCTCCCCTCCCCCATTCCTAGTCAGAGTTAATAATTCCCACCTCACAACTGCTATAACACCTTACTTACATGCATCTGACAGCAGCAGGTACTACAGCCTGCGGGGTACAGAAGTTATTTCTGAAGTGTCTGTCTCTGACTCCCGGGAGGGCTTTGATGGCAGGAAGTGACCCCCCTAACCTGTTCCTTAGACCTGATGGTCTATCACTTCTATCTCTACTTCCCTCACCCCACCCCCATCCCTAAGCAAAAGTCTTCTCCGGCCTCCTCCCATCAGTCCCCTCCCCACCCCAGGTTCCTGCCAGCACTGTCCTCCAGGTCTGTAACTGTGGAGGTGGGGAGCTTACTGGGGGTAGGGGGCAGGGGCTCTGTGCCAATGCTCTGGCCCCTCCCTGGTCTCTCCTCGCTTTCAGTAGCTGAAGGGGCTCCCAAATGCCCTAAACCCCAGCCAGGCTCTCTCCAAGCCGCCTCCTGAAGAAAAGGACCCCAGAGACCGCCTTCCTCCTAGGTGCGGGAACTTGAGGGGGTGACATGTAGCCACTACTTCCCAGGGGAAGATACCGGCCCTGGAATAACCTTACCCCACCCTACCCGGACAGTTCCCCTCCCGCTTCTGGACAAGTCCCCGCCTCCAACTTGCCGGACGGAAGGGGTCCCTTCCTACACCAAAGAGGTGGGGCCTGCGGGAAAGTGTAGGTGAGGGCGAGACAGCTCTTGCGGAAAGACAGAGGACAGAGAGACTGGGCCACAGCGAGAGGGCGATGAGACCCGGGGAACCGAGGCACGAGAGCGAGCAGGAACCCGGGCCGATAGAGACCTGGGAGACCAGTGGCAGAGGGAAGCACTCGAGACCCAGCCTGGCAGGGAGTGCGTGGGGCGAGGCGACGGCCGGAGGGCCAGCCCAGCGGCACAGCCGGCGCCCCAGCTCGCGGGTCCCTGGGTCCGGAAACTCAGCCAGTTACGTAAGGGCCGGCGGGCGCGGGGCTCCCGGCCCGGCGCCCCCTCCCGCTGCCCGCCCTCCCGTCCGCCCGGCCGGCGCTGCGGCGGCCCAGCTGGAGCGTGCGGGGCGGGTGGGGCGGCCGTGGGCTGCGCGGCTTCGCAGGGACCCGGACCGCCAGCAGCAATGAGTGCAGTTCCGGACCCGAGCTCCTGGACTCCTCTTCTGACGCCCGAACCCCTTGTGCACCCCGAACTCCCAGGCCCCTTGAGCCCCAAGTTCGGACCCCGGAACCCCGGACCTCTAGCCCCTCCCCCGGACCCTAGGATCCCGGTCTCGCCCCTCCCGGGACGGCTCGGGCCCTTGGGGTGGGTTCATCTGTTCCTCTCCCCGTCCCTCCCAGGGTCCAGGGGTTGCCCCCCAGGTGGTCCACGCTCACCTGGGTTGGACCGGGCGGGGACCTGGCCGGGCCGGGCCGGGCCGCGTTCTCACTCTCCGCTGCTCTCGCCCTTTAAGAGGTTTCTGCCACTTTGCCCCGCCGGGGGCCTCCACCTGCACTGACAGGGCAACTCTGACGTGAGGCCCCGCCCCCGCCCCGGGAGGTCCTCTAATTGGTGCAGGCAACTGTCAATCTGTGGGGCGGCAGACTGGACCAGGCAGAGGAGAGCGAGCGCTGCAACCGGGAAGGGGCGGGGGCTGCAGGTGCGGCCTGGCCAGAGTGCCTAACCCCGCCCCTTCCAGGGCAGCTTCTGAGAAACCTAAAGGGTCAGGGGAGGGGAGGGCAAGGAGTTGCCGGATTGGCTGGTGTGGTCTCTGACGTCATGTGGCAAAAGTATGAGGCAATTTGCCACGTGGTGTTGTCCCTAAGGGTACTAGGTTGGAGTCGGGGTTGGTCATAGAAGATCTAGGGAAGTGACCTTGATGAGACTCACCTAGATCACCTATCCCACTTTGTCCTGTTCGACCTTGAGCCAGTCACTTCTCTGAATCTGAGTTTCCTCAGTTATAACTCTTGAAGTGTTTTCCTAAGAATGATATATGCCAAGCGCAGATCTGGCACACAGGGAGTTGTTCAGCAAATGGGAGTTCTGGTTTCTCTTGTGTCTATCTTACCACTATCCTTGGTGACTTTCTCCCTCCTGATGGTCCATCAGTGCTGTAACGGGTTTATATGGCCGCTGATCAAGATCCCTGTCCATTTCAGATCTGCGTTTGCTCCCATAATGCCAATGGCAGGAAGCTCACCAACTCGCAGGGTGGACTTTCATTTTAAGACCATTCTGAGACTTCAAAAGCTCTTCCTCAGATTAAGGCCAAATCTGCCCTTCAGTATTTGTGCCCACAAAGAACAAACAATCCCTGTTCCTTGTGGAGGAATCACAGAATCACCAAATCATAGATACTCCATACTGGAGAGCCATGGAGAGTTAATCCCTTCTTGGGTAAATGGAGGAAACTGAGGTCCACGGAGGGCAAGTGGTTGCTTGCATCCCAATCCCACTTACTAGCTGCCTTACTTTGGGCAAACTACTAACTCTCCAAACCCAGTTGCTCCTCTGTAAAATGATGTTAATAAAAGCATTTTCCTCAAGGTCTTTTGCCAGAATTAAATGAAAGAATCTGTATAAGTGCTGAGAACAGTGCTAGGGTAAGCCTCCAGTAAGTATTAGCATTTATTATGATTGCTGGTGTTATTGTAATATCAGTGCTTAAATGACTTAAAAGTCATAATTCATTCATTCCTCCACTCCCTTTGCTGAGTCCTTCTCTGAGTCAGGTCTTGTTTTAGACTTCAGGGCTCTAGTCCCTGTTTTCCAGGAGTCCATAGACTAGCAGACAAGGGCAGGGCATCAAGTCTCTAGATCTGGAGCATGTTTTCTCATAGAGGAGGACCATTCTAATGCATCAGAGAAACTTTGTATCCTTGACCAGAAATCTAGCTGCTTGAAACCCTTTCAGTCTCTGGCCATGTAGCTGGGCGCGGTGGCTCACGCTTGTAATCCCAGCACTTAGGGTGGCTGAGACAGGAGAATCACGAGTTCAAAGCCAGCCTCAGCAATGGCGAGGCACTAAGCAACTCAGTGAGACCCTGTCTCTACATAAAAACACAAAATAGGGCTGGGGATGTGGCTCAGGGGTCGAGTGCCCCTGAGTTCAATCCCCGGTACCAAAAAAAAAAAAACCAGAAACTCAGTCTCTGGCCATGTGAACCCTAGTACATACACATCTGGGCTCCAAATCACACTGACACACCTTTCACATGCCTTTGTACACAGCTGCCCAATAGAGCAGCACTGCCTTGAGCTTAAGAGCCAGGGATTTGGAATCAGTGGAGCCTGGGCGCTGCACTAGCTTTTTGCATTTGGGAAAGTCATTTCCCTTTTGGGGTAAAATGGGATTAATAATGGTACCAACGTTCTATGAAACTGTTGTGATGATTAAATGAGTATATAAAAACATATATGCAAATATTCAATAATGAATCCAGTGTTATTTTTTAATTGCTCCCGCGTGTATTCATGCACCCAGAAGAGAGCAGGCTGGGAACTCTTTGATTTGGCCTCCGCAAGCAGGGGCTCCCCTACAACCACCATCCCTGACTCAATCAAAGGGCCCAGGAGCCAGGAAAAATGAGCAATAGTGTAGACAGGGTTATTCTAAAGCGAGGCTGCAGGCCCCACCCCTTGCCTGTTGGGAGCAGGCACGTGGCTCCAGCTCTGTTGGGCTGAGCTGCCTGCGGGTGACTCAGCAGTGCCAGCGCCTGCCCCAGCCTGATAAGTGTGTGTACCTCTGTGTGTGTGTGTGTGTGTGTGTGTGTTTGGGATGTTGCTGAGTTTGTGTATACTAAGGACATCAAGGAATGTGTGATCTTGTGAGTGTCTCCCATCTCCTTGTATTTGCATGTGTAAGGGTGTGCCCACGTTTGTGAGTCTATACACAGGGTCCTATGAACAGGTTCCCTCCCCCTGCCCAGCCCCTGGGGCCTCTCTGCCCAGGCACCTGTGTTTCCTGTCGAGGTGACTTGTACAGTTGTGTGGACAAATAGATCCTTGCCAGTCACTTTGTGAAGGGAGGGGAGCCTGAACTTGAGGCCCCCGCCCCCCTGCCCGTGCCGGGGAACTCTTACCCTCCACCTCCCTCCCAGACCCTGGAGAGCAATCTGCTCCCCAGATGCTTCCTGCTAGAGGTGACCTCCTGAACAGGCAGCTCACATTGAGTCATTGCTATTATTTTAAGTGCATCCTCTCATTTTATCTCATTGAATCCTTCTAGCCAAAAATTCTTCTGAATAGGGCCTGAGGCTCAGAGAGCTGAAGTGAGAGCACAAAGTCACACAGTTCTAAAACAGAGTGTGAAGGTGACAGGCAAGGGGCAGTTTGCCTTCAGAGGCTGAGCACCCAATTTGATGGGGCCTGCAGGGGACTGATAAGCTTAGGGGCGGGGGAAGGAAGCTGTTTATGTCTCCCCCTCCTCCTCTGAGAAAGTCTGAGCCTCCAGCTGACTCTTATCCTGCCAGAGCCTGGGCACTGCTACCATGGTCAACTAGGCTTGAGTTGGGTGATAAGGAGGCCAAGGGATAGACAGCGTCATGGGGGAATGTGGTGTGTCTATATATGGCAGCATCTGTTTCTTCAACAGAACTTTATTGAACACATTATTAAGCTTTGACAAAACAAAAACCTGTAGTCCCAGGCTGAGGCAGGAGGATAGACCTTGTCTCAAAAAATAAATAAGCATAAAGATTGACCAATACCCTACTCAGTCCAAGGAGGGAAGAGGGTATCAACCAGGCCACAAGGCATGATGGAGAAGCCGGAGAAACTCAGGCAGGGGAAATGGCTACAAACAGCTGCAGGTTTGAGTCTTGCCTCCACCATTTTCAGGGTGTATGACCTCCTCCTAGCCTGTCTCCTCATCAGCCAAATGAGGTTATGGCTCTAGTCCTGCCTGCTTTTCTCAACCCTAGAAGGGGAAGCCATTTGTAAACTGAGTTGCTCTCCACAGATAATGGACATTCCTGCTGTGACGTATGGTGGGCACTCAAACCCCAGAAATGCGACGGGATGCCCTGACTAGAGGAGGCGATCTTGCTGCCAGATTTTGAAGGATGAATTTACTACATGGAAATGGGAAGGGCATTCCAGGAAGAACAGCTTGCACAAGGCTTGAAGTACGATAGTGAAGATGTGCTCTGGGAACAGAAAATGGTCTGGTATATTTAAAGTACAGAGTAAATCATGAGACCAAATTTTAGAAGACCTCAAATGCCAAGTTAAGATACCGACGGACAGATTTGGGGATGGTCAGGAAATCCTTAAGATGGAGCCAGTCATACTCTGGCTAGGGTATGACAGTAATGCTAGGGTGGAGGGGAGAGGAAGAATTGGTGGCAGGCAATGGATCGGGGACTGGGACTACTTCCTAGGAGGATTCATTTGAAGCCTGATCCCCAAGATAGCATTAAAGTGGGCAGGAAGCTGCAGAGCTCCTCCAAGGGAGAGGTAGGAGTTGGCAAAGAGGAAGAAAATGCCAAGTCCAAGACCCCAGTCCATGGGGGTCCCATGCATAGACACAGAGGGTGCCCACCATGGAACATGTGGCACCTCGGCTCAGTGTAGGGCTGAGGCCAATGCTGACAGGAGAACCCTTTCCCATGGGAGGTGCCATCTCCAGATACCCCTGTTGAAACAGCAATGGTTGCGAATGATCATGAGTTTACATAGGTGCCTCCCTGTTCTCTTCCCATGAGATACATGTATGTATTTTATGGATGAGTAAGATGAGACTGAGAAAATTTAAATGTGTGTGGCAAAGTGACTTGCTTACTATCACAGCCAATAAACAGCAAAGCCAGGACTTGAGGGCGGCACTGCCCATTTGTAGGGAGAGCTGGAGGGAGGATGTGAGTACTTGGGGCCAGCTGAGATTCCAGAACTGGCTCAAGGGAAAGAGAAAGGTGGTGTCTGCTGCCACCTAGTGGCCATAGAGCAGCTGAGGGGCGCGTGCAAGTTCTCAGCCCAGGAAAAGAGGAGGCTTTGAGAACACCGGTTTCAGCTTCTAGCCAGGGGTTGTGGTGAAAGGTGGGCTTTCAAGTGGAGCCGTCCTAGATTGTAACTCCAGCTCATACAACATGCTGTGAGACCCCCAGCAAGCCCCTTATCCTTGTCTCAGTGCCTGAGTGGTTTGTCTCTTAGTGACATATTGTTTGCCTAGCATATGTGAAGCGCTGGGTTTGAAAGATTATATATCTATCTATAGAGAGAGATATAATTTTTTTTGAACTGGTACCAGTGATTGAACCTGGGGTGCTTAACCACTGAGCTGCATCCCAGCTCTTTCTTGTGTTTTATTTAGAGACAGGGTTGGCTCAGATGTAATCTTTTGTATAGAGATATAAATAGATAGATGATAGATAGATAGATAGATAGATAGATAGATAGATAGATAGATAAGATAGATCATCTTTTCCTTATAAAAACCTGCACAGCCAGGCGCAGTGGTGCACTCCTGTAATCCCAGCAGCTCAGGAGGCTGAGACAGGAGGATCTTGAATTCAAAGCCAGCCTCAGCAATGGCGAGGTGCTAAGCAACTCAGCGAGACCCTGTCTCTACATAAAATGCAAAATAGGGCTGGGGGATGTGGCTCAGTGGTTGAGTGACTCTGAGTTCAATCCCTAGTACCAAAAATAAAAATAAAAATAAAAACCTGCACAGCTGGGTAAGCTCAGGACCTAATGGGCAGACCACAGACAGTGAGGTCTGCAGCTTACTCGGAAACTTCTTTAAGAAAAGGAATTCAGGGCTGGGATTGTAGCTCAGTGGTACAGCGCTTGCCTTGCATGCGTGAGGCCCTGGGTTTGATCCTCAGCACCACATACAAAGCAATAAAATAAAGACATTGTGTACATCTACAACTAAAAAAATATTTAAAAAAAAAAGAAAAGGAATTCAAAGTTAAGAATACAAAATGCCTATAGCCACTTAAAGCTGGAGAATACAAAGTAGAAGGGAAGGAAGGAACACCAGAGTGGGAAAGGGACAATTCATTAATTGGATACAAACATATTTTACTTTTCCAAACTATGCAGAACACATGACCTTGTAAACACAAGGCCAGGGTCCTTCCTAGGGCCTATGCTAGTGAGAAACCTCGCCTGGGCATGTTAGAGTCAAGTGTGAAACCTCTATAGGAGCTGTGGGGGTTCTGAAGCAAGAGCAGAATCTGGGGTCATGTGTCCTGACCACCTGCCAAGGAAAGGCTTTCTCCCAGTTTCCAAGCTGGAACTGAATCCAGACTCACTGTTCTGTATGGCCACATCCTAAGAGCCAGGTTGCTCCACTAGGACTGTTTAGGGATCCTCAGTTTCAACTCCTCAAAGCCTCCTTTGCTTTCCAGGTTTGGAGAGCCAACTTCTTAAGCCCCCAAAAGACATCTCTCCCTGCTGGCCTCCTTAGGCAATGCCGGGGTGTGCATGCCACCCTTTGGCCAGTGCAGAGTTGTTGCTGAGCCCCTGCAGTGGGGTCAGAGCAGATGGACACATCCTCAGTCCTCCCCTGGCAGCCAGGCCTGTGCTAGACCTAGACCTAGGCTCAGCCCGCTCACCATCTGGTTATCAGATAAGACATGGACTGAGACTTAACAGTTTTAGGGCTAAAAAGAACTTAGTTTCATCTAGTTCAAGTATTTGTCAAACTCAACCACAGAAGCCCCATGTGGGAAACAGGAAAGCAGGTCTGAGAGAAGCAGCGGGCATGTGGAGGGTGTGGGGAAGCAGCAGATCTGTGCTTGGCCTCCCCGCTTCCTTCTCCCTGCCTGGTTTCTCCCAGCCCTTCTAAGGAACTATAAGTTGGAACCACTGCTCTATCTCCAGCTCTTTGCTTCAATAACAGAAAACTGAGGCCAGGCAAGGATTAAAAAAAAATATGGCCAAGCCGGGCCCGGTGGTTTAAGCCTGTAATCCCAGCACTGAGACAGGAGAATCGCGAGTTCAAAGCCAGCCTCAGCAATGGTGAGGCGCTAAGCAACTCAGTGAGACCCTGTCTCTACATAAAACACAAAATAGGGCTGGGGATGTGGCTCGGTGGTCGAGTGCCCTGAGTTCAATCCCCAGTACCAAAAAAAAAAACTTGGCCAAAGTCATAGAACTAAGTCTGGATTCAGATGCAGGCC
This sequence comes from Xerus rutilus, assembly GCA_028644305.1. NCBI lineage: Eukaryota > Metazoa > Chordata > Mammalia > Rodentia > Sciuridae > Xerus > Xerus rutilus. Next base: position 18,651,988 of record CM053400.1, on the reverse strand, counting down.
TGCTTGACTCCAGCTCAAGCTCAGCTTTCATGCAGGATGGTGGGGGCTGAAACATCCCTTCTCACCCCTGGCCCACCCTCCTGGCTTGCTCACTTGACTTCTCCCTCCAGTCAGCAGAGCTGAGTTGTGAAGAGAAGCTCAAAGGGGTTCCCAAAGCCTTTGGGAATGGGATGACAAGGAAAGGGCTTATCTGGAGCTCCCACACTGAAATAAGGACAGGAATTGGACTTTCATCTGTTTTGTTCACTGCTTATCTTCAGTCTGAGCATACAATGTAACATGCTCTAACAATAAATGCAGTCGAATTAATGAACAGGAGGCAGCAACTCAGGGTAGGGGGACCTTGTCAGGAAGTCATCCCTCCAGGTGGACCTCACCTACCTCTGGGTGTGCCTCTGATCCCCTGGAGTAGATATCAGGCTAGGCTTCCCGCAGGTCTTTGTAATAATTCTTAGTTTGAAGCAGAGTATGGTGGTACAAGCCTGTAATCCCACCAACTCAGGAAGCTGAGGCAGGAGGATAACCAAGTTCTAGGCCAGCCTCAGCAACTTAGTGAGGTCCCAAGCAACTTAGTGAGAGCTTGTCTCAAAATAAAAAGGGATGGGGATGTAGCTCAGTGGTAAAGTGCCCCTAGGTTCAATACCCCGTACTGGGAAAATATAGATAAATAAATAAATCTTAGCTTGGCTGCTTCTTCTCCATCTTTTTCTTCAGAGCACTGTCCTATCGGAAGAAGCTGTTGTGTTGAGCTGGGTGCAGTGGCACATGTCTGTAATCTCAGCACTTAGGAAGGCTGAGACAGGAGAATCACGAGTTCAAAGCCAGCCTCAGCAACGGTGAGGCATTAAGCAACTCAGTGAGACCCTGTCTCTACATAAAACACAAAATAGGACTGGGGATGTGGCTCAGTGGTTGAGTGCTCCTGAGTTCAATCCCCAGTGCCAAAAAAGGAGCAGGAGGAGGAGAAGGAGGAGGAGGAGGAGGAGGAGGAGGAGGAGCTGCTGCTGTACCGTGTAACACTGAACATCAATCCCTTCTCTGAGATTCCATTTCCTTGTTTGTTAAAAAATAGGTAATTTAAGCTGGCACAGTGGTGCACATATGAAATCCCAGCAACCCAGGAAGCTGAGGCAGGAGAATCACAAGTTCAAGGCCAGCCTGGGCAACTTAGTGAGACCCTGTCTCAATTATTTTTGTTTTTGGTCCTGGGAGTTGAATCTAGGGGCACTCGCCACTGAACTACATCCCCAGCCCTTTGTATATTTTACTTAGAGACAGAGTCTCACTGAGTTGCTCAGGGCCTTGCTAAGTTGTTGAGGCTGGCTTTGAACTCACAGTCCTGCCTCATCCTCCAAGCTGCTAGAATTACAAGCATGTGCCATCATGCCTGGTGCTGTCTCAAATAGCTGTGAGGCAGAATGGGTTCAATCACCAACACAGAAAAAAAAATCTCCATTTAGATACCAGGTACACTGGTAGTCCCAGCTACTCCGGAGGCTGAGGATCCCTTGAGCCTACGAATTCCAGGCCAGCCTGAGCAACATAGTGAGACCCAGCCTCTTAAGTAACAAAAGACTCTGAAGTGTTTTTTGTTTTTTGGTACTGGAGATTAAACTCAGGGGCACTTGACCACTGAGCCACATCCCCAGCCCTATTTTGTGTTTTATGTAGAGACAGGGTCTCATTGAGTTGCTTAGCACCTTGCCGTTGCTGAGGCTGGCTTTGAACTCGCGATTCTCTTGTCTCAGCCTCCCTAAGTGCTGGGATTACAGGCTTGCGCCACTGTGCCCGGCTTGAAGTGTTTTTAATTCATTCAGTTAAAATGTTTATTAGGACTTTTCATGTGCCTGACACATAATGGGTGGTCATCAGTGAGAGTTCTCCTTGACACTCTGTGTCCCTCATTCATGTCCCTCTTTCAGGGACCAGTTCCGGTTCCCGGCCTTACCAAAGAGGGAGTTTGATAGTGTGCTAGATAGGATGGAGTAAAATAAGGGTACTAGTGCCAGATGTGACCAATAGGTGGCAGCAGTGTCCGTGAAATTAGCTGTTCTCTCTCTAAACCTATCCTAAATTTCTTTAGGCCAATTTGGGGGGGCGAGTGCCAGAGATTGAACTCAGGGGCACTCAACCACTGAGCTACAACCCCAGCCCTATTTTGTGTTTTATGTAGAAACAGGGTCTCACTGAGTTGCTTAGCACCTCACCATTGCTGAGGCTGGCTTTGAATTCATGATTCTCCTGTCTCGGCCTCCCTAAGTGCTGGGATTACAGGCACGTGCCACCGCACCCGGCTTAGGCCAAATTGTTTGACCATGTTCACGTGTACCAACACAGGAGTATAAATGTGATCAGTGGGAGTAGTGTGTATAAAGTGTATGTGTGTGCTTGTATGAACACACATGTGTACATGTATGTGAGCTATATGCATTTAGGGGCCAACAGCCAGTCTGGGCAGAAAAACAGAATGTACCCAAGGTGTGGAGTGTGTGGGAATGTTTGTGCACACAGGAAGGTGTGGGTCTGTTTGCATGTGAGTACATGGTGCGTATGGAACCCCCAAGTGCACAGTTGCTTGAATTTTGGGGTCCTGGACCCCTGGAGCATCCAACAAAGTTTCATGATTCTGCAGTAAGATGCACAGTTCATGTCCTGTTTCAGAGGGCTCTTGAATCATCTATGGGACTCTGGGGTAAAGAAATACCCCTAAATGTTAACAGAATAAGAAACATGGGTGAAATTTTTTCTCTTTTTCCATGTTTATCAGGTTTCTTTGTTTCTATAACGAGTACATACTCATTTAATATGGGACCAAGTAACCCCAAAAATGTTATTGAAGGAAAAAAAAAAACAATGTTCCTGTCCACTGATCTTTCCCTTTCTCCTTGGCAGCAGTGGGGTTCTATTTGCCTGGTGATGTTCTCAGCAGCCTGCTGAGAAAGAGCAAGTCTTGGTCAGGGGGTGAGGGTGGGATTCCTGATAGCAATTGTGGAAGATCCAAGCAGATATCCAAAGGTGCAGCTAGAGCAATCAGAGAAGTCTTCCTGGAGGCAGCTGACCTCAAACGGTAATCAAGTGGGCACAGGAGTCTGCTCTTCCACTTCTCTGAGAATTGCCCTCCTGAGCTGGGCTTGGACAGTCTTCGTCCTGCAGTGGGCCCTCTCATCCCTTCAGGGAGCTTAGGTTTTGAGCAGGCAAGTTTGAAATTAGATTCCTAGAATCTCCTACTGGGAAGGGGCCAGAGAGGTCATCTGGATTTTCCAGGTAATTGTGAGCTATTGAAAGTTAAGGGCAGAATATGCTTTCCCCATTAATAATACTGCACTCTAAGCTGGGCGCGGTGGCTCAAGCCTGTAATCCCAGCACTTAGGGAGGCTGAGACAGGAGAATCGCGAGTTTAAAGCCAGCCTCAGCAATGGCGAGGCACTAAGCAACTCAGTGAGACCCTGTCTCTATATAAAACACAAAATAGGGCTGGGGATGTGGCTCAGTGGTCGAGTGCCCCTGAGTTCAATCCCCAGTACCAAAAATAATAATAATAATAATACTGCACTCTAGTTACCATGCACAGCAGTTGTCTCAGAAGAGTCCTGATTATAGTAATTATTTATCCTATTTTACAGAAGGGCAAAGTGAGGCTCATCATACAGGTTTGATTTTCCTCAGGGAATACACAAACGTGAATAAAAAAATTAAAAACACTCCACTCTACACACACACTTGCAGGAACACTGGATGTTCTCACACATGCTGTGCAAACACACGCACACGCACACATTCACTCACATTCATTCACTCATTGAGGACCTTGCTTCTCAGCCTTAGTGGGAGCAGCTCTGGGAAGAGCAGCTAGGCCTCCAGGACATCCTCTTGATCCGAGCCCCTCTCTAATTGGGGTGAGATTGAACAGTCAGCACCCCACCCACCCTGGGCAGCCTGGTGGACCTGCAGTGCTCCCGCCACAGTCTGCACTGAGACATAGTGCCCATCATCTTGAGGCAAGCAGGCCCCAGGTGGGCAGCCACTGGCAGGCTTTCCCTAAGGCTGGGTCTCTGAAGGGAACCTGCTCCGGATGGCAGGAGGGGCTCTAGACCCTGGTGGGCTCACAGTGATTCCTTCCCAGAGTTACCTCCTAACCATCAGTGCCAGCGAGTATACAAGAACACAAAGGGGGCTCTAGTTCCCTCAAATGCACGGAGAACTCTATGGTCAACGGAAGTGTCACTGAGGAGCGGGAGGAGAGAGGGAGATGGGGAAGATGGAGGCTGGGGAAAGGAAGAGGGAGCTAGTGGAAGCCTCAGAGGCATGTGGGCTGGGCGTGGGAGAAAGGGACTAGATGGGGGAGCAGGGAAGAGCAGGAGGCATTTGGAGGGGAGGGGCGGGCTGGGGAAGTAGGGAAGCCTGGGTGGCCTGGAACAGGCTCTCGGGCATAGTGGCAGCTGTCTGTCCCTTTAGAACAGGTCTTAAGAACAATGCTAGCCAGGCAAGGTGGCTCATGCCTGTAATCCTAGTGGCTCAGGAGGCTGAGGCAGGAGGATTGCAAGTTCAAAACCAGCCTCAGCAAAAGCGAGGCACTAAGCAACTCAGTGAGACCCTGTGTCTAAATAAAATACAAAACAGGGCTGGGGATGTGGCTCAGGGGTTGAGTGCCCCTGAGAGAGAGAGAGAGAGAGAGAGAGAGAGAGAGAGAGAGAGAGAGAGAGAGAGAGAGAAGGAAGGAAGGAAGGAAGGAAGGAAGGAAGGAAGGAAGGAAGGAAGGAAGGAAGGAAAGAGAGAGAGAGAGAGAACAATGCTGCATCTGCCTGATGTAGTCCTGAGCTTGGACTCCCCCCACTGTGAGCAGGCAGGTCTGCCACATCCCCAGACTGGGGCCCCCTCCCAATGGGACCACAGAAGATGAACAAAAGAAGCAGGCAGAGATGTGGATACTGAGAATAGTGCTCACTTTATTTGGGAAATAAGAAGTTTGAATCTTGATACCAAGATGGGACCTGGAGTAGCCCAAAGGCCAAGGTGTGAGCAAGCTTCATTTACAACATGTCCGCCTCCCTCTCCCCTCAAGTCGGATAGCGACAGTCACAGACATTAGCCCGCCAGGCATGTTTCTCTCTGTCTCTGAACAAGTGCCCAGTGGATTTTACCAAGAGATGTCTGTTTCTGAGATCAAGGAACATGAGAGAAATATCTCAGTTCTCATTGAGAATGGCAGAGTCCTCAGAATCTATCCACTCTTACTTCTACCTTGAAACTGTTCAGAGGCTGAGAGAGGGACAGACACCTACCCAACATCACACAGCAAAGAATGGAGGACAAAGAGTCAAACCACATTCCCTGTCTCTTATCTTAGGATTCATTCCAAGAGGAGATTCTAGAAGGTGACTCCCAGTGTCACCTTCACTGACACCCACCAAGGGACTCCATCTCCATGACTCAAATATTCAGGCCAAAAAGCCTAGGCCAGGGCCACCAGGAACCCCTTCCTCTTCCAAGATGTCTCCCATTGTTGGGTCCCTGGGAGGGACAAAAGAGGACAGTCACATACAAAGAACAGGTAAGAAAACACACTTGAGTTAGGCACGGTGGCACATGCCTGTGATCCCAGCACTTAGGGAGGCCGAGACATGAGAATCATGAGTTCAAAGCCAGCCTCAGCAACGGCGAGGCGCTAAGCAACCCATTGAGACCCTGTCTCTAAATAAAACACAAAATAGGGCTGAGGATGTGGCTCAGTGGTGGAATGCCCCTGAGTTCAATCCCTAAATAAAATACAAAACAGGGCTGGGGATGTGGCTCAGGGGTTGAGTGCCCCTGAAGGGAGAGCATACAAGGAGGAAGCAATTTTCAAGTGTCTTTTCTTTTTTTGGTGTTTCCTTTTTTTGTACCAGGAGCCACATCCCCAGCCCTATTTTGTGTTTTATGTAGAGACAGGGTCTCACTGAGTTGCTTAGCACCTCGCTGTTGCTGAGGCTGGCTTTGAACTCACGATTCTCCTGTCTCAACCTCCCTAAGTGCTGGGAGTACAGGTGTGCGCCACCACGACCAGCGGCCATCCCTCCTTCTGAAGCTCAAGGAGGTGGTTACAAGAGGTCTTTTTCTCCTGGCCCACCTATGGCATTAAAAAATATGGATTGGAGGGGCTGGGGTTGTGGCTCAGTGGTAGAGCGCTTGCCTTGCATGCGTGAGGCACTGGGTTCGATCCTCAGCACCACGTAAAAATAAATAAAGATATTGTGTCCATCTACAACTAAAAAATAATATAAAAAAATATGGATTGGAGCAGGTAAAGCCTAAAGCACTAGACATTTTTAAAAAGTTCCATCCATTGAGTCTTTACCACGCACCAGGCACATCATTCATCCACTTGGTAGAGTAACTTACTATGGACCTGTTTTGCATTTGCTGGAAACTTTTATGACCAAGGCAGATAGGCCCTTCACTCTCCGCCTCTATCTAAATCTTGCCAACTTCTTACCAGGTCTGTGTTAGCTTCCATGATGGAGGAAATGGGCTCAGAGATGTCTGAGCAAGACGTTTCACAGCAAAGACACAGCAAGCAGTAAAGAAAAAAAATGACAGAACAAATAGGGCTTGGGAGGGATGGATGGGGCTGTTTGGGGCGTAGCTGGCATGGGCAGAGGAGGTGATGTGGCAGTTTGTGCTGCCAAGGTACTAAGCCATAGAACCTGGCACAGGTAACGCTCTGTCCATGACTGGACATGAGATTTGGTGGGAACCTCTGTGCCATCAGTGAAGGCTGAAGGAGGAGAGCAGAAGAAGAGGACCTGACAGATCTAAGATAGACCCTAGCTGGGCCAAGCACTGACAAACCATGTGACCTTGGGCAAGCCATTCCCTTTCCTGAGCTTTGGTTTCCTCATCTGGAAAATGGAGGTAATAATAATAATGCCTAACTTGAGTCAAGTTGGAAAAATTAATGAGTTGCTCTATGTAGCTGGGCACAGTGAAATGTGCCTGTCACCTACTGTAGCATCTCAACAGAGATGGAGAGTGTGAAAGTGCACTGTACTCTGGAAAAGGCTATGCACCAGGTGGAGCTCAACCCTGGTAATGGTGCTGGGGCTAGACCCTGGGCAACCTCCCAGCTCTGCACTCTACAGCATCAGGATGTCCATTTTGAAGGCCTTTACCAGCCCCGCTATAAGCTCCAGTTTTGAGTTCCCAAGCTTCCTGCAGTCAGAGCCCCACCCAGCTGTCCTGGTCTCCTGACCACCATCTGCAAGTTCAAAGTGGAGAACAAGGTCCTCACTCTCTCCCATCACCCCTCCCAGCTCTTAGCACTACCTGTTTGGTGCCTGGAAATAAAATAAAAGAATAAAGAATAGCAAATAAATAAACAATGAAAGAAAGCTGTGTGTGTATGTTTTGTATTTGAGCAGGTATGTGGAGCCAGGACTGGGGTGGTATCACTTTGGGAGCGGGGGGGTTGGCACTTTGGAGTCTCTGAGTCTGGTTTCCAGTTCAGATCTGCAGCAGTTGGAAGGCCCTAGGCTTGGGATCTGACACTGATACAGAGACCAGGGGTTGATCTTTGGATTGAGACCAAGAAGGTACCCAGCAGGTACCCAGCCTGGACTCTGCTCCAACAACTCTCCAGAGGCTGGTGAGCTCCCTCCACCTTCAGGCATTTCAAATTCCAAACCAAGCAAACCTTACAACAACTGCCTCTGGCACCCACATAATTATTAAAGAACATGCCTGCCTTGGGGACCTATCATGCGCCAGGCACTTTGGTGCACACTTGGCTTGCAATATCTCAGCTTTCAGAGGGGTCTCAGAGAGGTGAAGTGACTTGTGTAAGATCACACTGCCAGCAAGTGGCCAACAATTCAGCAAAACCAGGAATCTTATTAGAGACTGACCATCCCATGACAGACTGACCCATCCCTTGTCTCAGATCCAGGAGGAAACAAGCTCAGAAGGCACATCCTCTGCCTAGCTCACACAGACATTTAACTTCAGGGCTGAGATTTGAAGCCAGGTTTTGAGGCTTCCTGGCCATGTAAGAGAGTGAACTCGAGGGCTCTGGCTTACTCCTATTATCCTCTGCCCTCCCCACCCCCAGCCTCTCTTATGACACTTGACATTATCCATCACTCCCTCCCCCTGGGAACGCCCTCCTCCTCCAGTCTCCATGGCAGCGTATTTTCCCCATCCTCCTCCTGCTTCTCCCGCAGCTTCACTCTCCACGGTGGCTCCTAAGCCTAGGAAAAGCAGAGATCCTCACACCAGGACACCAGTCTCCTCTCTCTTTTCATTGCTACCCCTAGGGGGTCTTTAGCTCTGACTTTGCACTTCAGCCCCACTTTTAGTAACAGTTACTTACAATGTGCTAAGAGTGTCCTTATGTGAGAGACCCTATAGCTATACATGCATTATCTCATTAAATCCTCACAACCACCCCTGAAAGAAAGTCCACTCTACAGATGAAGAAACTGAGGCTCAGAAAGGGAAAGCCAAGATCTGATTCCAGTCTTAACCACTACTACTTATTACATCAAGAAGAGACATGAAACTACAGGACATTTTTATTTATTTATTTTTTTAGTGGTACTGGGGATTGAACCCAGGGGTGATTTAACACTGAGATACATCCCCAACCTTTATTATTATTATTTTTTTGTTCATTTGAGACAGGGTCTTGCTAAATTGTATCAAACTTGCAAATCCTCCTGCCTCAGCCTCCCAAGTCTTGTGAGATTACAGGCTTGTGCCCCACGTCCAGCCAAATATAGGACACTTTTAAACCAGGGGCAAAAGCTTTCCTTCCATCTCCTAGAGAATGAGCAATGGAAATTTTGGGGGGATAGAGACCTACTCTGCAGTTTTCAGAACCCTGTGATGATCTAGAATTAGACTGTCAATTTGACGCTTTAAAATGCATCACACATGGTACATTTTGAAATGCGAAGATTTAGAGAGCTTCAGGAGGAACAAAAGTTCATGAAAATTTGCCCTTTTCCTTCAGATTTTCCCATTTTGTTTCAAGTCTTCAAAAATCTCATCCCAGGGTTCCAGCTCCCAACGTCTTTCTACTTTAATCATGCCTGGAATTAACTGCAAACTTGGACCCAGGAACTTTCCTTGGAATTCCACTGGCCTGAGTTCTGCTGGCTCTGTGACCCAGGAGCAAGTGGCTTGATCTCTCTGAGCCTCTGCTTTCTTATCTAAAAGAGAAATAATACTACTTCCCCAAATGAGCAGTCACCAGGACCAGTTGGGATAAAGTGCATAAAGCATTTGGCAGTGAGCCTGGCAGGTGGACACACTCAGTCAAGTCCTGTGCTCCTGCTACACCTAACTTCCGGGGTTTGCCAAGCACTTGAACATCCCTGTGCTTCCCCTAGCCCTTTGGTATGGGGAGTTAAACTCAGGGGCACTCAACTCCTGAGCTACATCCCCAGCCCTATTTTGTATTTTATTTAGAGACAGGGTCTCACTGAGTTGCTTGGTGCCTTGCTTTTACTGAGGTTGGCTTTGAACTTGTGATCCCCCTGCCTCAGCCAGCCTCTCAAGCTGCTGGGATTACAGGCATGCGCCACTGTGCCTGGCCCCATGCTTTTGCACACACTGTTCCTTCTTGGTGACCAGCTCCTATTCATTCTTTAGGGTCCCTTGACCCTTTCTCGCCTCTTATAGTATTGTTACAAATAGTGTTTTTAGTAAAAAACTAAAAAAGACACTTCCTGCAATGCCAGACCTGGAGATACCTGTCACTGCACTTATTACTGATGTGCAACTATCCGTTTATGTTTCATCTCCCAGCATTGGCACTGAGCTTTCTGAGGACAGGGTCAAGTCTGACATTTCCCTGTCCCAATGCCCAGAGTGCACAGCCTTGCAGAAAGTAGATTTCAATACAAGTGTGCATTACCTTAAATGCACACAGGCTGGGTCAGCCCCTGCTGACCTAGAACAATTTTATATCAAACAGATAAAAAGCAACTCAATCTGTTATACCCACAGGGGGTGGCAGTGAATGGGCTTGGAGCAGCTTTGAGACAGGACTCTTTTGGGTGGGGGCAGAGAAGACACAGTCTTTCCAAGAAGAATAAATAGCCCTGGCTCCTCTGCCATTTATTTCAGGAGTCTTCCCTGATTTCCGAATTGTCCCCTTTCTCTGCCATCTCCCCAAAGCAGGAGATTCCCAAATGATTAGGAGTATCCAGGTGCCCCTGCCTTGCTTATCACCCCATTCACACATCCCCTACAACACTCGAGTGGCAATCTCTATGGTCACAGGGTCCATTTTGGTGGTGAGATGAGCTAGGAAGTTTGAGACCCCAGGTCATGGTGGCTTAGTAGGCTGATCTGAGTGATGATCACTGACCTGCATCTCAGGTCCCAGGGGACCCATTTCCTAGAGCCAGGTCCAGGGCTTCTAAAGACCTCACCCTAAGAAGGGCTATGCTTTGCCCACCAAGGGGACTCTTACCTGCAAAGTGCACAAAGCCCTTTTTGGTACCCAACCCTCTCCCCCAAATGCTACTTCAGAGCCTGTTGGAGTGACAGCCTCCCAGCCTTTGTTCCAAAGAAATGGCTGTCAAAGGGGAAAGAGGTATACTGTTTCTTTCACTTTTCTTTTTTTTGTTTGAGACAAAGATGTCAATTTCTTTCCATCTGTCCCAAAAAAGGAAGAAAATTAAATTTGTTTTTACAAGGATGTCACCAGGCTGCTTCAATAGGGAATCAGGGGTGCGTTGCTGAGGCAGTCAGACAGTGTCTCTGGGGTGGTGGGAAGAGAGGAGGCCTGGGGGTTGCATAGCAAACAAGGACAGACCCTGCCTGGGGCGGGGGCAAGACCTGGGATGTGTGAACAGATTTCTATGCCCACCTTTGGGTGAACTCTGCCCTCAGAAGCTCAAAGGGAGAGCTGGATTAGGTCAGGGAACCTGGGAGCCTTGGGGCTGAAGGAGAGGGGATCATGGCCAACACTAGCATTGCAGTGACAAAAGTCACTTCCCCCAGTTCCTTCAAAGTCAGGCCCCATGTGGGCAGTTCCAGTTCACTAGTCACTGACACCAGATACATGAGTCACAGCCAGATGCTGGGAGATGGGGAGAGAATTTTGAGGTACTTATCAGAATTCCAAGCATCTGCACTGGTCCTTTTGGCAACCCTCAGCCGCCAGTGGCACTCACCATGCATAGAGCTCTCTTTAGATGGCCCTCTGTGTCCTAGTACTGGGCCACAAATGCCAGGACACTGAGGTCCCCTGAAAAACATCCACTTTCAGCCATGAGGGCCTAATTTCACAGCAGAAGCCTCACCCCTCTGTCTTAGGCCACCCACCACTGCTCCTTGACACAGAGGTCCACTGCAGCTGGGTGGAGCACCCAGCTCTTCTTGTTTTTTCCTGAGCCTTAGGGCCCTGGGGACCCTGTCCCCAATGAGGCTCTGTTTCAGTCCTCTCGGATGGACTGGCTAGCCCTACTCCACCATCCTGTCCCAAGCCCCACTGGAAGTCAGTGTTGAGGCCACTACTACAGTGTGGAGCTGGATCTCTAAAGCACACTATGGAAATAAATGTCCAAGACAGAAAGCACATTATTTCTCTCTTCCCTTGTTTGTCTTGTATTCTCTTTTTTTAAAAAGAAGTAAAGTTGGACGAAGACTTCAGGGAATCTGGTCTCCTGCTAGAACAGGGTTAGAGTGGAACTCTTCCCAAAATTTGAGGCTCCAGACGGTGCACACAGGCCTCCCAATCTCGTGACCAATTCTCCGGCAGCAGCCCGCCTCATTGTGCGGTCCCCCCATTTCCTCCCAGAAGAGGATGCTCCCCACGATGCACATGCCCAATCTTGCAGCTCAAGCTGCCGTCCCCACCACTGATCCTCCTGGACCCTAGGCCCAGAATCCTCAGGTCTCATACCTAAACCCAATGGAAGTCCCACTGAGGGTGAGATAGAATTGGAGGTTGTCCTCGACACCCTACCCTGCTGGAGAGGCCTTATTAAGGAGCTCGGTCCTCGAGCTGCAGGTGTAGTTCCCCACTCCCGGTCTGGAGCCTTCCACCTCGCACCCAGCTCTGAGGCCCACCCCACTGCCCAGGCCCCACCTCGTGGCCGCTGCGTGACCTCAAGTCCCAAGCTCTGCTCCAAAACAGAGTCCGACCCTCTACTGCCCAATTTCGAATAGTGGTCCCCGCTTCCCAGGGGGCTTGGCGTGGCCGCCGGGTCACTTCGGAGGAGCGCGCGGGGGCCAGCCAGGACTGGTCAGGCGGCAGCGCCACCGCTGGGACCGACCGACTGGGTGCAAGCGGTGACACGCTCGCGAGCGGTGGCTTCCCGGGCGCGGCTGAAGCTGCCGGGCTCCGGGCGGCCGCAGGGCGTGCGGCAGAGTTGACGGAAGCAGCGCTTGAAGTTCTCGTCGAGGAAGGCGTAGAGCACGGGGTTGAGGCTGCTGTTGGCGTAGCCCAGCGCGATGCACAGGTGCAGCGCGGCCACCACCAGTGGGTCGCGCCGGTCGATGTCCACCAGCGTCCAGACGATGACGAAGATGTGGATGGGCGCCCAGCACACCACGAAGGCGCCCACCACCACCAGCACCATGCGCGTGATGCGCCGCAGGCTGCGGTCCTTCTCCTTGGAGCCCGATAGCAGGCGCACGCTGCGCAGGCGCAGCAGCATGAGGCCGTAGCACACCGTGATGATGAGGATGGGCACCACGAAGGCAAAGAGGAACACGCAGATCTTGGTCACCGTGTCCCAGTACCAGCTGGGGCTGGGGAACTGGAGCATGCATACCACCGCCCCATCTGGGTTGGGGAAACAAGGAAAGACAAAGCGGCAGTGAGAGTCCTGCGCACCCAGGGGCTCCGCCTGCTTGTCCCACCTTCTGGGCTTGGTCAAGGACCACCACCTCCTCCTGGTTTCTCAAGGTGATTTTTCTGCCAGTCATTGTGATAAGTCAGCACACCCCCACCCATTCCCAAACTTGCTGCAGTGGGGCTGTACTGTTAAGATTGACCAACAAAGAATGAATTAAGAGCAGGACTCAGGCCCTGACAAATTACTCTCTTCCAGCTTCAGCAGAGTAAGACTAATAAAGGTTCCCACACCTCACAGGATTATCATGACGATTAAATAGGCTAAAGGATTTAAGACATTTAGCACAGTGGAGTTCAAGTGCTTCAACAGAGCACAGAGATTAGGGGTAGATATATATAGGAGCCCAGAGATCGGGCCTAGGACCAGCTTCCCTGGAGGGAAACACATCTCAGCTAATATCAAGAAGACTTCCCAAGCTGGAGATGTAGCTCAGTGGTAGAGTGCTTGCCTACCATGTGTGAACCCTGGGTTCAATCCCCAGTACCACAAAAAAAAAATAAAAACAATTTCTGACAGCCAGACCTGCCCAAAGATAGGAAAGGGACCTAGGAGGGAATGAGCTCTCTGTTCCTGGGGTGTGGGCCTGGGTATCATGAGCATCTTTGGGGTATTGTGGGATTCTGATGCAGGCCTAAGGCTGGTCCAGAGGGCTTCCAAGATCACCTGGAGCCACACAGTATATTTGAAGACTGGGAGTTATAAGAAAGGGACTGGGACCCACAAAGTGGTTTGCAGGACATGAGGCTAGCAGGACCCCCGAGGATGACTGAGTCCAACCTTCATTGTACAGATAGCAGAACCAGACTCAAAAGGAACAGCACTTGTTTAAGACCAAACAGGAAGTGGCATACAGAACCCACAAGTGCTAATGGCACATAGTGTGTATGTGTGTTTGTGTGTTTGTGTGTGTGTGTGTGGTGAAGAGGTCCATCTGGCCCAGCCCCCAGCAGGGCAGCAGTTAAGGACTTGTGAACTAAAGTCTGACAGTGAGGAATGGGGCTCTGCAGCTAAGACCACTCACTCAGAGGCTATATGGGCACCAGGTTGTCTGCCTTGTGAGGGTCAAGACTCCCATCAAGACCGTTCCCCTCTCCCACCCACAGCTCCAAGCCTCTGCAAACCTCCACCCAAAGTTCTAAGAAGAGCAACAGATCTGAGGACAGGAACTTCGGGTTGTGGACCAAGTTCTATCCAATGAGCCCTAAGTAAACCACCTGACCTCTCCAAGTTGCCACTGTCTTCCAGCTGAATGGAGGCAGGAGTCCCTGCCTTGTCTAAAGGCGTCATCATTTACCACCTGCTATTTACTGGGCCTTGGCAATAAGCCAGTCCTTCGCTTAAGTGTTTTTTTCATATTACCTCATTTAACCTTTCCACACTCCATGACATATGTGGCTCAGAGAGGTTAATTAGTTACCAAAGTCCTTGGCACACTTCTATAGTACATTTCTCACTTTCTTATATCAAGATGGGGCCATGTGACCAGCTAGCTATCACCAGGAAGATAAGGGCCATAGCACTGAAAAGTGGTTGTGCTTTCTCCCTGCTCCTTCTCCATGTTCATCTGCCAGCATGATGCCAGCAGAGGAAGATTCATCTCGGATGACTGTACTCCTGTTACTCTATTGGATTGTGATGTGAATGAGAAATAAATTTCTACTGTGTTAAGCCCCTGCAGATTGTCTGTTATAGCAGCTAAAGTAACTAATACAGTTAGTAACTAAAACGATTACCATTTACTGTAAGGAAAAGCACCTATCTATCATTCTCTGCAGGCTTTTTAGGCCTAACTTTGGTCATCTGGCTAATGGTTTTCAAAGTGAGGTAGAAGGGAGTTTGGGAGGGGACCGCAATTCTTGTAGCCTCCACTGCTCGCTGGTTGGTGACACCCTCACTCCATTAGTCATCATCCATTTCCCTAGAGGTCAATCATATACCCAGTCCTGGCCAGCCACTCATGTGAACATAGACCAGTCATCTACAATCCCATTAAAAATTACATTTGGTGCTGGGCTTGGTGGCACATGCCTTTAATCCCAGCAGCTTGGGAGGCTGAGGCAGTAGGATCACAAGTTTGAAGCCAGCCTCAGCAACTTAGCAAGGCCCTAGCAACTCAGGGAGACCCTGTTTCTAAATAAAATGTTTAACAAAAAAAAAGGCTGGGGATGTGGCTCAGTGGTTAAGTGCCCTTGGGTTCAATCTCCAGTACCAAAAAAAACAAAAATTCCATTTGGCCAGCAATCTATTTGACCCCTGAGCAGTCATTCATCTTCATAATAGTCAACACCCACATTCCTCCTTGGTCAACCATTGCATGCCCACTGGTGGACTTTCCACCCTCTCACTGGCCAGTCATCACACTTGAATTGCTCCACCATCCACACCTCCACTGGTGAGCCACTTCTACTACCCCTGGTAAGTGCCCTGGAGAGTCACGAGGGGCCCACATGCTGCCTCCTATGGTCAGAGGCCTGTGCCACAGTTCCCTCTCTCACTCACCCCGGGGTCGGGTCACAGCCATGACCATGATGGGGACGCCAACACCTGAGGCTAGGACCCAGATGCAGATGTTGATCAGCTTGGCCTTGGCAGGTGTGCGAAAGTCCAGGGCCTTGACCGGGTGGCAGACGGCGATGTAGCGGTCGACGCTCATCATGGTGAGTGTGAAGATGCTGGTGAACATGTTGTAGTAGTCAATGGAGAGCACAGCCTTGCAGAGCAGTTCCCCAAAGGGCCACGTCTCCATCAGGTACTTGGCACTCTGGAAGGGCAGCGTGCTGGTGGCCAGTGCATCGGCCAAGGCCAGGTTGAAGATGTAGATGTTGGTGGCCGTCTTCAACTTAGTGTACCTTAGGAGGAAGTGCACGGATAATCACCCCATTTCACAGATTTCAGTTTTTATTAAACTCAGGGAGGTGACCTGTCTTGCTCAAGGTCACACAAAAGGTCAGGGGCAGAGGTGGGGCTGGAACCCTGAACCATCTGGTTTCATATCACTCCTTCCCACTACAACAGATGCAAAAAAGGACTTCTCTGCTGTGGGTGACTTTGGCAGAAGATGTTTTAGGAAAATTCTTATCTTCTGAGAGATACTAAGCAATATGGTTAAAGGAAACCCCAGCTCCAGAGGAAAACACATCAGGGTTCTAATCTTGTCTCCACTGAGTGACTCTGGGCTAGTAGCCTGAACAATCTGAGCCTCAGTGTCCTGAATTTAAAAAGAGGATAATACTTGTACCAGCCTCTTGGGATGATTATGAATTTTTTTGTTTTATTTATTGTGTGGTATTAGGGTTGTTATAAAAATTTAATGACTCAGCAACAGTGAGGCATCTCAGCAATGGTGAGGCGCTAAGCAACTCAGTGAGACCCTGTCTCTACATAAAACACAAAATAGGGCCGGGGATGTGGCTCAGTGGTTGAGTGCCCCTGAGTTCAATCTCTTATACAAAAAAAAAAAATTAATGAGATAATATTGAACATATCCCCAAGTCCAGTGATTGTTAAACATGTAGGACAAGGGCTGGGAGTATATAAGGCCCTGGGTTCAAGCCCCAACATCACAGAAAAAAGGAAAAAAAGAAGAAAAAAAAAAGAAATTACTCAGGATAGGATAATTAATTCTTTGTCTATGCAAAATGAAGCTGGGCACTAAACCAGAATGACCTGACTCTAGCTTCCACCACTGGCCTGGCCTTTGGGGAATATGATTGACCAACTCTACCTGGACTCTAGAGGAAGGGACTCTACCTGGCAGATGGGCTGGGGCCCTAGACCTCTGGGCTGTCCTCCATGGTAGACCAAGGTTCTTGGCCCTGCCTTGGTCATGCAGCTGGTCTCATCCCTATATAGACGCCAGTGCACCCCCCCTTATTTCCCCAGCGGTGTGGGGAAGGTGAGTTGCTGACAGTGTCACACACCCTACCCAGGACATGAGCCCAGGTGTCAAGCCAGATGTGTGCAAGCAAACTCTGCACCTGACACTCCCGGCATCCCCCATGCTGTGTGTCTGCACTGCAGCTGGCCCTTTGTTTGGCCAACATTTATAGCCACGGTCCCTTCTGCACCAGGGCCTAGGTTGGCACTGGGTGGCCTGAAGGAGACTGTCCCGGAGCAGTACAATCACAAACACAGAGGCACTGAGGCAGGGGAAGGACTCCTTTTGTGACCCTGGAACTCAGAGGAACCCAGAGAAGCTCACACTGTGAGAGCAACACTCATATATCAGAGCAGGGAAGCCTAAGAGATGGAGGGGAAGCAATTTTATTAAGGTGGGGGTCCAAGGCCTCCCTTCACAATTACCAGGAAAGCCTGTGAGAAATGCAGATTTCTCAAACCCATCTCAGATCTGCTAAATCTTTTTTTTTTTTTTTCAATTTTGGTAGCACTAGGGACCAATCCCAACCCCTTTTATTTTTTATTTTTTAATTTTTAATTTATTTATTTTTTTGGTACCAGGGATTGAACTCAGGGGCACTCGACCACAGAGCCACATCCTCAGCCCTAATTTGTGTTTTACGTAGAGACAGGGTCTCACTGAGTTGCTTGGTGCCTCGCCGTTGCTGAGGCTGGCTTTGAACTCGCGATTCTCCTGACTCAGCCTCCCAACCCCTTTTATTTTGAGACAGTCTTCCTCAGTTGCCCAGGCTGGCCTCAAACTTGCAATTCTCCTGCCTCGTCTCTCGAGTTGCTGAGATTATAGGCATATGCCACCATGCCTGGCTGCTACATCTAAATCTATGGAACTGGGACCTGGGATTCTCCATCTTTAACAAGCACACCCTGACTCCAAGGGATTTTTATGAACTCTAACATTTGAGAATTCCTGTGCCCATCCTAGGGAGAGACAGGGAAACTGAAGCGCATAGAGGTGGCACAACTCATCCAAGGTCACCTCATCCAAGGTCACAGAGCAGCAGAGCCAAGGCAAAAATTTAGATCCCCTGACCTCCCATGCTCTTTCCCCACTCTACTACAAGGATGGCGCCACAGCGTGTGCCTCTGTGCCTCTCTCTTCTCCTTCAGTGTCCCTCACACCACCCAAGATGAGGACACTCAATGACGAACAAAGTCCCATCTACCAAAGCTGTTCCTTCAAGTGATGGTTGGGTTTGTTTTTTTGTTTTTTGTTTTTTGTTTTTTTGAGTTTAAAAAAGAAAAACGGACTTGCTCATTGTCCTCCAGGGCCAGCATCTGTCCCACTCCCTCTCAAAATAGCTGCTATTTGCTCTGGGGCTGCAGAAGCAAAAAGTTTTGCCGGGAGACAGCAGAATCGCAAGTGTCTGTCTTCAGCAGGGTGCAGATCACAGCTGTGTGGGAGGCGGTCTCGGGCCCACAGCTGACTCTTCTAATTTCTCTCCTTTTACGCAGAACAATTCGAGGCTGTTCTTTGTTCTGCTATTTTGATTTGTGAAGGATCCTTTGCTTCCCTGAGGGGGCTGGGATGAGGGGAAGTAGGAGCTGAAGTTGCTCTAACGGGTCCAGGTGGGGCTGAGCGGCCCAGCCCCCTCCTCACTGGCTTCCTTCTCTCTTGCCCCCACAGCCCAGCCCTGTTCTGATGGCTTCTTTAGACAATTTTCTCTCCAGCCCCAAGACAAATCATGCCATCCACTTGCTCTCAACCGCTCCCTTCCCCCACGATTCCCCAAAGTTCCACAACCTCTGGGGCTCCAGCTCTGCACTGTCCCTCTCCTGGGGTCCTCTGCCACCACCCAGCCTTTTTGATGTTCCTCAGACAGGCCCAGCTCCACTCCCATCCCAGGGCCTCTGGATTTGCTTTTCCCCAAATTTTGATTGGGTACTCCTTCATATAATTGAGGACCCTTCAAACGTCACCTCCTCAGAGATGCCCTCCCTGATCACCCTATCTTAAGTACCCCCTTAAGTACTGCCCCCCAGCTCCTTTGCTTTTCTCTATAGCATGAAACACCGCCTCACATTATCACTGACATATTTATCTTCTCTTCTGTCTCTTGGGCTCTCTTGCCCATGTAAGTTCCCTCAAGGAAGGGGACTTGGTCCATTTTGTTTCGTGCTATCAACAATGCAAATAGCAGGCTCCAATGGACATTTGTCACAGGGATGTCTTTTTTTTTTTTTTTTTTTTTTGTACTGAGGATTGAATTCAGGAGGGCTTCACCATTGAGCTATATCCCCATCCCTTTTTATTTTGAGACAGGGTCTCACTAAGGCTGCCAAGGCTGGCCTCAAATTTCAATCCTCCTGCCTTAGCCTCCCAAGCAGCTGGGATTACAGGCATGTGCCAGTATGCCTGGTTCACAAGGCATATTGATTTTAGAGAGTATTTAGAGTATTTGTTGAAGTTTGTATTTGGTTAAATAAAGTTATGCAGCAGTGACAAACAGTCCCAAAATCTCAGTGGCTTAACAGATTGAAGGTTTATTTCCTACTTTGCAGAATCCACTCAACACTCAGGATCTCATATTCCAAGAGGCAATTCCAGGCTGTTTCACTTTTGTGGCTCTGCCATCTTAACCCAAGGTCTCCTTGATTATCACAAAGGGAGCACAGGCATCTAAGTATTCCTCTAACAGCAGCACGTTACTTCCACCTGAAGCCCACCAGCCAGAAGTAGTCATATGGCTCTGCCCACCTGCAAGAGGCTAAGAAATACAGTCTTCTATGTGCTCAGAAGCAAGGAGAACCAGGTATCCGTGAACACAGGAATGTCCTGCCCAGTTCCCGATTATGGTAGACCCAACTTTTCCTCTTTCCATTCTCCAATATAGTTTCATCATAATTTTTAGCTAAAGAGTTAGCTGGGTATACCGTGTACGTGTTTTTAATCTCAGCTACTTAGGATGCTGAGACAGAAGGATCACTTGGGCCCAGGAGTTGAGACCAGCCTGGGCAACAAAGTGAGACTCTGTCTTAAAAAAAAAAAAAAAAAAGAATTCAGGGTTTACATTCTTTTCCTGTTCCTTATTTATTTCCTTATTCTTTTTCTTTATTTACTTATTTTGAGACAGAGTCTCACTATATGGCCCAGGCTAGTCTTGAACTCATGGACTCTAACAATACTCTCACCTCAGCCTCCTGAGGACCTTTAAGCATGCACCATCATGCCTGAATTTTTTTTCTTCATATTTTTAGGTTTTACTTTTTTAATATTTCATAAGTATGGTCCTTCCTTTTCTGAGCCAAACAGTATACTATAATTACATTTGTTTTATAATGTAGACTTTATTTTCCTGGAGTTAATCATTTTTCATTTGCTTAGTTCTGGGCATATATTGCTAAATATCTTCAAACACACCAATAGGGGGGCTGGGATGTGGCTCAGTGGTAGAGCGCTTGCCTAGCATACATGAGGCACTGGGTTTGATTCTCTGCACCACATATAAATAAATGAATAAAAATAAAGGTCCATTGACAAATAAAAAATATATATATATATATATAATTTTTTTTTTTGGTACCGGGGATTGAACTCAGGGGTACTCAACCACTGAGCCACATCCTCAGCCCCATCTTGTGTTTTATGTAGAGACAGGGTCTCACTGAGTTGCTTAGCGCCTCGCCGTTGCTGAGGCTGGCTTTGAACTTGCGATTCTCCTGTCTCAGCCTTTCTAAGTGCTGGGATTACAGGCTTGCGCCACCGCGCCTGGTGATTTTTAAAATTTTTTGAATTTGATTTTCCCTGTGTCCTTTCTTCTTTTGTTATGCCCTTTTTATACAGCATTTATAGCATCTTATTTCATGGACACAATCTCTTCTCTTAACTCACTGAGAGCACTAATAACTTTTGTATTTTCTTCTACTCTCGGCATTAATGACTTCCTTCAAATATCTTGGCTCATTTGTCCTCTCTCTTTGATCCCGGAGACTCCCTTGAAATATCTAGTGAGACATGACTGTGGGTTCATCTTTGAGTGACGCATTGAATACCTGATTGGCAGCTGTGTGTCTGTGTGTGTACGTGTACTGGTGGGCTTTGCTGTGAGGTGACTGATAATCTGGCTTTCAGACTGGGGACATGCAAGTACCCGTTTCTGTAGGCCTCTCTCCTTTCTATGTTGCCCACTCTGTTTGTTAGGATTCAGGCTGCAGAGCTAAGGAAGGGGCCTGGGGGTCCCCTGCCCCATCTTACGTTTGGTATTTCACTCTTGACTCTTTCTCTGTCTGCTGTCCCTGAGTCCAGACTTTCTCCCAGTTAACTTCTCTGGGGACAGAATTCTGTTGTCTTGCCAAGTGGAGGGGTGGCCACCTGGCTGTGCAAAGTGCAGGGGCGGCAGGGAAGAGGATGATGACTGATGGTCCCATTGCCCCCTCTGTTGGCATCAATCTCTTGCCTGTTTTCAATCCCATGTGTCACCTTGCTCAGCTTATTATGCTTCTCCCAACCACTTCTTATCTTCCAAGATAACTGCTACCATCTCTTGGAGAACGTAAACTGAGGCGTCCTGCTCATGTCCCATGTGGGCGAGGGAAGGGTTCCCATCAGAAGGATGGGCTGGTTGCAAAATAAAAGCTATGAAAATAGTACCACAAAATAAACAGGAGAGACCAGAAATGAATATTACAGAGTGGGGCCAGTGATGGTTCAGGCCCACCAGAGGGGTCCGGCTTCTAACAAAGGAAGGAGCCCCTCTTGCTTTATTTATAGTGGTACAGATCAAAAGGGACCGATAGGAGCGTCTTCGTGAAAAACAGGATGGGGTGGGGGTAAGCAGGCTGTTTGGTTCTTAATGGGTCAGGCCCATCTCTGGCGCTTTGCTGAACTTGAGATAGAGCTAGGCAGGATGCCACATGAACCAGGCATTCTCAAACCAGCAGGGTTGCTGTTGGGAGTTCCTGGTATCAGGCTTTCCTAATTAATGGCTTCAACATTGCTTTAGTTTACACACAGCACACAGACGGCTTCCTGCAGAGGCAGAGAAGGTGAAATGACTTTCCCAAGAACATATGACTAGTAAGACGCAGAGCTGGCATCTAATCCAGGCAGTCTAGTGCCAGAACCTAGTAACCATTTTGCTCTACTGTTCCTCGGGACTAGTTACCTTTCCTACCTCTCCCTCTACCTCTCATAATGAAAAGTCAAGGAGTGTGGATTTATTATAAGCTAAGGCCTCTCTACTTCTCTGATTACCTGATATGTACCAGGCACTGTTAGGGTCCTGTTTGGTTTAGGGATGCTCAACTTACACATAATGGGACAGTATTCAGGGATAAGAGTAACAATGACAGTCTGGCCTCTTGGAACGTATGGCCTGGGAGAGGGGCAGATATTGAACAAACTGCACACCAGCAAATGTATAGCTGCCCACTATTGCCACTCTGCCACATGCATAAGCACTCCTATAACTCGGGCTGGGGTTGTGGCTCAGTGGCAGAGCACTTGCCTCACACACATAAGGCACTGGGTTCAATCCTCAGCACCACATACAAAATATATAAATAAATAAAACAAAGGTTTTTTAAAAAAAGATCTCCTATAACTCAACAGTAAATGCACAACTTGATTAAAAAATCAGCAGAAGACTTGAACAGATATTTTTCTCAAGAAGATGTACAAATGGCCATCAAGCACATGGAAAGATGCTCAAGACCACGAATCATTAGAAAAATACAAATCAAAAGCACCGTGAGGGGCTGGGGTTGTGGCTCAGTGGGAGAGCGCTTGCCTCGCATGCGTGAGGTACTGGGTTCGATCCTCAGCACCACGTAACAATAAATAAATAAAATAAAGATATTTTTTTAAAAAGCACTATGAGGTCCCACTTCACACCTAATAGAATGACTACTGGATTAAAAAAACAAAAACAAAAACAAACCAGAAAACAATGTTGGCAAAAGTGTGGAGAAATTGGAACTCTTGAGTACTGCTGGTGGGAATGCAAAATGGTGCAGTCACTATGAAAACAGCATGGCAATTCCTCAAAAAATTGAAAATAGAAATGTCATATGATTTAGTCATTAATCTTCTGGGGAGATACACAAACTAATTGAAAGCAGAGTCTTTTTTCGGAGGCGGGGTTTCAAGGGATTGAATGCAAGGGCACTTAACCACTGAGCCACATCCCCTGTGCTTTTTTTTTTATTATTTTTTTATTTTGAGAGAGGGTCTCACTAAGTTGCTCAGGACCTTGCTAAGTTGCTGAAGCTGCCTTTGAACTTGCAATCCTCCTGCCTTAGCCTCCCGAGTTTCTGAGATTACAGGCATGTGCCACCATGCCCATCAAAAGCAGACTTGAAAAGCTATCAGTACATCCATGTTCATAGCAGCACCGTTTACAAGAGCCAAAAGGCAGAAGCAATCCAAGTGTCCTTTGACAGATGACTGCATAAATATAATATGATATAGGTTGAATAACCCTTACGCAAAATGTTGGGACTAGAGGTGTTTCAGATTTCAGATTTGGGAATATTTTCATATTCATAATGAGATGCCTTGGGGATGGGACCCAAGTCTAAACACAAAATTAACTTATGTTTCATATACACATAGCCTGGAGATGATGTTAAACAGTATTTTTAGGACATGTATTTCTTTTTTTTTTTTTTTTTTTGATACTAGGGGTTGAACTCAGGGGCACTCGACCACTGAGCCACATCTCCAGCCCTATTTTGTGTTTTATGTAGAGACAGGGTCTCACTGAGTTGCTTAGCACCTCGCCATTGCTGAACCTGGCTTTGAACTTGCGATTCTCCTGTCTCAGCCTCCCTAAGTGCTGGGATTACAGGCTTGCGCCACCGTGCCTGGCTAGGGTATGTACTTCTTGACTGTGACCCATCACATGAGATCAGGTGTGGAATCTTCCATTTATGGTATCATATTGGTGCTGAAAAAGGTTAGGATTTGGAGCATTTTAGATTTTGAGGTTTTGGATTAGGGATGCTCAACCTACATATAATGGGACATTATTCAGTCTTAGAAAGGAAAGAGGTTATTTTCCCTGATTCTGGGGATTGAATCCAGGACTTCACACATACTTGGCAAGTGCTCTCTCTACTACTACACCCCAGCCCCAAAAGAAGGAAATTCTGACACACGCTACATGGATGAACCTTGAGGCCATTGTGCTAAGTAGAATAAGCCAATCAAAAACAGTGAATAAGCTAGGCTCAGTAGCACACACCTGTAATCCCAGCAGCCCAGGAGGCTGAGGCAGGAGGATCACAAGTTCAAAGCCAGCCTCAGCAACTTAGCAAGGTGCTTAGCAACTCAGTGAGACCCTGTCTCTACATAAAACACAAAATAGGGCTGGGGATGTGGCTCAGTGGTCTAGTACCCCTGAGTTCAATCTCCAGGACCAGTGAATAGGGTATGATTTCACTTACATGAGGTACTTAAAGGAGTCAGATTCATGGAGTCAGAAAGAATGGTGGTTGCCAGGGGCTGGAGAAGGAAAAGATTAGGAAGGCATTGTCTAATGAGCATAGGGTTTAAGTTTGAGAAGATGAAATAAATTCTGAAGATGGATGGTGGTAATAGTTGCACAACATTACATAATATAACACACATTTAAAAATATTTAACATGGTTTTGGTTTTAGATAGGGTCTTGCTATGTTGCCCAAACTGGTCTTGAATTCCTGAGCTCCAGTGATCCTCTAGCCTCTGCCTCCTAAGTGGCTGGGACTATAGGCATGCACTACCATGTCTGGTACAAAGTGGCTGTTTACATCGTGTATATTTTGCCAAGGTGTACTGGATGAGAGTCAAATTGCATATTTTGTTGGGAGAACAAATCTCTGTTGACATAAATACTGAAGGAATAACAAAGTCAGAAGAGAAAAAATAAATGTTGGGTCTGGGCCTATCATATATAAATTACAGGACAAAGCAATAGTTATAAAGAAAAAAAAAACTGGCACCAGGCACAGCAGTGCATGCCTGTAATCTCAGCAATTCTGGAGGCTGAGGCAGGAGGATCCCCAGCTTCAGCAACTTAGTGAGGCCCTAGGCATCTTAGTAAGACCCTATCTTGAAATTAGAAAACAAAAAGAGTTGGAAACACAGCTCAGTGGTAAAGGACCCCTGGGTTCAATCCCCAATACAAAAAAGAAAGAAAAAAATAAAAACCAGGTAACCAGGGGAGTCCCAATACCATCACAGCGGAGGTCAGGGCTTCAAGATACAAATTTGAGGTAGGGGAACACAAGAGGTAATCAAGAGCTCTCGTGGTATTTCTTTTCTAAGCTTGAAAATGGAGTAAGGAAATCCTTTAGAGCCATTCAAATCTTGGCTCCTGAGCATGGTGGCATGTGCCTATGGTCCCAGCTACCTGGGAGGCTGAGGCAGGTGGATCACTTGAGTTCAGAAGTGTAAGACCAGCCTGGGCGACATAGCAAAACCCCCTTCTCAAAACAAACAAAATAAAATAGGTCTCGGTTCCTTAATATACATAGCTGAGCGACCTTGAACAAATCATTTCACCTTTCTGAGCATTTCTTCATTGGAAATTTTGGTGTAATGATGCTGCTTAGGGGCCAATACATGTGAAAATATCATGCTTACAGGCCATCCTGTAAATGGAAATTGGCAGCCCTTTCGTTTCTCCCCCTGATATTCGTTCTGCTTTTTTTCTCTTAGGGTTCAATCATTGCCCTTCAGGGGCTGAGAGTGTGGCTAAGGGTGGAGGACTTGCCCAGCATGTGCAAGGCCTTGGGTTCAATCCCTGACACTGCAGGAAAAAATTTTAAAACTACCCATTGGACCCAACCCAGGGGGTGAGGATAGGAAAGCTGTGGTTGAACTCTCTTGACTTTGAGATGCTTTTAGGAAACCCTTTGTGAAGTCCAAATCCCCATTAGGTCCTATTGAATTATGCAGCTGCTGGGGCACTTGCTCCCAACCATCTATGTCAGTCTTCTTCCTTCACTTAGAACACCAATGGGTGGAACACGTTCATTTCCGAGCCCTAAATCCACTCCATATTCTGTATAACCAGCCCCACGGCAGAGAGTCATCATCACTTCTATCAATTTTCTTTCAATTGGATGGAGGTCGGGTGTGCTGGGTGAGTGAGTCCCTCTTCCCACACTGCCCGCACAGCCAGAGCTACATTCAATCCACACTCGTCCCCAGGCCTCTGTCCTCTGGAGAGAGCTGGCTGAATATCCTCATGCAGACTGACAAATAAGGTGCTTGTAAGAATTTTCTCCCCAGGGAACCCTGAGCTGTTGGCCAGAGAGGCTAACATCTTAATTCCTGAAGCCCAGAAGGTCAATACACTCCCTCCTTTGTACAAGTCATGGACGGGCTGGTCTGACAGTTTCTTTAACAATATTCTCAGATGCCAAGGATGCAATGCCAAGCTCAGCGAGTGCACTCTCATTTCATCCTAAAGGCACTTTCAGGGTTAATAGCAAACACCTTCCACAGGTGAGCTGAAGAGATGGCTCGCTGAAAGGGACCCAGATTGGGAGGGACAGCAATAAGATCCCAACTCAAATCTATATGGTTTCCAGATCACAGGCTCTTAACCATACAGAGCAGTGCTTTGAAGTTCATGTTCCCCCGCCTCCCTGCCACCTGTCCCAGCTTTCTAAACAGGGGACCTAGCAAGGGACTCAGTCCAGAGGCCAGGACTGAGAGGAGCAAGCTGGTCCAGAGTGGGTTGGCTACACAAAGTTCAGCTGTTCTCCACACATTCCCTGATGCTGCTGTGGTCCCAGGATTTGGGAGAAACCTCAGAACAACGTCACAGGTACAATGAGGGGGCCTGGTAGGGCCAGGAGAAGTCAGCTCAGAACAAAATGTACGCCTCTGTCCAGTATTTATGGACAATAACTCTGTGTCAGGGCTTTCTCTGGCAAGATTTATGTACACCTGTGCTTTGTTTTGCTTCTTAATAGATAATAAACATTTGTTAGGTACTTACTGTGCGCCTGGCACTAGGAAGAGCATTTTATAGCACTTAATCCTCAGGGCACCCCATGAGGTAGACAGTATTTATTATCCCCAATTCACAGACAGCAGTTGCTATCGTGCAAGGCTGCAGTCAGCAAGAGGGGGAGGGGAGCCTCGGACCCGTGTTCTTCCCTGAAATCCCAGGGCCTCAGTTTCAGCTTCCCTCCTCAGGGCTCCCCGCGTCTAGAAGCTGCAGCTGTGCCTGGCACAGAGCAAGAGTTCCCAACACACCTGTAGGATGAACACACATCTACTCCCCCTGGACAGGACAGCCTCCAGGCAGGAACCATGTCCCACTCACACTGTGTCCCTGCAGTCAGCTCAAGGCCTGGTACACACAGCGTTCACTGGAGGATCCCTGGGTGCCTGTGTCAAGATGCCCTGATCCTTGGAAGAGTCACAGACCAAAGACATCAATCAGGACATTGCTTCTCCCACTCTCTCTCTATCCTTCCTCAACCTGGATCAACCCAGATGCCCTGCAAGACACCTGGGCCTGACCCTGTTTGCCCTTAGTCTGAAATGACTCAGCTCTGTAGATAGTGAGGGGAAATATTCACTCAGATCGTTTATCCAAAGGAGCTAATTTGTTTCTAACAAAACTGAGGTTTTTTCCCCCTACTTATGCCCATGGGGTCAAAGTGGGGGCCAGAGACTTAAACAAAGAAAACACAATAACATCAACATTCAGTTGAATCCACCTCGTGACTCCTCAGAATCCAAGTACAAAACAGCTTCAGCCTGGATTGAAACCCAGAGGATCCCTGACCAAATCCAATGCTGGTTGCTGCAGTATTCAGAATTAATTTTATTCTTAAATGCTTCTTTTAAGCTCTCAAAAATAGCAGCTGCTCAATATAAAATGTTCAAACTACACAGAATCATTTCACAAAGAAAGTTTTAAAACCACTGTTAATATTATAAACCATCATTACTGATCCCGTGCAGACCATTATATATAAAGAGGCCAGGCGCGATGGCACACGCCTGCAATCCCAGCACTTAGGGAGGCTGAGACAGGAGAATCGCGAGTTCAAAGCCAGCCTCAGCAACGGCAAGGTGCTAAGCAACTCAGTGAGACCCTGTCTCTACATAAAACACAAAATAGGGCTGGGGATGTGGCTCAGTGGTTAAGCACCCCTGAGTTCAATCCCCAATACCAAAAAAAGAAAAGCTTGCTATAATACTGTCCCATAGCTGTTTCTCTCAAAACTACACTGTGACATTGGGCTGGGGTTGTGGCCCAGTGTTGCGTGCTTGCCTAGCACATGTAGGGTACTGGGTTTGATCCTCAGCACTCCATAAGAATAAGTAAAGGTATTGTGTCCATCTACAACTAAAAATTTTTTTGAAAATACACTGTGACTATCTTTCCATATCTATAGATACCAATTAACTTTTGGTGACTGGTTGTTATTCTAGTCCAATGGTCAACAAACTTATTCTGCAAAGGGCCAAGAAAAAAATACTAGAATTTGCAGACCACATAAGGTCTCTATCACATATTCTTCTCCTTTTTTTTTTTTTACAGGCCTACAAAAGTGTAAGAAAAAAGAAATAACCCAAGGACCATCAAAAAACAAACAAACAAGCAAAAACAAAAAAACTATGGTCTAGATCTAGTTTCCTTTATCTGAATAAAGTTCCCTTTTGGGACTGAAGGTGTAGCTCAATGGTAGAGCACTTGTCTAGCATGCATGAGGCCCTGTGTTCCATCCCCAATACTGAAACATAAATAAATAAATAAAACAAAATAAAATCCCCTAATGAAGGATATGTAGGCTGTTTCCACTTTTTGGTTATTATAAATAATGTTACTTCTCTGGGCACATAGATGGTCTCCTTGAGAAAAAAGTTCCTAGAATCTCAAAACTAGAAGAAAACTTCACGGTGAGAGTAGAAAAAGAAATAGGGAGTCGGGTGCGGTGGCTCACTCTTGTAATCCCAGCACTTTGGGAGGCTGAGACAGGAGAATCGCGAGTTCAATGCCAGTCTCAGCAACGGCGAGGTGCTAAGCAACTCAGTGAGACTCTGTCTCTACATAAAACACAAAATAGGGCTGGGGATGTGGCTCAGTGATTGAGTGCCCCTGAGTTCAATCCCCGGTACCGAAAAAAGAAAAGAAAAGAAATAGGGGAGGCTGAGACAGGAGAATCAGAAGTTCAAAGCCAGCCTCAGCAACGGCAAGGAGCTAAGCAACTCAGTGAGACCCTGTCTCTACATAAAACACAAAATAGGGCTGTGGATGTGGCTCAGTGGTCGAGTGCCCCTAAGTTCAATCCCTGGTACCAAAAAAAGAAAAAGAAAAGAAATAGGGGCTTTGCAGATACAATTAGTTACAATGAGGTCATACTAGGTTAGGGTGGGCCAATAGGACCAGTATCCTCATAAGAAGAGGAGAAGCACTTAAGGGAGGCTGAGACAGGAGAACCGTGAGTTCAAAGCCAGCCTCAGCAACAGCAAGGTGCTAAGCAACTCAGTGAGACCCTGTCTCTACATAAAACACAAAATAGGGCTGGGGATGTGGCTCAGTGGTCGAGTGCCCCTGAGTTCAATCTTCATTACCAAAAAAAAAAAGAAGAGAGAGCCGGGTGCAGTGGTGCACATCTATAATCTGTAATCTCAGCGACTTGGAAAGCTCAAAGCCAGCCTCAGCAATTTAGTGAGACCCTGTTTCAAAATAAAAAACAAAAAATGCTAGAGATGTGGCTCAGTTGGAAAGCACCTGGGTTTAGTCCCCAGGACCAAAAAAAGAAATAAAGAAGAAAGAAGAGTACAGGACAGCCAGGCGTGGTGGCACATGTCTATAATCCCAGCAGCTCGGGAATCTGAGGCAGGAGGATAGTGAGTTCAAAGCCAGCCTCAGCAACGGCGAGGCACTAAGCAACTCAGTGAGACCCAGAGTCTAAATAAAATACAAACAGGGCTGGAGCTGTGGCTCAGTGGTTGAGTGCCCAAGTTCAATATGCAGTACAAAAAAAAAGAGGAGAGGACACAGAGATACGCACAAAGGAAATAAATGTTTAAAAAAAAATTAGTAGTAGCTACACACCAGTGGATGCTGAATATCACCAACAACCAAAAGCTAGGCAAGGAAGTCCTTCCCTGGAGGCTTCAGAGGGAACATGGCCCTGCGACCCCTTGATTTCAGACTTCTAGCCTTTTAACAATTTCTGTTGTGTCCAGTCACCAAGTTTACAGCAACCCTAGGAGACTATTAGAGAGAGATTGTCCATTTTACCAGGTGTGGCCTAAAACACACAAGCAATGTCTATTAAAATGATTCCCCAGGCTGGGGCTGTAGCTCAGTGGAAGAGCCTTTACCTAGCATGTGTGAGGCCCTGGATTCAATCCTCAATGCAAAAAGAAAGAAAGAAAAAAGAAATGCTCCCCTTCCTATCCTCCCAACGAAAGGTCTCTTCTCATCAAAAATATACCTGTTGCCTCAGTATTTATCCTAAAGAATTAAAATCAGCATACTATAGCAATACATGCTTGCCCATGTTTATAGCTGCACAATTCACAAGAGCCAAACTATGGAAGCAGCCCAGGTATCTATCAATGGACAAATAGAAAAAGAAAATGCAGTATATACAGATAATGGCATTTTATCCAGACATAAAGAAGAATTAAATTTGGGGCTGGGATTGTGGTTCAGCGGTAGAGCGCTTGCCTCGCATGCGTGAGGCCCTGGGTTCGATCCTCAGCACCACGTACAAAGCAATAAAATAAAGACATTGTGTCCATCTACAACAACAAAAAATATATATATATATAAAAAAAAAGAAGAATTAAATTATGTCTGCAGAAAAATGAATGGAACCTGAGAGCATTATGTTAAGTGAAATAAGCCAAACTCAGGAAGTCAAGGGTCACATGTTTTCTCTCATATTTGGAAGTTAAAGGGAAAAGAAAGGTGTGCAGAGGGGGAGATTACATGAAACTCAGATCAAAGGGAGATCAGCAGAGTAGAGGAAAGGGACCAGGGGGAGGGAGGAGCGGAGAGAGAGGGGAAAAACTGGGGAATTATATCAGTTAAACTGTGTTGTTACACTGTGTGCCTGTATGAATGCATAACAACAAATCTCACCATTACATACAATTATAATATACCAATAAAAATATGGAAAAAAGAATATGGCACATTAGCACTAAAAGTAAAAGTGGTTGGTGAGAATATTTCGAATGTGCACTGTGTCACTTTCTCTGCTCAATGGCATACATGTGTTCATTCTCCCAATGAATCTGTACAACCACCACAGAAGTATTATCAGTCTCAGTTTACAGGTGTAGAATGCTGAGGCTCAGAGAGGTGAAGTGATTCACCAAAAGGCACACAGCTAGCCCTAGGGCCTGTGTTGACCCTCAGGTCTGTCCAACTCCAGAGCCCACATGCCTGACCACTACCCTCTCTTCTCCCTATATTAAACAAGTCAATCTTTTTTTTTTTGTTTATAAAGGCACAGTTACAGCAGTAATTGATTGCGGTCTCTGCCCATTGCAGGGAACAAATAGCTTAAACAAAGCAACTGCCAGCAGTTGGGGTCCAGCTGGGGCTCCCTCTATTTGCAGACAAAGGGTGATTGCT
The DNA here is from genome assembly GCA_028644305.1 of Xerus rutilus. Classification (NCBI taxonomy): domain Eukaryota; kingdom Metazoa; phylum Chordata; class Mammalia; order Rodentia; family Sciuridae; genus Xerus; species Xerus rutilus. The sequence goes on along the minus strand of CM053400.1, from coordinate 18,620,677 downwards.
CTCCTGATGGGCAAAACAAGCCCGGCTGGGCAGCTAGGACTACAAGCTGTGTCCCTGCCCACCATTTAACAGGGGTGGCAAGAGGCCAGAAATTAATTAGCTGTCTCAGTTTTGGCAAAGCCTGAGGAAGGAAAGTGGTTAATTATACCGAAGCCCAGTGAGCATGTCACAGTAGAAGATAAAGGGCTGGAACCTGGAAATTAAGAGTCCCTGAGCTGAACATGAGTGGGGAGGCCAGCCGGGTCACACTTAGCAATAAACAGCGCAGATGCCTTGCTCAGTTCCGTTCAAGAACCACAGCAGACTCAAGACGGCCTCCATCACCCTGGCTCTGCTCTGGCTTAAGGATGGCTGGACCACAGAGTGGGCAGCCAGACCCAAGGGAGGTCCCAAGGGAGCAGGATTCACAAGTGTGGCATATCAGTGCCTGCAATTCTGGAAACAGGACATGACCTTCCTACAAACACCTACTGGCTGTGTGTCACAGCCTCGGCTGGGGCTCCAACTCCAACTATAAATAAAAGATAGTTCCCCCACTCCACACCCACTCATGGGGGCAGACAGACAGAGAGACAGATGAACAATCAAGTGTTCAAAGTAGTGCATGGTCCCTGCTGGGGCAGGGGTGGGGGCACACAGGACACCATGGGAACCCGGAGGAGGGTTGTGTTGGCTGGAGCCATCAGTGGCTTCCTGGAGGAAAGATTCGCTACGCTGAAAATAAGGGGTGCCTCTGAGATTCCTACACATATTTCCCTCTTGTCTCTAACTGGGAGATTTTTATTACATATCCCAGCAATTGCACAGAGGGACTCTCAGTAACAAAGTGCCAATTTGATATTTAAAAAATACTTGTAACTCAGCCAGGCGCAGTGGCTCAAGCCTGTAATCCCAGCACTTAGGGAGGCTGAGACAGGAGAATCTCGAGTTCAAAGCCAGCCTCAGCAACGGCGAGGCGCTAAGCAACTCAGTGAGACCCTGTCTCTACATAAAACACAAAATAGGGCTGGGGATGTGGCTCAGTGGTCGAGTGCCCCTGAGTTCAATCCCCAGTACCAAAAAAAAAAAAAAAAATACTTGTAACTCTGTCAGTGGCTCAGGACGCTGAGGCAGGAAGATTACAGGTTCAAAGCCAGCCTCAGCAACTTAGTAAGGCCCTAGCAACTCAGGGAGAGCCTGTCTCTAAATAAAATACATTTTTTTAAAAAAAGGACTGGGGATGTTGCTCAGTGGTTAAGCATCTCTGGGTTCAATCCCTGGTACAGAAAAAAGGAGGGGGTGGGGAAGGAAGGAAGGAAGAAAAATATTTGCAACTCTGGAGGTTGAGGCAGGAGGATTGCAAGTTCGAGAGGCCCTAAGGACTCAGCAAGACTCTGTCTCAAAATAAAACTTAAAAGGGCTGTGGGTGTGGCGCAGTGGTTAAGCAACCCTGGGTTCAATCCCTGGTACAGAAAGAAAGGAGTGGGAGTGGGGAGGAAAGAGGGGAGAGAGGAAGGAACAAGAAAAGAAGGAAGGAAGGAAGGAAGGAGGGAGGGAGGAACGGAAGGAAGGAAGGAAGGAAGGAAGGAAGGAAGGAAGGAAGGAAGGAAGGAAGGAAGGAAGGAAGGAAGGAAGGAAAATATTTGCAACTCGGGAGGCTGAGGCAGGAGGATTGCAAGTTCGAGATCAGCAATTTAGTGAGGCCCTAAGAACTCAGCAAGACCCTGCCTCAAAATAAAACTTAGGGCTGGGGTTGTGACTCAGTGGTGGAGCGCCTGTCTAGCACATGGAGGCAAGGGGTTCGATCCTTAGCACCACATAAAAATAAATAAATCAAATAAAGGTATTGTGACCATTTACAACTAAAAAAAATTTTTTTTAAATAAATAAATAAAACTTTAGAAAGGGGCTGGGATTGTAGCTCAGCGGTAGAGCGCTTGCTTCGCATGCGTGAGGCCCTGGGTTCGATCCTCAGCACCACATACAAAGCAATAAAAATTAAAGACATTGTGTTCATCTACAACTAAAAAAAAAAATCTTTAAAAAAAAAAAACAAAAAAACTTTAGAAAGGGTTGCAGATGTGGCTCCGTGGTTAAGCAACCCTGGGTTCAATCCTCGGTGCTAAAAAAAGAAGAAACACTTTGTGATGCCTCCCTTAGGGTCAGGGATTGAGCCAGGAAACAAGAGAGAATGAATGGAACATGGTTGCTGGCCTCAGGGAGCAACCAGTAGAAGAAAAAGCAAACTTAAAAATAAGCCATGACACCATAATTATAAAATATTGTTTCATGACCACTATTTCTGTGTATGTATCTGCTGTGGTTCAGATATGGAGTGTGTCCCCCAAGGTTTCATGGGTTGAAAATTAATCCCCATTATGAGGCATTAGGAGGATGGAAATAGGCCAAATATGGTGTTCAGAGGGGGTCCCCTGGGAGCTGATTAAGATAAGGTTATCAATCATCAAGGGGACCCCCCATGATTGAATCCTGGTGATTTTATAAGAAGAGGGAGGAAAAAGTTGGACGAGGTGGCATTCGCCTGGGGTCACAGCTTCTCAGGAGGCTGAGGCAGGAGGAGCAACTGAGTTCAGAAGTTTGAGGCCAGCCTGGGCAACAAAGGAGGGCCCCCTCTCAAAAAAAGAGGGGGGGAATCTGGGGATACAGCTCAGTTGGTAGAGTGTTTGCCTCACATGCACAAGGCCCTGGGTTCAATCCCCAGCACCACAGAAAGAGAGAGAGAGAGACAAAAAACAGACACAAATACACATCCATGTCTCCTTTCTTTTGCCATGTGATCTTGTGATGCCCTGTGCTATTTCAACACTCTACCAGCAAAATAGCCATCAACCAGATGTGGTCCCACAGTCTTGGACCCACAGAACCATGAGCCAAAATGAAGCTTTTTTCTTTATAACTTTTCCAGTCTGTGGCATTGTGTTATTAGCAACAAAAAAAAACACGCTAATACAGTCCCCCCTTTTCCTAAGTGACAAGCACTGGACAAAGACACTTGATTCACATCAATGAATTTAACAACTGACCACAGAGAGCACAACCATGGCATTGGTCAGAAGGCTCAGAGAGGTGGAGAAAAGTTCCCAATGTCACATCACCCACAGGCCGCAGTACCAGGACTCAAGCCCAAGTCTGTGTGACTCTGGTATGCCTCAGCTTGGCTAGGCCACAGGCCCCAGCCAATCAACTACTACTCCAGCTGTGGCTGTGATAGCACTTGGTAGATGGGGCTCGCACTGCCAATCAGTTGACTTTAAGTAGATTCTCTTTGGTGATCTGGAGTGGCCTCTTCCGATCAGCTGAAGGGCGTTTAGAACAACCCTGAGGTCTCCCAGAGGGAGCAGACATTCCACCCAGGGACAGGACCACAGTATCCTCTCCTACCTGAAGCTGTCTGGCCCCGCAGCCTCCCCTGCAGATACCAGACTTGCCTTTCAGACCTTACAACTGCAGAAGCCAACGCCTAGAAATATGTCCCACTGGGTCTTTTACTCTGATAAGACCATAACTGATACACACCCAAGCCCATGTTCCAAGCTAAGGCTGGTGCCAGGGAGCCACACAGTCTCCCCACCAAGAAAAGAGCAATGACAATCACCACCAAGCTGGGTTGATGAAGGGGTCAATGTGATGAGAGGCAGTGTGACAGAATGACAAGAGGGCAGGCTGCAGTGGAACGTCTCTGGGCAAACGTCTTTCCTCTGGGAGCCTCAGTTTTTTCACCTATAAATTGAGCACACTGAATTGTTACTGTCTCATAGCAGTGCTATGAAGATTTGAGATTTTGCACTTAACACTTCCTGTACAGAGAGGCCTTTTTTCCCCCTCTCTAGTACTGGGAATTGAACCCAAGAGTGCTTTACCACTGAGCTATATACCCAGTTCTTTTTATTTTTTAATTATTTTTTTAAAAATTTTTTTAGTTGTAGATGAACACAATACCTTTGTCTTATTTATTTATTTTTATGTGGTGCTGAGGATTAAACCCAGTGCCTCACATGTGCTAGGCAGGTGCTCTACCACTGAGCCACAACCCCAGCCCCTTATTTTTTATTTTGAGACAGGGTCTCGCTAAGTTGCTGAGGCTGGCCTCGAACTCGGGATCCTCTTACCTCAGCCTCCTGAGTCGGTGGGATTCTAGGCCGGTGCCACTGCACTTGGCTCATTTCCAAGTTGGGGCTTCCTCTTTGCCAAGTTGATGATTCAACCCCACAAGTCCATATAAAAAGAATCCCCACAAGTTTATTAGTCCTAGTGATCAATATGTAGATGTGACAAAGTTTGCCCAACTCGTCGCCCCCAAGGGACATTTTTTGAGGACAAAGCATCAGGAAAGCCCTGTGCAGAGCACTTTTCACACATATTCTCATTTGAATTGTACCCTCCCTGCCTGGGAGGTGGCCCTCAGCATATTCCTGTTTTGATCACAGAAGGAAATTGTGGCCCATAGAAGTGAGGGGCTCATCCAAGTGGACACAGTGGACAGAACTAGATCAAAGCCAGTTGTTCCATGAAGCCCAGGTCCACTCAGGCTTTGGCCATGCTGTGTTGTAGTTCTTTTTTTTTTTTTTTTGGTACCAAGGATTGATAAGCCAGGGGCGCTTAACCACTGAGCCACATCCCCAGCCCTTTTTGGACTCTGCTTAGAGACAGGCCTCACTGAATTGCTTACAGCCTCACTAAGTTGCTTAGGCTGGCTTTGAACTTGCAATCCTCCTGTCTCAGCCCCCTGAGCTGTTGGGATTACGGGCGTGCACCACCACGCCTGGCTGTGTTGTACGTTTTTTCTTTCTTTCTTTCCAGGGATTGAACTCAGGGGCACTCGACCACTGAGCCAAATCCCCAGCCCTATTTTGTGTTTTATGTAGAGACAGGGTCTCACTGAGTTGCTCAGCTCCTCGCTATTGCTGAGGCTGGCTTTGAACTCGCAATTCTCCTGTCTCAGCCTCCCAAAGTGCTGGGATTACAGGCTTGTGCCACCGTACCCAGTTGTGTTATACTTCTTATGACCTCTCTCTCTGCCTGGCACTCAACAGTGTCCCTTTTACTTTATTCACTAACAGATTATTATTTTTTAAAAAATTTTAGTTGTAGATGGACACCATACCTTTATTTTATTTACTTATTTTTATGTGGTGCTGAGGATCAAACCCAGGGCCTCACACATGCTAGGCAAGCACTGTACCACTGAGCCACAGCCACAGCCCAACAGTTTATTATTTTAACACATAAATCTGCTCTACTCCATACCCTCTCCAGATACCTGGCTATACAGAAGAGGTTATTTCTTCACAGCAGGAATTGGGAGGTATGAATTCAGCCTTCTTCATGGATATTGCTTCATGGACATTTTGCATGCCTGGGCTCTGGGAATCAAGGGGCCTTGACTCAAAGTCTGACTCTGCCACTTCCCATCTGTAGCTATGAGCAAGCGAATTATCTCTGAGCCTCGGTTTCCTCATCTGTTAAATGGAGAGAACCTCAAAGAGCTGGAAGAATTAGATGAGACAGTACATACGAGGTGCTGCCCCCTGGTCAGCATCAGGGAAACTCAGCCATTCCGTTTCTGGTGGTAACCTATGCCAAGTCGATATGCCAGTTTTGCTGGGCAGTGCTCCCCTCCCTGGGATGACAAGGCCTGGGTTGGGTGAAGGAAGTGTCTCAGAGCTACCTGCCCTGTTTAGCAGAACAGCTCCATTTGCTCCCCCAGGGAGAAATGGAAAATCACCAGATGTGGGACACTTCCCAGGATTCTGGGCCGATGAGCTTTTGTAACTAAGGGAAACAGATGACTTCCATCTATCCTGCAGGGGCATCTGGCCTGACCAGGGAAAGCAGCTTCTCCCTTGACTAATAATCCCTGATCCTGGTCCCCAAGCACTGGGCAACCAGCCCAAAGACATCATTAGCACCTACGGCTTCCTGCTGGGGCCAGGCCTGTGCCAACTCCATGCATGCATCATCTCCCTTAACCTTGGAATTTGCTGTTCCCTCTGCCTAAAAACACCCTTCCTCTGCTTGCTTTTCTCATCCCAGCCTCCCATACACAACTGCAGCCCCGCCACAGTCCCTCCCGGGCCTATTTGAGTTTCCTTCATTGCTTGTGTTCCTGGCCTCATATCTACTTGTTTATTTATCTTTTCCCACTAGAATGTCAGTCTCCCCGGGGGAATGACGATCCTCATTGTGGCTGCATCCCCAGCACCTGGAACCACACCTGGAACTGTCCCCGGTACTTAGGAGGAGCTGTCAAATACATGTTGCCACAACCTTGAGATGCAGGTGTTTTCTGTCATCTCTATTTCACAGAGGAGAAAAGAGACTTGCTCACTGAGCCCAAGAGCCCAAGAGACCTGGACTTGAACCCCAGGATGTCTGCGTCGCTAGCTGCTGGCCCCACCCCAGGGAACTTGGGGTTCTGCAGGTCTGAAAGTTGTTGTCAGCAGCCCCCAGACCCAGCTGCCTCGTGCAAGAACCCACTTCTCATGCTCCCAAGCACTACCATGCCCAGCCACCTTTTGGCTCTCCCTTAGCTCAGATAATGCCCTGTGTGCCAAGAGATGCCAGGGAGAGGAAAGAAAAGGTGAGTTCCAGTCCTTCTGTGGCCACTAACTCAAAAGATAGAATCATTCCAGGGCTCGGTTTCTTTATTTGTCAATGAGAGGGGCTGAAATTGACATAAAGGGTGGCAGAGGACAGGGCAACAGTCACAAGTGTGGGCTCTGGGCTCAGAACAACACTTCCAATTTTCATCTGACCCTGGGACTTTGGGCATGTTATGTCATTTCTCTGAGCCTCAGGTTTTCTCATCTATAAAATGGGGATGACATTCACCTTCTATGGGTTCTATTATTCTGTTATCAAACAGGATAATATATAATATAGATACATCACTAAGCAGAGTGCTTGGCCCAAAATAATTGCTCAATAAAGTGTTTATATATAAATCACCCTCCACCATTCTAGGCCTTGGTGACAAGTTTACCTCTGTGGGAAAAGGAGTTTCACCTCTCCGTGTGTGAGTGTGCATGTGCGTCTGTGTTTTAAATAAAGCTTTTTTTTTTTTTTAATCTCATGGGACTTTGAAGTTTAAGTTCTTTCCACTTTTCAAGAAAGAGTAGGAAAAGCTGTATAGGACAAGATTCTTTCTGCACACATCCTTCTTGGCCAGAGACAAAGCCGCTGATTTCTGCAGCTGCACTAGCAGCTATAAATCAGTAGCACACAACCCAGACACCCCAGCCCACCCCACACCCCTAACTGGTAACAGGGCCGCTACAGCCTGCATGCTGGCAAATTGCTAATTTAAGCCAGGCTTTCTGTTCTACCCTGCGATTATCCCTCTTCCTGTGCGTGTTGTGATATTCTGGGTGGCCAATTTGATTTCCAGGTCCCAGGATTCTGTAGTTAATGAAATCATTCCTTGCCCTTGCCCAGCCCCCTGCCTGTCAAAGTCCAGACATCTGCTGGGGGTAGGGGCATCCTGAGGTCACAGCATCTGAAAATCATTTTTCTTTGAATCTCAGCTGTGGGGAGAAGGGCCTTAAGTTAGGCTTGTCTTATCTTTTCTCCACCTGAACCTCCAGCGCCAGTTCTCCATCTCGTGGTTTTCCAACATCTGCTTGCATATCTTCAACAACAGGAAGCTCCCTACATTAAACAGCAGCCCATGCCTGGCTGGAAAGCTTTGACCATGGGATCATTTCTTCTGGAAATAATACAAAATGTGCACAAACATGTGTTCTAAAATATTCAAGACAGCATTAGATTGGTATAACATTGGAAACAATGTGTCCTCCCACCCACCGTCCCCTACCCCCCCCAATACATATTCATACAATGTAATCATCAAAAATCAAAACATCATCTTGTTGTTATTGTTTTTCTTTTCAGTACTGGGAATCCAACCCAGTGCACTCTACCACTGAGCTACATCTCTAGCGTTTTTTATTTTATTTTGAGGCAGGATATTGCTAATTCGCCCAGGCTGGCCTCTAACTTGCAACCTCCCATCCTAGTCTCCCAAGTAGCTAGACTCACAGGTGTGCACCACCGCCCCCCGCTCACCTCAGAAATCATATTTTCAAAGAATGAGAACATGCTCAGGATATAAGCTAAAAGACGAAAAGAAAAGACATATACAAAGCACATAGGCTTGACCCCAATTTCACTACATGATTCTGATTTCATTAAAATATGTGTGTGGGGGCTGAGGTTGTGGCTCAGTGGCAGAGCGCTTGCCTAGCACATGTGAGGCATTGGGTTCCATCCTCAGCACCACATAAAAAATAAATAAACAAAATAAGACACTATGTCCATGTATAACTAAAAAATAAAAAAATATGTGCGTGAGCCAGACGCGGTGGCGCAAGCCTGTAATCCCAGCACTTAGGGAGGCTGAGACAGGAGAATCGTGAGTTCAAAGCCAGCCTCAGCAATGGCGAGGTGCTAAGCAACTCAGTGAGACCCTGTCTCTACATAAAACACAAAATAGGGCTGGGGATGTGGCTCAGTGGTCGAGTGCCCCTGAGTTCAATCCCCAGTACCAAAAAAAAAAAATGTGTGTGTATGCGCGCACACACGTGCATGTGCGTTTGTGTAGAGAAAAAGAGGAAAGGGGCAGAAAAAGAGGAAATCAAAATGGCAAAGCTTGTCCTTATGGCAGGATTATGGGTAACATTTATCTCAACTTAAACTTCTCCATGTTTTCTGAAATAACTACCTTGTTATCTCCATTGTAAAAGAAAATTTCTAATGTTGAGCTGATAAAGTTTCCCTGTAGCATTCAGCCAATAATTCCAGTTCCTCTGCAGCTTAATAAATGTCCACCAAATGAATGAGAAGCAAGCCTCGCTCCTCTCCTAAACGGGCAGAATTTCATAAAACATGGATGGAATACTGAGTGCCCGGCTCTGTGCTGAAGTCCCTCACGTCACACCTCATGAACTGTGAGAGTCTGTCACCAGTCCCATTTCACAGATGAGAAAACTGAGGTTCACAGAAATGATGCATAAAAAGTATTGCTTAAGCTCATTCTCTCAGTAAATGTCCCACGCAGTCAGGCTCCAACACCCAGGCTCTCAACGTCTGTTACCCCACATACAGGCCTCAGAGATCAGCGGGCAACTCTGACCCCCTCCCCACCCTTGTTGCCTGCTTCTCTGACTGGACATCCCCAGCTCTGGCCTCTGTCTCGTGGCTGGCAGAGGCACAGTGGACTGAACGGTTCCGCAGTCAGAATGACCTGGGTTTAAGTCTTGACTCTGCCCCTCTTGCTGCGAGGGGGCACTTGCCCCTTCAGAGCCCCGTGTCCTCCCCTGTGAATGAGAACAGAAAGCTCCTGCTGAAGGTCTGTGGTACAGCTTGGAAAAGCCTCTAACATGCTGCAGAGACTCAGGAAGAGGCTACTCAGTGACTCCTCCTGGTGTGTCTATGAGTCACACACACTCTCCAGGGAATGAACCCAAGACCCAGGAAGTGGCAGGCTTCAGGGGAGGCCAGAAGATGCAGTGGAAAGAGGGACAAGGGCTGCTGCTTGCCCCCCCCTGCTCAGCCTTACCTGAAGTCACCAGGGCCTGGCTTCCTGTTTTCCTGCTAGGAAGCAGCACCGCATTCCAGAGAGAGGATGCCCAGAGTCTCCATGACCCATCCAAGGTCATGAGCTCTCTCTACTGCCCTGAGCCAGCCTCTTTGGTTTCCCCACATTGAGTCTCTCCCCATCCAATCCACCCCCACAGCAAATTCATCCTCTCAAACATCATTCTGCACAGATTGTTCCCAAATTCTCATCTTCTGGCCTGTGACCCAAAGCGCCCTCATTTCCCAGCATGACTGACTTTACTATGAGACCAAAGGATCTGCCCACTCTCAGCACTTACATCCAGACTGGCAGCTGGAGCCTCAGCACAGCCACACCAGGCCTGTCTCCAGGCCTGCCCCCTACCCCCAGATGACTCCTTCCAATTACCTGGGGCTGGTTCGTGAAGTACTTCCAACACTTGTACCTCCTCAGAAATTTTGGAAGGCAGGAATTAAGTTGGCAGGCTTATCCCTGGCTCCTAGATCCCACTCAGGGCACAGCAGTTGCTTTTGACAACCATGGTAAGGAGGATACCTGCTCATGAGGCCTTTCCTGCTTTTGTCCCTGAAGCCTCTCCATCCACACTGCCACTCTGCCGCCTAGTGCTGTCCACTTGGCCACAGTGAACCTCCCTGCCCTCTATTGCTCATCATCCACTTGGCCTTTCGTTGTCCAAGCTGTTTCCTCTTTCTAGAATGCTCAGCCTCCACATTTCCATATAACCAACTTCAGCTTCATGACTGGGTCCCAGGCATCACCACCTCTGTCTGGGTCAGGTGCCTGTGCTAGATCCCACATCCCTGGGAAACTGCACTTGTCCCTGAAGCTATACCTAACCGGGGGCTCCCAGGCATAGTTGTGTTAGGAGCCTGCACAGGGGTCAGTATCAGCAAATGCTTGTTGACTGACTACATGTGCAGCCCCTGTAGGAAAAAGGTCAGAGCATAGGTGGAAAATGAAGACAATCACACCTCAATAGCCACCTACTCTGCACACCTGCAGCAACTGCAGCTATACTGGGCAATTAGAGCACTGACATATAACAACGTGTGGAGAACAGTGACAGAGATTGGGGGTCTCTGATAACCTCATGGCTATAGCATGACCTAGTGCCTGGGAATGTTCCTGTGCAAAGGCATTGGATGCCTACCTCCTTTGGTAATGCCCTGCATGAGGAGGCTCTGTGCAAGAGTCCTACCAGCTTTGACCTTGATCCCAGGCACATAGGTCCTGGGAACAGAGGAATTCTCATTCTAGAAAACCACAATGTTTCACCAGCTCTGCTGCTCCTGAGCCTGCCCGCTTAACAGTAACTTTAAACAATGGGCCTTCTTGAGTGCTATCAAAGGTTCCTAACATTGCACATTGCAACTGTACATTGTAACTGTGGAAAAGCTGCATAGATGTTTCTAGGTCTGTAACTTTCCTGAACACAAAAAATAGTGCTTGCATAGTCTTTAACCTGATAATGAGAAATATATAAATAAGGATTGCTGGCAAAACTCTTCAGATCTGCTTCTCCATCAGAGAGCGGCATTCCACCTGACCCCAGCTTTATCTTCAAAATCATCTGCGTGTGTGAGTCTTTATTTTACTTATTTTTCTTATCCCCCTTCGCCTTTCACCAGAACCAGTCTGGCTGCATTGTTGCAGCACTGAGGGCCTACTATGTGCCAGGGGCTGCTCTGAGGCCTTTATATGCATGACCCCACTTAATCTCTCCAAAAACCAATCCCGATCTCCCAGTTTTACAAATGAGCAAATGAGGCTCAGAAAAGCTAAGCCGTTTGCCCAGAGCCACACCAATAGGATGTGGTGGAGCTGGGATTAAAACCCAGCACTAGCTCACTCCTAACTGTGACCTTCACCCCTGCATTGTGTTCTCACCAGAATCTCTCCTGGCCTGGAGACCCTTGGCCCCTATTTTATTCAGCTTTTTCACTGCTATGACTAAAAGATCTGACCAGACAATTATAGAGGAGGAAAGTGTATTCTTGGGCTCACAGTTTTAGAGATCTCAGTCCATAGAAGGCTGGCTCCATTCCACCACGTTTGAGATGAGGCTGAACATCATAGTGGGAGAGTGTGGCAGAGGGAGGCAGCTCACACCATGATCAGTAAGCAGAGAGAGTCCACTGGCCAGATACAGCTACATACCCAAAGCCCCACCCCAATTCTCACCTCCTCCAACCACACCCTGCCACTTCAGTTTCCATTCAGTTAATCTCTATCAGGGGATTAATTCACTGATTGGGTTAAGACTTACAACCCAACCATTTCTCCTCTGAACCTTCTTGCACTGTTTCACATGTGAGCTTTTGGGGGACACCTCACATCCAAACCATAACAGCCCCAACCCTAACCTGGGTAAGAGAGGAGAGAGAAAGACAAACAGAACATGCTGGGCCTCCAGGGACTTGATGTTCCCAATTCTGCAAAGTTAATACTTCAGCACCTTTCCCAGCAGTTCCTTGCCCCTCAGCAGACAGAAGGAACAACCAGAACCCCTTATTCACTGTGACCCTGCCACAGCCCATGCCATCTGGCCAGACCTTCCCTCTCTGCTGTGTGTGGCAGTCACCTGGTATGAGAGGGAAAACAAGTTACTTTACCAACATCACTTATCCAATCTTTAGGACCCAGGCACCTATGAGGTGGTGCGTCTTATAGATGAAGACACGGAGGTTCAGGGAGTCCAGCCAGCTTTCCAAAGATTGCCATAAGCATTTGATACAAAGAAGAAAGCCAAAGAGATCCAGGCTGAGGAGAGATCCAGGGGCAGTCACACAGAGGAAGACTGGGGCTGGAAAGAAACAGAGGACATTGGGAGCAGGTAGGACAGTAGAGTGCAAACCTGCCCAACCCAGGACCTGGAGAGGTAGAGGAAGGGAGACAAGGAAGGCTGCAGAACAGACCAGGTGGGAAAGTACTGACTCCATTCTTCTTCCTAGATCCCAAGATGGGCAAACCAGAAATTCTGGGACAGGAAGTGGAGGAGACGGGGGTCACCTGCCAAAGATAAGGGTCCTCTGAGACCTCCAATTCCGCCATACCCAAAGAACTACTGATGGAAACTCTCTGAGATGCCAGTAGCACTGAGGGCACTGGCTCTGCCCAGACGGAGGGGTTATCCAGGTCTGCACTGAGGACCCAGGGCACCCCCAAGCTGGAGTCCCTATGCTGGCTGGACTCACTGCAGGAGCAGGTGGTGATGCTCCACTTTGGGGACAAGCTGTCCTGAGAAACCCTGCTTGCACTTCATGGAAGCCTTATTCCTGGGAACCACAAGCTGTCTGCTAAGAGGACAATTCCCAGAGGGCCCTCTCATGCACCCAGAAAAATGAGTGGGCTCCTTCGGTGGGTCGTGGAGTGAGGAGGGTGTTGGATGGCAGTGCTCTGTGGTCTGGCATCCTGGCATTCCTGGTTCTTTTTCTCAGGCCCTCCTCCCAGTCATTCTTCCCAGTCTCAGCTCTACCCTCCACTGGTGACTTAGCTGGCCCTCCTCATCCTTCATCCTTCATCTCCAAAGAGGGTGCCTCTCTGATCTCTCTGACTGGGTGAGACCCTCTCCCACCCCACAAGCCCTTCACACAGCTGCAAATTTCAGGTTTTCGAGAGCAGAAACCTGCCATTTCTCCTTTTTCCTCACTGTTGGGTCTCAGCATCTAGCACAGCAGCCTTGAAATTTCCTTGAATGTGTTGATTCTTTTCACTCCTTCACACAAACACTTTCCCTGTTCTCAAAGGGCTTAGGGTCTCAAAGGCTCAGATTTCATACTTCATCTTCTCTAAGCCTCACCCCAGCCTTTGGATGGTTTCTTACTATTCCCACTTTATGGGTGGGGGGATGAGCTTCATAGAGAAGTGGCTAGCCCATATACACAGCAAGTGGCTTTGAATTCACATGTCTGACTCCAGAACCCAGCTCTGCCCACTGCACTACCCTGCTTTCCCAGGAGTCCTCTGGATCTTCCCTTGAAATCCTTCCCCTGCCTTCAACTGCCTCAGGCCTTGATTGGCACAATTCATTCAATCACTTCTTTATTTAACCAATCCACAGACTCATTTATTGGCTGTACCAGGCCCAGCATGGGTTGCCAGGGAATCACAGAGCTCCAGGAGCCCTTTAGGGGGCCAGGGGATTTTTTTTTTCTCCATCCTGGGCTGCCTTCTCCCCACTGCTCTTGGGAGTTTTCCAGCAGAAGTTGACCCTTAGACAGCTGTCCTGTGCAGAGCCTGCCTCTCAGCCCCCACCATTCCCCACCCCCAAGGACAGCAGTCTGACATACATGGGCTCAATAACATATAGGGTCACAGTTCTCAGGTCCCTATGATGTTCTGAGGATCCTAGAACAGGAGGAGGGATAGGATTCTCCCACCCTTCTTCTATGCAATGCTTTGACTCTCCCCTCCCTACCCCAGGTAGCTCTGGAAAAAGTTTTGGGCCTGTCATAGCACTAGGGTTCTAGCTCTGGGTCTGGTACTGGATACAATAACTCAGAACAAGTCACCTGGCCTCTCCATGAGCAGCAGATTCCTGATTTTATCTGTAAAATGAGGGCAAGGATGACGGTGATCCTAATGCCTACTGCACACAGCTGTAGGTGAGCATTAACTCATTCAGACCCAGAGATGGTTATACAGACAGATGGCCAGGGAGATGTCTTAGCAACATGGAGACTTATAGAGCCAGCTATGTTATTTGCATACATTTGATAATTGATTTCCAAAATGTTGGTTGGAAATGCACCCAGCAGGCTGAGTCCAGAGCCTCCCAAGAGCAGTCCCTGAAAAGTGGGAGGCCCTCCCTTGCTCAATGGTCTTGGGAAAGCTGTGCTCATCAGCCCAGCAGTCAGAGGCCCTGGGGAAAAGGCTGGAAATGGGAACAAACTGACTCTTAGCTCTTCCCAGACTTGAGCTCCTGGAGCTCCCCTAGAGAGCATGTAGCTCTCCCAGTTGTATCCACTCTCAGGCCCACCTTGGGACGAGTGCCTCCCTCACGCTCCCTTCTTTAATCAGCCCTGGATTCTGCAAGATCTGGAAAATTCCTCCTTCTCGTTGTACAGACAGCTTCCATTTATTGGGTCTAGGCACCAAGCCAGTTGCATTAGATACACTCATTCACTGACACCTCACAACAACCCTATTGAAGAAGGTTCTATTATCTCCCCATCTATAGGTGAAACAGAGGCTCAAAGAAGCTAAGAGATGTGCCAAAGTCACAGAGCCAGTTTGTGGCAGAACAGGGATTAAACCCACGTCAGCCCAACTCTAAGCCTACAGAGTGGGGAGAAAAAACGCAAAGCAAAGATCCATCCTCCCTGTGCTTGGGGAAATTTTCCCACTGTAGCTGGTGATGAGTCACTAAAGGCACGGGAAACTCTTATACCTTCTACTCTTCCTGGGGAGCAAAGAGGTTATCAATGTCAAAGACCCCTGAGACCCACACACTCTATTAGATGCTTCAATATGCTCCCCTGCTGAGACTCACACTCTGGAATTCATGCTTTTCAATCAAGGAGATTGATTCTCTATTCTTCCATAGGGAAACTGAGGCAGATGGAAGCTGAGGCAGGGGGAATAAGGCCTAGGTCCCAGGTCTGGGCTGGGACCACAGTTCACATCTCTAACCACTAAGTTCATGATCTGTCTTCTTCTCTACCTGGTAACACCTTTGCCCAGAGAAGTTCAGGATTGGGTCCTGGATCAACCAGCATGGGAGACCCATGTCCAAGTAGCAGCAAATACCAGGGCATCTTTCTTGTTTAAGGATGAGAGTCTCCTCTCAATCCTTTTTGCCCAGATCTGAGCTGGCAGGGCTGCATCAGGAGGGCCACTTCTGGGGAAAGCTGATGATGTTTTAGACTGGCAAGGTCCCAGACCCTCCACAGATACCAAGAAGAGAACCTCACCTTGAGGAGGTCAAAGCACAAATTCTACCACTGCCCAAACTAACCACTGCTGTCTTGGGCAGAAAAAGAGAGAGAGAGAGAGAGAGAGAGAAAGAAAGAAAAGACTTTGAGGAAGAAAAGAGAAAATGGGAAGGGGCCTTTGTGAGGATATCAGAGCCTTTTCTGAATCATATCCAGAGTTCCTGGGGCCACTGGGGAAGGAAGAAGAGAATCTACTAGACAGCCCACAGCCATTGACCACTGTATCCATGACTCTCCATTGGCAAGCACACACAGCTGCCCAAAGATTGGTGCCCAAAGCCATTTTATCAAACCCCTCCCCTTGGGGTTTCAAAAGGTTTGACAAGAAACAACACAGTCAGCATCTCACAGAGAGAATTACAAACTGATAGTTTAGGACAAGCACACACCAACACAGGGACCCCAGCATAATTACCAAATGTGTGACTTGGTAAGTGCCCCCCCCCCCAGCATGGTGCAAACAAAAGACACTGTTCTGTCCCCAACACCTACAAAGTGTCCTCACTCATCAATCTACCCCAAAGGCCCAAAGCACTGTAGAGCATCTCCGCCCACCCCTGAGGTTTCAGAGGACTAAATATACACTTGAACTGTCACAATCATCCACTCGCAAACTGACGGACACAAACTGTTGCCAAACTGTCCCACAACCCGGATGCAGAAGCAAGAAGATGCCAATGGTTGTTTAAATGTTAGTTAGGCAAGCGCAAGTAGCGCGCGCGCACACACACGCGCACATACACACACACACACACACACACACACACACACACACACAAGATACTCATTTTTGTGTCCCACTCTCAAAGGAAGTATCCTCCCCTCTGGGCCTCGCGCGAAGATTGGAAGAGTCGGAGGCCAGGGTCTCAAATCCGTGATCACCATCCTCACCCCGGGGCCAAGTCCCGCGGCGCCAGCCCGCAGCCGACTCACCGGACGATGCCAAACATGACAAGCACGTTGCCCAGCAGCCCCACTGCGCACACAGCGGAGTACAGCGCGGTGATGGCGATAGCCAAGGCTAGGGATGAGGCGCTCCGTGCGCCCGGCTGCCCCGACGCATTGGCGCTCGCGCTGGGGAAGGCGCTGGGGAAGGTGTCCGAGGCGTTGGCGAGGATCGAGGGCTGTAGCTCGGCACCCGCAGAAGGGACAGGCTCCATGGCGGTCCCGCGATCGGCTCCGGGTCCCTCTCCACCGTGCGCCCAGGGCGCAAGGACCTGGCGCTAGGGGCGCGCGAAGAGCCGAAGCTGCAGCCCCGACGCCGCCTGCTGCAGCGCCCCGGCCGACCGGCTTTCTCTGAGCCTCTTCCGCCTGCCCTGTCGCCCGCACCGGCCCTGCACACAGCGTCTTCCCGCTCGCCTAGTCGGGAGTGCTGTGAGCCAGGAGCTGCTGCGGGCTCCTCGGACGCGCCCGCCACGCGCACCACGTGGCCCGGAGGCGGCCGCCAGCCTGCGCCCGCAACCGGGGGCGGGCGCTGCACCATCGGCTGGGAGCTGGGCCGGGGAGCCTCCAGCCCCCTCTCTGGTTAGACTCTGCAGGCTCGAGTGCGCCCCCACCCCAGCCTGGACTCACCTCCCGCCCCCTTGCCACTTTGGAGTCGGAGAACCTGGATGTGAATCCCGCCTCCTACCTCTGCACTAAGGAGCAGAGTAACCTTGAGCAAGTCACTTAACCATCTCGAGTTCATTCTCTTTATCTGTAAAATGAGGGAGATCTCTACCTCCCTCCAGAGAATTTTCAGGGAGACTGAGATGATGTGACCACTGAACTCAGCAGTCTCTTTTTCTCTACCATTGCAGCGAATGCTCCACTCCGCTCCTCACCATGTCTTCTCACAAGACTTCCAGGATCAAGTGATTCCTGGACAAGAAACGAAAGCAAAATCGTCCCATTCCCCTAATGAATTAGTATGAAAACTGGCAATAAAATCAGAGGAAACTTGGGCGCGGTGGCACGCCTGTAATCCCAGCACTTAGGGAGGCTGAGACAGGAGAATCTCGAGTTCAAAGCCAGCCTCAGCAATGGCGAGACGCTAAGCAACTCAGTGAGACCCTGTCTCTACATAAAACACAAAATAGGGCTGGAGATGTGGCTCAGTGGTCGAGTGCCCCCGAGTTCAATGCCTGGTATCCCCCCCCAAAAAAATTAGAGGAGATTCGGAAAAGAACCAAGTGGTCTAACGAATTGCACGTGAGATGGCATACACATCTCCACTGTATCAAGGTCACTATCGTATTGTATGGAGCTGAAATACCACTGCCTGGACAGCTAGACATGTTTCATTGAGAATCTGATTTTCTTTTTGTTTCCCTGCTCTGCACTAGTTGGTTGGTTTGTAATAAACATGTGAAAACTTAGAGGGGAAAAACTCAGCACAGTGGGGCACATGGTAAATGTTCCATAAAGAACTATTATTAGCCATGCTTTTCCTGCACCCCATTCATTGGCTCCATAGTTTTTTAAAAATATTTTTATTTTTTAGTTGTAGGTGGACAGAATATCTTTATTTTTATGTGGTGCTGAGGATTGAACCCAGTGTCTCACGCATGCTAGGCGGGCACGCTACCACTGCGCCATAACCCCAGCCCAGCTCCACAGCTTTTTGGCACTGGGGATTGAGCCCTGGGTACCCTATCATGACCTATATCCCCAGCACTTTTAATTTTTTATTTTGAGATAGGATCTTGCTAAGCTACAGAGGTCTTTGCTAAATTATTGAGGTTGGCCTCTAATTTGCCAGTCTCCTAACTCAATAGCTGGGATTAAAGGCATCTGCCACCTAGTCAGCTATGTGCCACAAATATTTTGAGAGCATTTAATGTAAGAGGCAAGTACTATTGGGATCCTATTGGGATACTTGCCCTATTTTGTGTTTTATGTAGAGACAGGGTCTCACTGAGTTGCTTAGTGCCTCGCTGTTGCTGAGGCTGGCTTTGAACTCACGATTCTCCTGTCTCAGCCTCCCTAAGTGCTGGGATTACAGGCGTGTGCCACCACGCCCAAGCCAGGGAAGCTCCGGCTTCCCTGGGCTTATAGAACAGTGGGGGAGAAAGAGACATCAATCCTAAAACCCTACTATTGAAGATAATAGTTCAAATTGAGAAAAGGGGAAGGGTCTTTACAAAACCATTGTGATGTGAAAGTTTGGGTGGGAAGTGAGGGAGGATAACTTAGGGAAGATGTGTGGAAGACGGTTCCAGACAAAGGAAACACATCTGCAAAGGCCCCAGGGTCAGAGGCCTGAAGGAAGCCAGGGAGAATCTTCAGGTCACTCCCCTGTCCACTCTCTCCATCCTCCTCAGTGGCTGTCCAAGTCCCTCTACCAGCTACAGGAAACTCCTCACCCCAGGGTTTTCCTATTCAGCAGTCTAAGAACTCATCAGACATGCAGTGGTCACTTGCTGACAGAATTCTTTCCCTTGTTCCAAAGGACCTGAGACTTTTCTGACACCAGGGGAGAGAAATTAGAAGAGAAGGGCTATTTTATTGGAGTTCTGGCCTCCCCTTACCAGTCTGAAAAACTGTGCCCTTTCCTACCTCAGGACATTTGCACATTCTATTCCTGCCACTTGGAAAGCCAGGCCACTTCCCCAGGCTAAATGCTATTAATATCCATCCTTCAAGTTTCAGCTGTACTCTCAATTCCTTCATGAAACCTTCACTGACCATATTCCCCACGAGAACAGATTGCCTTGCTATCTGCTCTCACAGCATTGTTTGTCTTCTTTGCATAATTTCCCATGCTTCTGTGTGGCAGCACTTTTGTGCCTTGCCTTCCTGGCAGCTCTTGTGCGTTGCGGTGTCTCATCGTGGTATAGTCTCTGACACTCGGGTGCTCACTTGATGGGCGACTGCATAAAGCTCAGTTCCAGATCTGGGATTGTAGTTCAGTGGTAGAGCGCTTGCCTCGCATGTGTGAGGCACTGGGTTCGATCCTCAGCGCCACATGAAGATAAATAAGTAAAATAAAGATATTGTGAAGCCGGGCGCGGTGGCGCAAGCCTGTGATCCCAGCACTTAGGGAGGCTGAGACAGGAGAATTGCGAGTTCAAAGCCAGCCTCAGCAATGGCGAGACGCTAAGCAACTCAGTGAGACCCTGTCTCTACATAAAACACAAAATAGGGCCGGAGATGTGGCTCAGTGGTCGAGTGCCCCTGAGTTCAATCCCTGGTACCAAAAAATAAATAAATAAATAAAAATAAGATATTGCGCCCATCTACAACTAAAAATAAAAAATAAAAAATAAATAAAAAGAAGAAGCTCAATTCCAACTTGGGTGGACCCTTTTTGAAAAGGGAGACGGGGCAGATATAGCTTAATACACACCTAAGAATTCTTCTAAGCAACTAACATCCTTTTCAGGATGGGCTCTAATCACATCTTATTTGGAACTGAAAAATACTAATCTCCAGTTCCACCACCTGTCACCGTGGCCTTTGCTGATCAGCTAGTGAGCTGCCGGCCTCTCTGAGCAAGGCCTCTGGGCCCTCCCCTGTCTGAGAGAAGTGAACCCACAAGGCAGCGTTTGCGGCTCCTTTCTTCTGCTTCCCTCTCCTCTCTCCACTCCAATCCCATGCTTCTGAAAAGAGTTTTTTAAAATTGCATTCAACAATGTTTTTAGAAATCCTCCTTGGTGGAAAGCTCTGGTGGAAGCACAGGACTGAGCAAAGTTCTCTTAGCTTTTCTGGGCCTGAGTTTTCTCATCTATAAGGTAGAGAGGTGCAGGAAGCAGGAGAGCTGGTGAAACCACAGGTGCTGTGCCGATGGAGAAAACCTGCAAGGGCATGAGCTGTCGAACCACGAGATGAGTCCAACTGCCCCTCGCTTGAGAGTTCACGATCGAGAAACTATGAAAGATACATCAATGTCCAAGGACACAAGTGACATACATGTCGCAGGGCATGGTAGCACACGCCTGTAATCCCAGCACCTTGGGAGGCTGAGGAAGGAGGATTCCAAGTTCAAAGCCAGTTTCAGCAACTTAGTGAGGCCCTAAGCAACTTAGGGAGACCCTGTCTCAAAACATAAAAAAGGGCTGAGGCTGTGGCTTGGCGATTAAGCACCCCTGGGTACCAAAAGGAGAAGGAGGAAGAGGAGAAGGAGGAGGAGGAAGAAAGGAGAAGGAAGAAGTCAGACATGTTAAGTGCATGTGAGTATCTCCTATGTTGGACGTTGGAAGAGCATGTGGCAACTCAAAAGGCCTCTGAAGGGAGTTCCACAATGGCCTTCCAGAGTGAGGACAGTCAGGGCTGGGAGTGTAGCTCAGAGGGGGAGTGCTCGCCTAGCATATGTAAGGCCCTGGTTAGACCCCAGCACAAAACAAAAATAAAAACAAAGTGAAGACAGTCTCCATATCCATGGGTTCTAAATCCTGGGATTCAACCAACTTCAAATCAAAAATATTTTTAAAAAGAACTACATCTAGCCGGGTGCGATGGCGCACACCTGTAATCCTAGCACTTAGGGAGGCTGAGACAGGAGAATCGCGAGTTCAAAGCCAGCCTCGGCAATGGCAAGGTGCTAAGCAACTCAGTGAGACCCTGTCTCTACATAAAACACAAAATAGGGCTGGGGATGTGGCTCAGTGGTCGAGTGCCCCTGAGTTCAATCCCCAGTACCAAAAAAAAAAAGAACTACATCTGTGCTGTTCACAGTGGTGCATACCTATAATCCCAGTGACTTGCGAGGCTGAGGCAGGAGGATGGCAAGTTTGAGGCCAGTCTCTGCAACTTAGCAAGAACCTGTCTCAAAATAAAAAAATAAAGAAATAGGGCTGAAGATATAGCTCTCTGGTAAAGTGCCTCTGGGTTCAATCTTGAGTACAAAAGAGAAAGAGAAGTGAGAGACAGAAATACATCTGTACTAAATATGTACAGACTTTTGTTTCTTTGTCATTATTTCCTAAATAATACTGTATAACAACTATTTATGTAGCACGTACTTATTAGGAATTATAAGTATTCTAGAGATAATTTAAAGTATGTGGGAGGATATGCATAGATTATATGCAAATATTACACCATTTTATAAAAGGGACTTGAGTATCTCTGGGTTTGGGTATCTGAGGGGATCCTGGAACCAAACCTCCAAGGATAACCTGAGACAACTGTACTTTGAAATGATCCACTCTTCCATGAATGTCAGCTTTTTAGTCTATCTTCTTAAACTTTTAAAAAAATTTTTTTAGTTGGCAATGCACCTTTATTTATTTATATGCAGTGCTGAGAATCAAACCCAGTGCCTCACACATGTTAGGCAAGTGCTCTGCCACTGAACCACAACCCCATCCCCTAATCTATCTATCTTTAAAAGGGATTCTCACGTTTATGGTCACAACCTCATATATAATCTTGTTGGCTCCCATTTATGAAGCGTTTGCACAGTGCCAAGTGTGCTGTGAATTATCTCATTTCATCCTTAAGTAGCCCTACAAGCATGAGCTACTTCTATTATTATTCTGTTTGGCAGAGGTCAGGATACTTGCCAAAGCCAGAGCTGAAATGCCAGGCCAGTACTATGGGGGTTCAATGCCCATTCTCCTGACCACTATCCACCAAGAACTCTGTCTGCGTCTGCTCAGCAGCTGTCCTTCACTGTGGAGAGTTGTGAGTCCCTTGGGACTCAGGAGATTCTTGAGCAGATCCAGTTCTCCATCCCTGGGTTATCAAAGTCTGGGCTCTGCTTGATGGGACAAGCCTCATCCTTGACTTGATAGAGTGGGGGAGGACAAAAACAAAATAAAAGAGAAAAAAAAAAAAACTAGGTGGGAAATCCTGAGCCAACCCAGGGCATCAGAAGGCGTCAGCCACAGAGAAACAGAAATCACTGAAGGAGTCAGAGCAGAAAGGAACTCCCTGGGGAAGCTATTAACAATTTAGTATGTGGGAATGTGGCTCCCACCTGCCAAAGAGGCAGATCTGCCTGATGGAAAATACAGAGGCTGCCTTTGCCTCGCATCTCCCCCTGGGCTGCCTTTTAGTCTGGCTCCATCTGCAAGTCCCAGGAGGGAGGAGGACCATAAAGACAACCATAAAATAATAACCACTTACATTTGCAAAGTACTTTTGACTTTCCAAAGCACTTCCAGATTGATGACTTCATCTTATCTTGACACCATCCGGATACATGGGAGGTCAGGTTTCATTCTGCTCCATTTGATAGCTGGGAAGACAGAGCGCCTGAGTGAGGTCCCCATGGACACAGACGTTGAAAGAAATAGGATGGGTACCGTCCATCTAGCTGTTTGAGCTACACATCATTCTTCAGTTGTGTCTTACTCTCTCTTTTTCCCCACCTCTAAGCAATCACAGAGTCCTTTCCTTTGAGACCCATGAATCCTGCCATTGTTCTTTATTCTTTTTTTTTCTTTTTTCTAGTATGAGGGATCAAACCAGGGCCTCTAGCATCTAGGAAAGTGCTACCCCTGAGACACATCCCTAGTCCCTATCCCTAACTCTGATTTAACCCAGGAGTGCTTTACCATTGAGCTACATCCCCAGCCCTTTTTATTTTTTATTTTGAGATAGGATCTCCCTCCTAAGTTGCCCAGGCTAACCTTGAACTTCTGATCCCCCTGCCTCAGACTTTCGGTCAGTGGAAATGCAGGCATGCTCCACCACGCCTGGCTCCTTGTCCTTTCAGTCTAACACACCATCTTTTTTTGCTGAAACTAGTGAAACAGCTACAGACATGATCCCCACGCCCCCATCACGCCGTCCCATGGCTGCAGGGACTCTGCCCTTGAACTTCTCTCTGCCTCTTATACCATCTTCCCTTTCCCACACTAAGTTTCAGCCAAAATCAACGCCTCGTGATTCTCCAAACAACTTGCTCTCTCTCCTCCAGGCTTATCTGAGTGGTTAAGGGGAGGGTTTTGGCAGCAGATTGGTTGGATTTGAAATCTCAGTTTATCCAGTTGCTAGCCGTGTGACCTTGAGCAAGTTACTTAAGTTCTGTAAGTTTCACACACAAACTTTCATTCATAAAATGGGAAGGACTGATGTACCTACTTTCCAGTACCAAGCATACAGGCAGTGCTTGGTATGTCAGCCGTCACTGGGACAGTGGTTCCTCTGCATGGAACACCCTGCTGCCCCTCTTGGCCCCTTGTCACCTACCCACTCTGACACCTCCATCCTGTCTCAGCTGAGATGCCACTTCCTTCCCTGACGCCCCAGATTAGTTTATGTCATACATCATCCATTGCCTTGGAGCGTATCTCTCCTGAAAGCAAAGTCAGGACCCAGGTTCCCGGAAGATCCTCCCATCCAGGCATTGCCGGAGAGGCCTGAGTCTGTCCAGATGAGGAGGGAATGGACCAGAAGAGGAAGTGTGGTCCAAGGCAAATCAGAAATTTGGATCCCTGAGAAAGGGAAGACTGAGAAGGTAGAAAATTCCTTGAAGGCTTTGATGGATGGTAAGAGCTCAGGAAATGTTCTGCAACAAGTTCAGGGTCAACAGAGAAGAGACAGTTTCCTGCTTCTGAATGGACCTAAGGCTTGAACAAAAAGCACCTCAGAAATGACTTTGATGGATCAAATGCCAAAGGTCTTTGTCCCAGTTTCCAGGATAATGTAAGCCTCAAAAGAGCAGAAGGACTGGGGCTGGGATTGTGGCTCAGTGGTAGAGCACTTGCCTCGCATGTATGAGACACTGGGTTCCATCCTCAGCACCGCGTAAAAATAAATAAAATAAAGATATTGTGTCCATCTACAACTAAAAAAAAATGTTAAAAAAAAGAGCAGAAGGACTGGACCACATCTACCACCCTACACTCAGATGACTCAGACTGGATTTTCCCACAACTCTCATGGATACAGCAAAGGCAGAGTTCCTTTGATTTAATTTGGTTTTCGCCTGAGTGTCATGGAGAAAACACATGCAGACCTGTTGAGAAACTACCATAAGGTCTAGAATAGGCATCAACAGAAGACAGGTGAGATCAGCGTTTTCAGAAGGAATTGAAGCTGCTTAATCTCCTTTTACCTCCTTGTGCCTGGGATTGTGGGACTGGCCTTCTGTCCACTCTTTGGTATCTGCCCCAAACTAGTGACCCCATATATTCATCCATTTTGCATTACTACAACAAAATACCTGAGGCAGGCTTACTGGCAAGTATTCATCTGCTTGGAGGCTGGGAGCTAGAATTTTGTGATTAAGAGGATAGACTCTTTCCAACACCAGGCTGGCTGCATACAAGTTATGTGACCCTGGATAAGTTTCTAAACTTTTCCACACCTCAGTTTCTTCATCTGTTAAGAGGCAATGATAACAATACTATTGTTTTGGAGGGAGGTACTGAGGATTAAGCCTGGGGACACTCCACCACTGAGCTACACCCCTAGGCTTTTTTATTTTTTATTTTAAGACAACATCTCCCTGAGTTCTCTAGGTTGGCCTCAACTTTGTGATTCTCCTTCCTCGGTCACCTGAGAACCTGTGATTACAGGAATGAGACACCATACCTGGCTAACAATACTTATTTTATAGAATTATGAAGGTGATAAATGAGGCAATGCAGATACAGAGCTTGTCCCAGAGCCTGAGACGTAGGAAACATTTGCAGCATTCTCTGTCACTACTATTATGATCAATAATCGTGTCTAACATTAATAATAATAATAATAATCATGCTTATTATCCTTCCTTCATTGATCTCGTGGATCCAAGTAAACCAGTTTTAGATCAATCTGTCCCTGGAATTTAGCCAATGTTGGATACATGTCCTGCATGGTAGGCTGGGTCCTGCCTGAATTAATTCTCACATATCGAATTACAGGATTTGTTTGCTCCTGTGTTTGAAGAGGAGGCTGACAAGGGGAAGGATCAGAAGGGACTTGGAGGATGAGTGAGCAGCGGCAGGGAAGGGGCAGAGACTGAGAGAAACCTCAGAGTTCCCCAGTCAAGTGCCAACTGGGAGCTCCATGAACCCAGGCCAAGGTGTTACAGGCAAAAGGTGAGGGGACCCTGAGACATGAGCCCAGCAGCCCAGGCCATCAGGTGTGACTCAGTAGGGAGTAGGGCCTTCTCAAGACTTCTCTAAGAACAGTGCACAATGTTCCTCTGCCAGTCTTCTGGGGGCAGTGAGCAAACAGCCTGATGGTGGAAGTAGATATGCTTTGAAAGCCTCCACCTGGCTCTAGATTTTTCTTTCAAGCTGACATTTCCTTGGGTGAAAACTGGTTCTTTCCTCTTTCTCTGCTACTCCCGTGAGCCTCCTGCCCCATGCCAAGCCCTCCTCCCAGCCCCTCCACTGGCATCCTAATGCCTACCCACCCCCCTCTGTCCTCCCTCATCCTCAGCAATGACGGTCCAGAGCATCACAGTTGCCCATCCCATGTGCCCACACTGACGATAAGGGCAGCAAAACTTGCTTTCAGTCTACCTTGTCTAATGGTTCTCCCACTGATAAGTCTGGGTCTCTTCCCAAGCAGTCCCATCTCCCCCCTCCCCGCCCCGGTCTCTCTCTTCCCCACAGAGCATGGGCAGGGCACTGTGCCAGAGGTAGGCTCTCGGGAACCAGGCTGGGTGCTGACACCCTGCCACAGAGGGAGTCCCTGTGTTCAGAGGCATCTCTCCTTCTCCCTGCAAAGGGCCTCTCAGCCTCAGGGTGCTGGCCTCCTGGTTGGACCCCAGGGCCAGTCTGGTAGTGAAACAGGGTGATGTAGTTAAACAAACACAGTTCTAGGAGTCCTCGGATTAGCATCCTGATGCCAGAAGCTCAGAACTGTAGAATTGCAAAGAATGCTTAGGCATCATCTAGTCTCATTCTCCTTCAGTTTGCTGAAAAAGAAACTAAGGTCCAGAGTGGTAAAGGGATGAGTCCCACAGCAAGTTAGTGGCAGATTCAAGACCAGAACCTACATCCTCTGAGTCCTGTAACACTTTTGCCTACACTGGGCAGGGTAACCTTGAACATGGGCATCTCCTCACATGCCAGACACTTCGTGAAGTGCTAGGTATATGTGGTTTCATTTAATCCTTCAGAGAACTCTTTCAGGGAAGGGAGTTATGGTCCCTGTGTACAGTAAAGAATCCTGAGTTCAGGGGCTTACCTCAGGTCACTCAGTATATGCAGAGGCTGGATTGGAACCCAGGTCTCTCTGGTTCCAGACACTCTCCCATCCAAGGTAAAAACAAAAACAAACAAACAAACAAAAAACAGCATTGGGAAATGCTAAGCATTCTGGGCCTGAGTTTCCTCACTTGTGAAATGAAGGCATTGGTGTCCATGGCCCTGAGACCCATCTACAAGGCAGTGGAAGAAATTTCAAGGAGAGGCTGGCTGTTTGTTAGTTGCCTGCATAAGTGGGAAAATTTTTCTGTTTTCCCCATTTGCTTCAAAACAGCTCGCCCCCAGGTTTACACTAGAGGAGCCCAGGGAAGGTACCATGGTAACCGCAGCAGCTCCAGGGCGCCGAATTCTCCCGATCTGGCCAGACTGGCAAACCAAGTGACCAGAGGCTTGTCCTCTCCAAGGGGGTGAGGACAGACCCAGGACGGGCCCAGAAGACTTCAGGCAGACCACAGGAGAACTGGGAGAGGGGTTGAGCAGCCTGCACTCGGCTCTGCAATCCTGTAGGGGCCAAAAGAACATGGGTTTGCAGCTTGAAAATGAGGCTCTGTGGTCAGCTCTATGACACGCAAAGATCTTAGGCAAATCACTTTCTCTGAGCCACAGGATATTTCTCCTCTCACCTACCACATAAAATAAGTATCAAATAAAGAGCTGTTAGTATGATTGCTAATATTCAAATTCTGAAGAGTAAGAAGCCCATCTATTGGGCTTTATGGACTGCAGCACCATATAAATGAGTTTCCTTTTTATTGATTGATTTTGTAGTACTAGGGACTGAATCCAGGGCCTCACACATACCAGGGGAAAGCTCTACCACTGAGCTGCATCCCCAGCCTTCTTTATTTCTTTATTTTGAGACAAAATCTTACGAAGTTGCCCAGGCTAGCCTTAAACTTGGGACCCTCCTGCCTCAGCTTCCTGAGTAACTGAGACTACAGGCACGTGGTACTGCGCCTGATTGTGAGGTTCTTTTGCGTGGTTTGGGGTTTTTATTTTATTTATTTTTTGTAGTGCTGGGGATTGAACCCAGGACCTCTTGCATGCTAGGCAAGTACTCTACCACTGAGCTACAGCCCAGCCCTGCCTGTGAGGGGTTCTTATTACCCAATAAGAATATTCACTCCCCTCAAGTGTGTAGAGCTCCTTAAGTGCATGTAATAACTGGCCTGAGCACTATCTATAAAAAGAATATGCTAGACACTATGAACAGTGAATCATACATGAATCTGTACAGTCTGCAAGATGACACATAGGACATAAAGGAGGCAGTGGTGTCGCTAGAGATGTCATTAAAGCTGTTGGGAGTTTGAGAGACTGAGACCATCAATTGAGTCAAATGGATGGGGAAGGTTTGCCTAATATTTGCCTGGGAATGTAGCCAGATGGGCGAGGCCCTCTCTCACCGCAGCACAGCTGAACCCCAGACTGCAGACCCCCCTGGGAAGGCACGCACTTCCTGGGTTCCGGTTACTTATGGGTATTGTCTCTGTCAGTTAGGACTCTGGTTGCAAGTAATGGAAACCCGTGCTGTAGGAAGGCTCTGGGGCCAAGAATAGCATCGGGGGGCCTCTCTCTCTGCCTCTCCCCTCCCTGCATTCTACTCTGCCCACTCGAAGCTGCCTCCTCTGCTGCTGCAGCACTGTGATGGATCTGACCACCCATGGGCCCTGCCTTCTCCGGTTTCACACTCAGCCTGGCACACAGGAGGAGACAGGACGGACAACATCTTGGTTTTCCTGGGACCCTCCTGGTTTTGCCATGGAAACCTCTCAGACCTTGGAAATCTGGAACATTTATCCACCCAAAAGAAGGCACTCGAGATGTGTTGATGGAATAAGTAAATACTCCAGTGCCAGCCACAAGACAGGGTAGTATTTGAACCCCCACTCAGCAGTCCTGAATTCTAATCTAAATTACATTCCGCCCCCAACCTATACTATCTTTCTCATCAACCTGCTTGTAACCTGTCATTACTTTCTTCCCAGTACTTGTTACCACCTGAAATTATCTTGTTCAATTACTGGCTTGAGTTCTGTCTGTTTTCCCAATACCAGAATGTGAGCTCCAGGAGGACAGGGACCTCATCTCTGTTGTTCATCATTGTGTCCCCAGTGCAAAGAGAGCACTTGCCCTCTTGTAGATACCTAAGAAATATTTGTAGGACCGGAGGTATAGCTCAGTGGTAGAGTGCATGTCTAGCATGCACGAGGCCCTGAGTTCCATCCACCCTAAGCACTGGGGAAAAAAAATCATTGAGTGAATGAATAAACAAATGACATACAGAAGAGGGATAGGTGCGTTCCAAGAACCAGCTGAAATGCAGAGGAGGAAATTCCCTGCAGGGTCTGTACTGGGAACAGGAAATAGCATGGTGTGGCTGGAGGGTAGAAAGCATAAAGAAGTGGGCAATGAGGCAGGTGTGGTGGTACATACCTGTAATCCAAGCTGCTTGGGAGGCTGAGGCAGGAGAATGGCAAATTTGAGGTCAGCCTCAATAACTTAATGAGGCCGTAGGCAATTTAGTGAGACCCTGTCTCAGAACAAAAAAATAAAAAGGGCTCTGGATGTGGCACAGTGGGTTCAATTCCCAGTACAAAAAAAAGAGAGGGGCCTGATGATTTGAGGAGGGGCTTAATTAGGGGCCAGAGAGCCCTAGCAGAGCCCTAGTCTTGCTCAGCTTTTTTGATCCTACAGGAGATTTTAGATGTGACTCTCCTTTTGGTAAAAGAATTCTCAGTTGCTTCAGGTCACATGGGTAATAAGTGTTTCTATCAAAAGAGCTACTTTGTAACAATGCCAGATATGAGCATTTTGTAATGATGCCAGATGTGAGTGTAGGTAGAATGTAAAGTACTTGTAGAAGAATGTCTTCCCTGCTCTGCCAACAGCCCCAGGATGGCTCTGGTCACCTCTCTGAGGAGCCTTGTAGTGGGGTGGAGAGGACAGCTGCCTGCCGCATCAAATTTGGAAAGCCTGCTTTTTTGTTTTTTTGTTTTTGTTTTTGGTGGTGCTGACGATTGAACTCAGGGCCTCATGCATGCTAGGCAAGAGCTCTACCACTGAGCCACATCCCAACTGGGGTTTCTTTGCCAAGTGCATGACCCAAGTGCAGGACTACCCTCCTTAAGTCCATTCATTCATTCACTCAGCCCGTTCCACAAATATGTATCATGTTTCTACATTAGATAGCTGATTTTATGTATCAATTTGCCTGGGCCACAATGCCTAGATATCCAGTCAAGTTTTATTCTGAGTGTTTCTGTGAGTGTGTTTTTGAATGAGATTAGCATTGGAATCAGTGGACTGTGGATAAAGCAGATGGCCCTCCACAGGGTTGATGGACCTTGTCCAGTCAGTTGAAGGCCTGACTAGAGCAAAAGCCTGACCTTCCCTGAGCAGTAAATTATGCAGCCAATAGCCTTTGGACTTGAACTGCCACATCAGTTCTTCCCGGGTCTCCACGCTGCCAAACTACCCTATGGATTTTGGACTTGCCAGTCTCCATAATCACATGAGCCAATTCCTTAAAATAAATCTCTCTACACATAAACACCACTGGTTCTATTTTTCTGCCTGATAGAACCTACTACGCATTTAATACTGAAAACAGAGCAATGAACACAGCAGACACGTTCTATGGCCTCACTGAGTTCCCGTTCTAGTCAGGGGAAGAACAGTTAATAGAAACATCACATTAAACCCATTAGTTTGATATGTGCATGAGTATTTTAAAGGGCATTGCTCGGACTGACCGGAAGGCCTGACCACAAAGAGCTGGACAGAATGGCTTTTAGGCAAAAGCCAAGACTTCCGTTTTAGTTTCTTCTTTCCTAAAATGGAGAAGTATCAGTGCCGTTGTCATAGAGAATGTATCGACTGAGCCCACTTTTGCTTTAAAAAAAAATGGATGTGTCTAGCAGGATGAAAGGGACTGTGGTCTTAACAGATGGCAGCAGACTCTTCAGGAAGGGAACTGTCTCGCTAGAAGATACTCTGATAAGCCACTTGAGGAGGGAGGTGTGAACCCAAGGGCATCAGCTCTCAGACACAAGCCATTGAGATGGTGATGCCAATGACATGAATGGAGTGGGGGCCACCAGCAAACAAGGAAAGGAAGAGGGCCACAGAGCACTCACCAGAACTAGGACCCGAGAACCTTTCCCATCAGCAAGGATCAATTTTAAATCGTTAGTATTCCTGAGACATAACCTCACTCTGCGACCCTCCATACCTTAGGTTTATAATACACACACACTTTCTCCTGCATGTAGACTTTTCTGGAAATGTAGGAAAGTACCGAAGTTTCAGTTAACCCCAGGCTGTGTGGCCCAAGGGCTATACACCAGATCAGCAGAACAGAGACTCAGACTTCAATAGGAGCCAGAAGCAACTATGCCCACTTGAGACCCCTGAAAACATGTAAGTTCTAGAGAGGGAATTTCCACCAGGCATGGAATGAAGGCTTCAAGCTCATCTTGTCACAGTCTTGAAACTCCAGCTGACTTCTGGGTGCCTGGATACGAATGCAAAAGAAAACAAGGTGTAGAAAGCTTGACTGCAGGGCTGGGATTATGGCGCAGTGGTAGCGTGCTCGCCTAGCATGTGGGAGGCACTAGGTTCGATCCTCAGCACCACATAAAAATAAAATAAAGATATTGTGTCCACCTACAACTAAAAAAATAAATATTTAAAAAAAAAAGCTTGACTGCAAACTGCTAGTGCAGGGCTATTTCTGGGTGATGGAATGATGTGATTTTATTTCATATAGATATAAAATATATATATATATTTGTGCAAATGTCTAAATCTTTTATAGTAAGCAGGAAACAAATCTAACAAAGCTATTTTCAGTTTAAAAATAAGTAAACAGAGCCTGGCAAGATGGTACAAGCCTATAATCACACTGACATGGGAGGCTGAGGCAGGACGATCACAAATTCAAGGTTAGCCTCAGCACTTAGTGAGGCACTAAGCAACTTAGCAAGACCTTGTCTCAAAATAAAAAAAGAAAAGAAAAGAAAAGAAAGGGTAGGGGCTGGGGTTGTGGCTCAGTGGTAGAGTGTTTGCCTCACATGTGTGAGGCACTGGGTTCAATTCTCAGCACCACATATAAATAAATGAATAAAATAAAGGTCCATCAACAACTAAAAAAAATATTTGAAAAAGAGGAAAAAGAAAGGCTAGGGATGTGGCTCAGTAGTTAAGCATCCCTAGGTTCAATCCCTGGTACCAAAATAAAATAAAATAAAATAAAAATAAGTAAATAAATCTCCACCTTCCATTAATCCTACGGAAGGGGCTCAGATGGCAGGTCCCTCCTCACTAGGAGAGGGATGGGGAAGAGGAGCTGAGGAGAGAGGCTGGGCCTCCTTCTCCACTGCATGTGGAAACATGATTCATTTTGTTCTTCAAGCTTCTATGAAAATGAAAAGAAAGTTCCTCACAAATGGTCCATCTGTCCCTTCTCTTTCCATAGCAAGTGTGAGAAACCGGTATTGTCCTGCCTTTCCCTCAGGAGAGCTTAGTCCTGGCCACTTGCCTGCCAGAGCCAGGGATGCCTTCCACTTACCCTCAAGGGCAGGCAAGTTAACAAGGCAGTGTCCATTTCCACCTCTTTCCCTCCCAGTTGCGTCCCAGGCCTGGGTTCTAGAGAAGGCCTCCTCTCTCTGCAGCCTCCAGTGCCCTCCTTAAGTCACCCAGCCTTAGCTGCCTGTGGGCCTGAGGTCAGAGAGGACTAGAGGGCTCAGGAGAAAGCTGGGACTCCCTTGTGGCACCCCAGCCTGCCCTTGCCGAGCTCCCTCCTGAAGCCCAGATTTCCAGAGGTTCCTCCTCTAGGTAAAATCTGACTACAAAGGGCATTTCAAGAGGGTTTGCCAGGGAAAACAGTGAAGAGGTAAAAAAAACATGGAAAAAGGTAAGAAAAACCTGAAGAGTTAAATGAAAGCTGTGTACTCTTTTTGGCTTCCCCTTCCCTTCAATATCTGAACCACAGAGTTCAATCTCCTATCACGGGAGTGAACTGAATTTGGTGTGACAGACACTATATGCTAACACACTCATAGTATCTCACTTAACACTCATCGCAGCTTTATGAGACAGAGATTGTTAGGCTTATTTAACAGGGAAATTGGCTTCAAGAGGTCAATTAACTTGCCCAAGATCACACAGCTTATAAGATAGACCCGAGGATCAAAACAGAACTGTCTGAGCCAGGCGCAGTGGTACACACCTGTAATCCCAGTGATTTTGAAAGCTGAGGCAGAGGAGGATCACCAATTCCAGGTCAGCCTCAGCAACTTAGCAAGGCCCTATCTCAAAATAAAACATAAAAACAGGAGTGGGAGCGGTCTAGGGATGTGGCTCAGCGGTTAAGCACCCCTGGGTTCAATCCCCAGTACCAAAACAGAAACAAAAAAACTGACTCCAAAACTCACATGTTGGGGCTGGAGTGGAGCTCAGTGGTGGAGCACTTGCCCAGCACATGCAAGGCCCTGGGTTCGATCCCCAGCACCAGCAGAGAAAAGAAAGAAAACCTCACGGCTTAATAAAATAGCCAATTTCCAGTCTCCACATACTCTAAACAAGTCTCTGGTTTCCCACCTGTCATCCCATTTCTCAGGGTGCCATGAGGTTCCAAATCACCTTTGCTCAGACACAGCCTCTCCGTTCTTCCTTTTACTCCCCAATTAATGCTAACCACAGGTTAATTCCAGATATGCCCACTGACCTGCCTTGCTCACAGCTTGGGTAGGTCACAAGTACATTGCAGCTCAGTCAAGGAAAACTCAAGTACGATGCCCTACGGGAAAACTCAAATGTGAACATCCCGGACCCTCAGCCTCCAGTGCTGCTCAGATCACCTCTCCTGTCCCTGCCCATCTTTCCTGTGAACAAACTGCCCTACACTCATTTCCCAGGCCTTCCAGAGAAAGTAAACAAGAGCCGGCACAGTGGTGCACGCCTGTAATCCCAGCACTTTTGGAGGCTGAGACAGGAGGATTGCAAGTCAAAGCCAGCCTCAGCAACGGCGAGGCGCTAAGCAACTCAGTGAGACCCTGTCTCTACATAAAACACAAAATAGGGCTGGGGATGTGGCTCAGTGGTTGAGTGCCCCTGAGTTCAATCCCCGCTACCCCCCTCCAAAAAAGAAAGAAAACAAGAACATCTACAACCAAACGCCAACAAAAGCCATTAACCTTACAGCTTCTCTACCCAGAAAATCCCTGTTGCCTCCGTGCCAAGTAGTTCAGTCTTTGACTCCTGTCGCCCACCATATTTAGTCTGGGTTTACTTTGCATAAGTAGAACATCACATAGGTATGTGGTCCAAAAGAGGCCGTCTCCCTATTAGGAGTCGGCTTAGCATGGAAAATGCTGACAATATTTAATATTTAAAATTAAATATGTGGAACATCTAAGTTACCACTTCAGGAAAGGCTTTTGTTGTTGTTTTAGTTTGGCTTTTTGGTACTGGGGATGGAACCCAGAGGCACTTAACCACTGAGCCACATCCTCAGCCCTTTTTTTTGTATTTTATTTTGAGGCAAGGTCTCACTGAGTTGCTAAGGCAGGCTGGCCTCAAACTTGTGCTCCTCCTTCCTCAGCCTCCTGAGTAACTGGGATTAAACACATAGAGATTATAAGCATAGAGGACTTGCCTAGCATGTGTGTGAAGCCCTAGGTTTAATCCTCAGCACTGCAAACATTGAACAAATAGAACCAGCCATTGAATATGTAATACAACCAAGTATGTATACAACACAAGGTTGTGAAATGATCCTATGAAGGGGCTCAGTTGGGCACCATTTTTCAGGAGAGATCTGTCTACTCCAGGATTGAGCAGAAAAGCCCTGGATGGAACAGAGGAGATGGGGCTTTGTGATCAGCACTGTCTCCTCCTGGCTGTGTGACCTTGGCAAGTCCCTGTCCTGCACCAAGCCTCCCCTTTCCCATCTAACATCTCTCCAGTTGAGATTCTTTGTCAGGCTGGAGGACAGGGTTCCAGAGGCAAAGCTCAGCTGTGAGGAGGGGCTGGGGCTGGGCCTCGGAAGCCCAGAAGGAGCTGCTGAGAGCAGTACAGGCAGGAACGGGTGGCAGACAGCTGGCACTCCACCCTTGTCTCATCTGCCTGGAGAGCCACTCCTCATTGCTACTCAGTCCCTGGCACTTTGAAAACTGGCCTCAGCCCCAGAGGACCTCAAAACAGTTCCCTCTCAGCCGGGCGCGGTGGCTCAAGTCTGTAATCCCAGCACTTAGGGAGGCTGAGACAGGAGAATCGCGAGTTCAAAGCCAGCCTCAGCAAGGGCGAGGCGCTAAGCAACTCAGTGAGACCCTGTCTCTACATAAAACACAAAATAGGGCTGGGGATGTGGCTCAGTGGTCGAGTACCCTTGAGTTCAATCCCCAGTACCAAACAAAAAAACAAAAAAAAAAAACAGTTCCCTCTCTGGCCTCCAATGATCCAGGCACTAAAGCCCCCCCTTTTAGTCTCCCTCTCCCTCAGTCTGTCTTTCAGGAGCAGCTGACACTACTTCTCACTTTGTCGGCTGGCCCTGGGCCAAATTCTTGTTGCTTCACACAAACCTTTCATGAGTACCAGATTATTTTTCTAAAAGTGCAAGGAGAAAACCTCATTCTCTTGCTCAGAAGCCTCCATGAGTCCTTGCTGCCCACAGGCTTGAAGGCAAAGCTGTCACAGAGGCAGGCAGAGCTCTGCAATGGAGCCTCCACCTTCCCAGCGCTTTCCTGCTGCTCCGTTGCACAGACGGCATGCCCCAGCCACACCCTTACCTCCCCTGGCTACCTCCCTGCCTTTGCTCATGCAGCAATTCCTTCCTGAAACCTCTATCTTCTGCTGGTCAATCTACTTCCCATCATCCAGGTCCATGCTCACTCTTTCTTAATAATTGTTCCTTGGGCTGGGGCTGTAGCTCAGTGGTAGAGCGCTTGCCTAGCATGCGTGAGGCCCTGGGTTCAATCCTCAGCACCACATATAAATAACAAATGAATAAAATAAAGATCCATCAACAACTAATAAAATATTTAAAAAATATAATAATAATTGGTCCTAAGATGGGCACAGTGGTACACATCTATAATCCCAGCAGCTTGGGAGGCTGAGACAGGAGGATCATGAGTTTAAGGCCAGCCTCAGCAATTTAGCAAGGCCCTAAGCAACTCAACAAGACTCTGTCTCAAAATAAAATATAAAAAGAGCTGGGGATATGTGTCAGGGATGAAGCGCCCCTGAGTTCAATCTCTGGTACCAAAAAACAAGAAGCAAACAAACACAAATAGGTCTTGATCATCCCCAAGCTGTAAAATAGTTATGCTACAGAAACAAAGACCCAGCCAGGCATGGTGGTGCATGTCCGTAATCTCAGTGGCTCAGGAGGATTGTGAGTTCAAAGCCAGCCTCAGCAACTAAGCAAGGCCCTAAACAACTCAGTGAGACCTTGTCTCAGAATAAAATATGAAAAGGGCTGGGGATGTAGCTCAATGGTTAAGCACCTCTGAGTTCAATCCCTGGTACAAAAAGAAAAAGAAAAAGAAAGGGGGGGGGAGAGAAAGAGAAAGAAAGAAAATAAAAAAGAAGAAAAGATCTTATAATGTAGGACTTTAAATAAGTCTTCCTTGATTCCAGCCCTTTTGCTGGCCCTAGGTCTCCAGTTTTCCTTCTGATTCTATGAGCTATTCGGCTATTTGACAACCTTCTGACATATTCCTTCTCTGCTTAAGTTTCCCAGAATCAGTTTCTGTTGCTTGCAATCAGCACCATGCCCAATACCCCTGCCTCCCTCCTGGAGGTGCATGGGTGTCTTGTGAACAGCAGAGACCAGAAATGTGATTTATCATTCCCCACTCCATCCCCCTCGCTCATCGCCTCCCATAATCCAGCTGCCTCCAACAGAAGAGAGCTAGCAAAACAGCTCCCAATCACATCAGCCAAGGGAACGAAGGGCTAGAAGAGCTAGCAATAAGGCCCAAAATAGAACACTCATGTTACACTTGATAATTATCTCCCTGACCATGACTTTTGCAATTATATAATCCCAAACATTTTTTTCTTTCTTTTTTGCATTGTAAACAGCAAAGAATCTCCAAAACCACTTACTAATGATTCCTGACTCCATTAAGGGAACTTTAAATGCTTTGTTTAGATCCTCTGTCACTGAGCCACCAAGTGAGAGACCATTTCCCCCCTGCAGTTCCTTCTCCCTCCACGAGGCCTGCTCTGTTCCCTGAAGGGAGAAACTTCTCCCTTTTGGAAACTCATCTGGCATTTTTTTCCTGACACAATTTACAGAAAGTACATAAATTTAAGTATACTGTTAGATAAATTTGGGGGGGGATAGTTCTGGGGATTGAACCTAAGGGTGCTAATCCACATCTCCGCCCTTTTCATTTATTTTGAAACAAGATCTCATGAAGTTGCTTAGGGCCTTGATAAATTGCTGAGGCTGGCCTCAAACTTGTGATCCTCCTGACTCAGCCTCCCGAATTGCTGGGATTACACGTGTGCACCACCATGCACCACCACACCCCAGTGTGTTGGAGGAATTTTGAAATGTTTTGCATATATCTAGGTGTCCACCATCAGATCAAGACAGAGAAGGTTTCCAATAACCCAAAAAGGTCCCTCATCTCCTCCTAGTCAATACCCCAGCAGGAACCATTCTTCTGAGTTCGATCACCATAGATTGTTCTGCCAGTTCTCAAACTTGATAAAAAGGAATCATGCAGTGTTCACTCTGTTTTTGCCTTGGGTCTCTTTTTTTTTTTTTTTTTAATATTTTTTTAGTTGTTAATGAATCTTTATTTTATTCATTTATTACTTATATGTGGTGCTGAGGATCGAACACTTGCCTTGCACATGCTAGGCAAGCACTCTACCACTGAGCTACAGCCCCAGCCTCTGCTTTGGATTTCTTTAATCCAACAAGTGTTTGCATCCTCTGTCTTTTTTTTTTTAAAGGAAATTTTTTATAAGTCCTTTATCACTTTGCACATGAAATCTTCCTTACTTGTGTACAAGTCTTCTGTACTGGACTTGGCAACCTGGTCCATGTTTGATCCTCCACAAATTAGAAGCTCAATAAATAGTTCTATAAAAATGAATTCTCCAATCAGAATTCAAACTGCTGATCCAACTTCTCTCTCCCCCTTGCTGAATGCATCTATTGAGCACTTACTAAAGCACCAGGCTCAGGGATGAGCCCTTTATACACATAAATTTCACATAGTACTTACAACAGCCCTATGATGCGGACGGTTCTGTCCTCATCTTCCCTCCCTCTCACTCTCTTTCTCTCTCTCACTTTCTCCCTTCCCTTCCCCCCACCCTCTCTGTTTTCTTTTTGCAGTACTGGGGATCAAACCCAAGCCTCATGCATGCTAAGCAAGCACTCTACCATTTGAACTACATCCCCAGCCCTTTTTAAGACATTTCTAAGTTTTTGAGACAGCATCTTGTTAAGTTGCTGAGGCTGTCCTCAAACTTGAGATCCTCCTGCCTCAGGCTCCCATGTTGCTGGGACGAGAAGCAAGCACCACACACACCCAGTTTTGTCCTGTTTTCTACCTGAAGAAGCAAAGACTGAAAGCTGTTACTTACTTCCTCCAGTCAGTTTACTAAGCAGTGACAGACTCAGACCCTGGTCTGTTTGTCTCAGAACCCAGACTACTAACCACTAACCCATACTGCCTTGCAATTAGAAAAGAAACTAATATGAATGGCCCAAAAGTTCTTTGTAACAGACAGCTCACAAACTCCTCACTGGCCAAGCAATGCACGTGTTATTATGCCTGACTTCACAGGTAGGAAGGGTGAGGTCAGAAACCCACAACTAGGCAATGCAAGACTGGAAACTAGACTCTTTCAGCTTCAAGCCTGAAGTCTTTTTTTTTTTTTTTAATTCTTTTTAGTTGTTGATTGACTTTTATTTATTCATTTATTTATATGTGGTGCTGAGGATCGAACCCAGTGCCTCCCACATGTGACGCAAGCACTCTACCACTGAGTCACAATCCCAGCCTTCAAGCCTGAAGTCTTAGAGTGACACACTTGGGCTACCTTTCTGTAGGAAGAGTAGACTTCTGAAAGGGCTTTATCAGCATATCTCCATGCAGGCTGTCTTGAATCAGGAAGATGTCATGGGTCATTGGTCTTCTTTAAAGCATGGCAGTGGATTATGCAAGATTTAGACTAAAGTGGCCGTGTATATACTAGCATTTGAGATGTCATCCCCAGAGAGGCGTGGTAGTACACACCTGTAATCTCAAGGACTTGGGATACTAAGGCAGGAGGCTCACAAATTTGAGGCCAACCTCGGCAATTTAGCAAGACCCCAAGCAACTTAGCAAGACCTATCTCAAAATAAAATATAAAAAGGACTGGAGATGTGGCTCAGTGCTTAAGCATCTCTGGGTTCAATTCCCAGTACTAAGAAGAAAAAAAAGCCAGGTACGGTGGTGCACGCCTGTAATCCCAGTACTTTGGGAGACTGAGATAGGAGAATTGTGAGTTCAAAGCCAGCCTCAGCAAAAATGAGGTGCTAAGCAACTCTGTAAGACCCTGTCTAAATAAAACACAAAATAGGGCTGTGACTCAATGGTCAAATGCCCCGAGTTCAATCCCCGGTACCAAAAAAAAAAAAGAAGAAGAAGAAGAAAAAATGTGTGTGTGTGTGGTGTGTGTGTGTGTGTATATATATATATATATATATATGTAAAATCTTCTAATGTTCCAGAAAAGCAAACCCAAGTAAAAAAAGTACGTGC
>CM053400.1:18567502-18581210 GCA_028644305.1 Xerus rutilus | reverse complement strand
TTGGTACTGGGGATTGAACTCAGGGGCACTCGACCACTGAGCCACATCCCCAGCCCTATTTTGTGTTTTATGTAGAGACAGGGTCTCACTGAGTTGCTTAGCACCTTGCCGTTGCTGAGGCTGGCTTTGAACTCGCGATTCTCCTGTCTCAGCCTCCCTAAGTGCTGGGATTACAGGCTTGCGCCACCGCGCCCGGCTGAGGTACATGCTTTCATTCCATGGTACGTATTGAGTTCATGATGAGTTCAGCAAAGTGCCAGGCACCAATGACTAGAGCAGACCTGGTTTTTGGTCTTACAGAGCCTCTGGTTCAGGAAGGGAATCAGACCTGACTCATGAAGAGCAGGTTCAGGACCACAGGAATACATGACAGAACCTCCTAACTGAGCTTGAGAGGTCTGGGGGACATTTCAGAGACATTTGATTTTGACTTGCATGAGGAGTAGGAGTTAGTAGTTGAGAGGCATAGAGTGTGTGTGTTGGAGAAGGGGGTTCAGGCAGAGGGAGCAGCAAGAAGACCCTGAGCCAGAAACAGAAGACACTGGCGGCTCCTGGAGGACAGAGACATTCGCTTTATTCACACCCTAGCACCTCTTACCACACCTGGCTCACGTGAGGTACTACTAAATACCTTGATGCCTGCATGAGCGAATGAATGAATGAATGAATGCTTTAATAAACTTCAATTTAGCAGAGGAGGAATAGAACAGCATGAGATGGAACCTTGAAAGGTGGGCATCAGCTAGATCATGCAGTCTTGGAGGTCATTGCTAATAGGCTTGGGTTTTACATAAGTGCCATCAGAGGGTATTGGAAGCATTTTGAGACACTGCATGTTCCTATTTGCATTTTAAAAAGTCACTTTGGCTACTGAGGAGAGAATGGCCTGCAGAGGAGACAGCTGGAGATCATGGAAGTGGAGATGAGAGCAGTACAGGTTCAGGAAGATTTGAGGGGGTAGGCTGATCAGGACTTGAATCAAGGATGACTCACACAAGCTTCTGGTTTAAGCAACTGACTGGATGATGCCGCCATTCTCCACAATAGGAACCCTGAGGGTAAACAGGTTCTGTAGGGAAGATGAAGAGTCTTTTTTTTTTTTTTTGGTACTGGGGTTTGAACTCAGGGGTACTCGACCACTGAGCCACATCCCCAGCCCTATTTTGTGTTTTAAGTAGAGACAGGGTCTCACTGAGTTGCTTAGCGCCTCGCCGTTGCTGAGGTTGGCTTTGAACTCGCGATTCTCCTGCCTCAGCCTCCCTAAGTGCTGGGATTACAGGCTTGAGCCACCGCACCCGGCTAAAGAGTCTTTTCATGTATTGAAATTAAGATGCCTTGAGAAACATCTGAGTGAAAAAGTCTGGTAGGCTGTTGGGTATGTGAGTTGGAGCTCAGAGAGAGGGATATGGAGAGAGCGCTGAACTCCGAGGAGCGCTGACATCCAGACAATCACTGACACTATGGAGCAGAATGAGATGACCCAGAGACAAGGAAAGAGTAAGTGGAGGCCAGAGGCTGGAACTCAACTTTTAAGGGCTACAGAGAGGAGGAAGAGACACTAATAAAGGAAAACAAGAAAAGAAGAGATGGGGGACAGATTGGAGAGTACAGGATCACACACAGAGAAAGGGGAATATTTCAGAAGAGAAGCAGCCCTCTGAATTAAGGAAGAATGAGAATTGCAAAGTTTACAGTAGATTTGTGAACAGGGAAATGATGGGTGACATCAGTTCCTATAAAAATATAAGTGATGCTGGGTGTGGTAGCATATGCCCAGTGACTCAGGATACTGAGGCAGGAGGATCACAAGTTCAAGACCAGTCTCAGAAATTTAGCAAGGCCCTAATTAACTTGGCAAAAAATTTAAACAAAATATATAGAGCTATGTCCCCAGCATATATATATATATATGCTGGGGACATAGCTCAGTGGTAAAACACCCCTGGGTTCCATCTCCACTTAAAAAATTAAATTAAAAACAACAAATATACATACATAACATATATGTGTATACATATATATGTATATTTGTTGTTTTTAAATATGCATAAGTATATACATATATATGATTTATGCGTGTGTATATATATATGTATACACATGTATATATGATTACTGTTGTCTCAGTAGCCTTGGGGTAGGACATTGTGTTCTAGCAATAGGACCTGCAAACCCTGTGATAGGGATCTGGATGCCAGGGACCTTACAGGTTACTGCAATCCTTTTCCCTTTGGGGTCAAGATTTTTCATCTTTTGGAGAAAGAAATACTGTCTGAAAAAGCTCTCATACAGGGGTAAGAATTCTGGAAAATACATTTTTTTTTTGGTACCGAGGATTGAACTCAGGGGTACTTGACTACTGAGCCACATCCCCAGCCCCATTTTGTGTTTTATGTAGAGACAGGGTCTCACTAAGTTGCTTAGTGCCTCACCATTGCTGAGGCTGGCTTTGGACTTGTGATCCTTCTGTCTCAGCCTACGGAGCTGCTAGGATTACAGGCATGTGCCACCGTGCCCAGCTGAAAGCACACTCTTAAAACAACCAGGCTGGGCACAGTGGCGCATGCCTGTAATCCCTGAACTTCGGGAGGCTGAGACAGGAGGATCATGAGTTCAAAGCCAGCCTCAGCAACAGCGAGGCGCTAAGCAACTCAGTCTCTATATAGAACACAAAATAGGGCTGGGGATATGGCTCAGTGGTCAAATACCCGTGAGTTCAATCCCCAGTACCAAAACAATAACAACAACAACAAAACAGCCAGGATATAGGAGTTAGCAAATAAACTATCCAGTTTCATGATTCATTCATTCAATAAGTTTATTCACCTCTACTATCTATCTGCCTGACATAAATCTCAATCCATTGACTATTCCTTGGGTCACTTCTGTATGCACTGTGTTAATTAAACCATAATATTTTATTATTTTATCAAAAATGTAAATTCTCAGACTGGAGATGTAGCTCAGTGGAAGAGTATTTGTCTAGTGTGTTCCAGGCCCTCAGTTAAATCACTGGTACTGCAAAAAAAAAAGTAAACTCTTGGACTGGGGGTGTATCTCAGTGATAGAACACATGCGTAGTATGCATGAGGCCATGACTTCAATTTCCAAACACCTTTTTAAAAAAAGTAAACTCTCAGGGAGCAGAACTTCTTCTGTACCTTTTCATTTCCCATCAATCTCAGGATAATCTAGACGTTCTTGGCAATTCACTATATTCCTCCAATTTCCCATGAGACTTTTTTTTTTTTTGTACCAGGGATTGAACTCAGGGGTACTCAACCAGTGAGCCACACTTCCAGCCCTATTTTGTGTTTTATGTAGAGACAGGGTCTCACTGAGTTGCTTAGTGCTTCACTGTTGCTGAGGCTGGCTTTGAACTCACCATTCTCCTGCTTCAGCCTCCCAAAGTGCTGGGATTACAGGTGTGTGCCACTGCACCTGGCTGAGCCTGTTCTATCTTAAACCAAATAAATTCTCCTCATTTTTAGGCTCAGTGCAAATGTCATCTCTTCTGTGAACTTTCCCTAAATGCCTCAAACTTAATACTCTATTCCCAAGGTTCCTAAGGGAACAATAACACATGTCTTCCGCTATAGTTTTTAATTCTGTGTCTCTAATTCTGTGAAGGCTGTGGCCTTCCTGGCTCAGCTGTGTCTCTTCTGAACATTCCTTAATACATTTGTTAAAAATCACTTCAACTGGGCTGGGATTGTAGCTCAGCGGTAGAGCGCTTGCCTCGCATGCGTGAGGCCCTGGGTTCGATCCTCAGCACCACATACAAAGCAACAAAATAAAGACATTGTGTCCATCTACAACTAAAAAAAATATTTAAAAAAGAAATAAATTAAAAAAAAAAAAAAAATCACTTCAACTGGGGCTGGGGTTATGGCGCAGTGGTAGCGTGCTCCAGTGGTAGCGTGCTCGCCTAGCACGCGGGAGGCACTGGGTACGATCCTCAGCACCACATAAAAATAAAATAAAGCTGTTGTGTCCACCTACAA
Source organism: Xerus rutilus (assembly GCA_028644305.1). Classification (NCBI taxonomy): domain Eukaryota; kingdom Metazoa; phylum Chordata; class Mammalia; order Rodentia; family Sciuridae; genus Xerus; species Xerus rutilus. The sequence continues at coordinate 18,577,206 of CM053400.1, read as the reverse complement.
CTAAAAAATAAATATTAAAAAAAAAATCACTTCAACTCCATCCTGTCTGTCCCCTGGTCAAAATAGGGCTCTGCACCTCAGACTCAAAGGCTCAGGCTGAAATACTGTCTCAGAAATGCTCTAGTGCCACTGCCTGGCCAAATGGAGTATGACATCTCCTGGTTATAGCATTTCTCTGTTCAGAAGTCCCCTCAATTCCTGTGTTAATTCCTTCATCCATTCATCTCTCCATCCATTCTTTTCTTTTTTTTTCTTTTTTTTTGGTACTGGGGATTGAACTCAGGGGCACTTGACCACTGAGCCAAATCCCCAGCCCTATTTTGTGTTTTATGTAGAGACAGGGTCTCACTGAGTTGCTTAGCGCCTTGCCATTGCTGAGGCTAGCTTTGAACTTGCGATTCTCCTGTCTCAGCCTCCCTAAGTGCTGGGATTACAGGCTTGAGCCACCGCGCCCGGCTCCATTCTTTTCTTCATTCCATTCCATACTAGTTCCTATACACAAACCCTGTTCCTGACCTCAGGGAGTTTAGAATCTGGCACATTGCTATAATCCTGAAAGTCTTAAAGCCATGGGAAAGAGGGCTTCTTTGCCTGTTTCTGAAATTATTTTAGCCCAAAGTCCTAGTAGGTGTGGTCTAAGCAGACTATTGTCCTCTTTTGTCTACATATTCTCTCACTTGGTTTGTACATCTGTGATCAGGCCTGTCCACTACATCTACTCATCAGGATCTCACTATGCTACCCAGGCTGGCCTTGAACTCCTGGGTTCAAGTGATACTCCTTCCTTGGCCTCTTATGGGATTACAGACATGTGCCACAATGCCTGGCTTTCTTCCTTCCTTTTTCTTTTTCACACTGGGGATTGAACCCAGAGATGCTTTACAACTGAGCAACACCCCCAGTCCTTTTTAGTTTTTGAGACAGGGTCTCACTAAACTGCTGAGGCTGGCCTCAAATTTGTAATTCTTCTTTCAGCTTCCCAAGTCCCTGGGATTACAGGCCCAGCTCTTTACTTCTTATATTCTTGAAGCCCAAAAGTTGGAACCACAATGTCAGAGCTGGAAAAGACTATCATTCATTAAATACTTATTGAGCACTAGTTAGGTGCCAGGTATTGTTAAATGCTAAGGAATAATGGTGAACAAGAAAGGACATGGTGTATGCTCTTATGAACTTGTCATTGTCTTTAAGGAGATGGGAAACAAAGCAAGTATGCAACTTTTAAATATTTATTTTTAATAGGTGATACATTATGATTCAAAACGCAAAAGGATGTACAGTGAAAAGCTCCCCACTCCTTCTCCTAGTCACCTAGTCCCCCCTATAGAGGCAAACAATGTTACCAGTTTTCTCTGTACCCATCCAGAGATAACATTCATATACAAGCAAATATATCGCCCATTATACAAATGGTGGTATTCCATACACTCTGTATTGTACCTCGGGTTTATTTCACAACATATCATAGAAATTGTCCTATATCAGTATATAGACTCCTATCTTTTACAGATGTAGAGTATTCCATTACATGAGTATTGCACAGAACAAAATAATGTTACATTGCTGGGCAAGGTGGTGCATGCCTATAATCCTAGCAACTCAGGAGGACAAGAGGATCTCAAGTTTGAGGCCAGCCTTAACAATTTATTGAGGACCTATCTCAAAATTAAAAATTTTTAAAAAGGACTGGGAACATAGCTCAGTGGTAGAGTGCTCCTGGGTTCAATCCCCAGTAACCACCCTCCCAAAAAAAGTTACTTTGTAATAAATGTTATGATGCAAACAGAAAATAAGAAGCTGATTTTTATTTCTATACTAGGCAAGTGTTCTACAAAGGAGTTACATTCCCAGGTGGGGAGCTGAATTTTAAAATAACAAGTGGAGGTTGTTTTGGCTTTTTTTTTTTTTTTTTTAAAGACTCAGTTTAGGTAAAGTGGTCAGGAAAAGAATCTCAATTAAGAAATTAGATTGAAGTTGAGTTCTAAGAGGAAACTGAAGGTGGCCAATGCAAGAATGAGTATCCTGGAGGAGCTGAGAGGCTCAGATTCAGGAGGCAAGGGGTGTCCTGGATCAGGTTAAGGAACACAGGGGATATGCTAAATAAAACAGGAAGCCCCTGGAGGGTTCAAGAAGGAAAGGGAGCCAGCCATGATGGCTCACACCTGTAATCCCAGTGGCTCGGGAGACTGAGACAGGAGGATCTCAAGTTCAAAGCCAGCCTCAGCAACAGTGAGGTGCTAAGCAACTCAGTGAGACCCTGTCTCTACATAAAACACAAAACAGGGTTGTAGATGTGGCTCAGTGGTCGAGTGCCCCTGAGTTCAATCCCTGGTACCAAAAAAAAAAAAAGAAGGAAAGGGATAAGCACTGATTTATATTGTAAAAAAATTCAGGCAGTCATGTGGAAGGCAGATGAAAGGAGAGAGATCAATAAGGAGATGATGCAGTACCCCAGGCAGATAACAGCACGGGAAGGGTGGTGGTAGCAGAGATGGAGAAACAGTGAGTGTTGGGATTTATCCTGAAAGTGGAGCTGACAAGACATGCTGATGGACTGGAGGCAGGTTTACCTGATTATTTTGTCCAGGCCCCTCACTACCCAAGCAGACCAAACTCAATGACTTGCTTGTCATGTGTCACAGAGCTCCACAGTGGTGGATCCAGGCTTAGAAGCCAAGGTCCCTGACTCCCACATCAGTGTTCTTTGACCCTAGTAAAATAGGAGCTGAGATTTGAGAATAGAAACTATTTTTGAAATTCTGTGAACTAGTAATTACTGATATACTCAATTTTTAGAAAACTGACAGCTTTTTGTTGACTTTCTTGACACTAGATCTCAGACTAAAAGAGACAGACCTAGCTGGAGTGAACAGAACTAGGACCACCACTACCTATGGTCAGCCTGCAGCAAGGGGGACAGGCAGTGTGGGAGTAGGGGGTGGAGAATACAGATAGGCTAGTCAGGGAAGACCTCCCTGACAAGGTGACAACCTCTGCTGAAAAACCTAAAGGAGGTGAAGGAATGAGAGGGCACTGCAGATCTATAAGAGTATTGCAGGAAGATACAGCTGGGGGGACAGATCCTCCAGGTGAGCCTGGTGTGTCTGAAACAGTAACAAGGAGAACGTGGTGAAGAGAAGGGAACAGTGGGAAGTGTGACAAGAGCCGGAACGGGGGTCAGATGGCTTAAGGTCTGTGGGCTATTAGAGGCTTTGGCCTCTGAGTGAGGTATGAGCCGGGAGGTGTGAGCTGAGAAGTGCATGATCTGATGTACATCTGCACAGGCTCACTCTGCTAAGTGTGGAGAGAGGAGACTTCACGAGGCAAATGTGGAAGAAGAGACCAGACAAGGAGCTACTGCAATCATCTAGGTGAGTGGCATGGCCAACCAATAAATGATCTGAGAAAATGTGTGTGTTATTGATGAAAGCACACAGAGAAGAGTTTTGAGTTTGGAAGCGTTGGACTGGAGGTGAGACATCCAGTGGAAAGGATGAGCTGACAGTTGAATACGTAAGTTCAAGAGCCAGCTCTGACTGTAAGTAAGTTATTGGTACATGGATGCTGTTTCTAAAGTCCCAGGACTGGATTAAATCTATGTAGATATAGTGTCAAGGACTGAACTCTGAGTCACTGGCACCAATAGGGCAAAGAGCAGAACCACCAATCAAGGAGACTGAGTAGGAACAATCAGTATGTTATGTTAGAATCCAAGTGAAGGAGAGAAGCATCAGCGATGTCATATGCTGCTTATAGGTCAAACAAGATGAGAACTGAGAATTGGCAATGTGGAGTCACTAGTTACCTTGACAAGTGATCTCACTGAAAGGGGATGAAAACCTGATAGGAGCGGGTCCAAGAGAATGGGAAGGAGAGAAATGGAATCAATGAATAGCTTCTCTTCGGGATTTTGTTGCAAAGAATAATAAAAAGATGGGTAAGCTGGGGGTATGAGAAGACATCAACTGAATGCAGGGATGGGAGAGGAGGTATTGGAGATTTAAAGAAAGGGAGAGGGTATGAAATACTTTTCTTGATGTTAGATTGAATTGACAGGAGAAATGACTTTCCTCCTGAGGTTGATGGCTGAGTTTACAACAAGACACTGAAAGCTAGGAATGTAACAGTGTATGCTAAGCATGCTCAAGGCCCTGGGTTCAATCCCTAGCACCACCCAAAAATAATTAAAAAGACACTGGTTAGCTTTCTTCAGCTGCTCTAAACTGTGTATGTGCAGATGGGTGGAAAGTTAAATGTAATTAGGATTATGGCTCAGTAGCAGAGTGCTTGCCTAGCACGAACAAGATCCTGGATTTAATCCTCAGCACTGGAACGGGAATGGGGGAGGGGGCACGGGAGGCGAAGCAAGGTAAGAGTGGAGTTGAAGCCGAGTGCAGTGGCGCACGTCTGTAATCCCAGCACTTAGGGAGGCTGAGACAGGAGAATCGCGAGTTCAAAGCCAGCCTCAGCAACGGCGAGGCGCTAAGCAACTCAGTGAGACCCTGTCTCTACATAAAACAAAACAGGGCTGGAGATGTGACTCAGTGGTTGAGTACACCGAGTTCAAGCCCTGGTACCAAAAAATTTTTAAACAAAAGGTGGAGTTCAGGTTAGGGTGAGATTATGATGGAACTTCAGCTAGGTAAAATAGAGATACCAGGCATAATGAGGGAAAATGAAATATGCCTTTTCCAAAAATTGCTTTCTTCTCAAGACCTTACCAACTTGTCTTCACCTCTCTGGGCTTCTGGTAGCATGGCTTTCCCTTCCAGCCTCATACCTTGTGTTACTTTTCAATATAGTAGTCACTGCCACATGACAAATGTTGTATGTATTCACCAGAATTGAAAAGGTAAGCCCTACTGCCATAGGCTGTGCCTAAAACTGTGCCTGGCATGAACCAGCCCCCATCCTTATCCAATCCTGGTTACTCTTCAACCACACACCCCCAACGTGTCCTATACTTCTGCATCAAAATGTCTCGATCCAGGGGCTGGGATTGTAGCTCAGCGGTAGAGCGCTTGCCTCACATGCGTGAGGCCCTGGGTTCGATCCTCAGCACCACATACAAAGCAATAAAATAAAGACATTGTGTTCATCTACAAATAAAAAAAAAAATCTTTTAAAAAAAAAATGTCTCATTCTTCTAAAACTTGAGTGCCTAACTCTTTAGACTGAAAGGTTTCAGGGAAGCAAAAATCTTGAAAAGTTTGGATCCCAATGCTCAAGAGCAAGGCTGGAAGAAAGGATATGCTTCTGCCAGATTGCTTTCAATGACTGAGGGAGCCCCTGGCCCTTGGGGCTCCATTTACCTCAGGATCCCAAAAGGCTATCTATATTACGTTGCCATGAAGCTCTAGGTCATTCTTTCGTGGGCCAAAATAGAAAACTCATGAAATCCAAACTAAAAAGGGTTGCAGGGGATGAGGGTCGTTCTGCATAAAGCTTGACATTATTCCTTTTTGTAAAATAAAATTGTATGTATAAATTAGAAACTCATACACATGCTATGCACAACTGATCTTATTTTTCATAAAGCAAAAGATTTTTTAACATTTAAAAGGATAATGAAACCTAGCTGGGTGCGGTAGCACACACTTGTAATCCCAGCACTTTGGGAGGTTGAGACAGGAGACTCGCAAGTTCAAAGCCAGCCTCAGCAACAGCAAGGTGCTAAGCAACTCAGTGAGACCCTGTCTCTAAATAAAACACAAAATAGGGGGGTGTGGCTCAGTGATTGAGTACCCCTGAGTTCAATCTCCCATACCAAAATTTAAAAAAGATAATGAAATTTATACCAAAGTATGTACTTTTAACAACTGTCTGAATTTCAATTCAAAAAGCATTGCTAGTTAATTTAAATCCCTGTAAAAAAAAAATCACACAAGTGGTTTAAGAGGTCATTTTCTTTTTCCAATGAGCATATGTATGCATAGATTTGCACAGCACCATACATGGCTCCTTAAGGACGAAACAGAGTGCCTGTGAGTGGAAACTGAAGCTGTGGAGGAGGATGAAGAGGTTTTTTAAAAAGAAAAAAAAAAAAAGCCACAAAGAAAAATCCAATAAAAAAAGGACAATCTGGGAAGATGCTCCTCTTTTGTCTTTATAGTACTCCACATAACCCCCACAACTTCCAACTGTGTGTTCTTTAAACCAGACTCTGCAAAAACAATCTTTTTCTTTCTTTCCTAGTGCCCATCAATTGCACTGGTGGGAGCTTACAAAATATACACTGAATGACCAAAGATATAGAAAGAGAGACACGCTAAACTGGACAGTGCAGTAAAATCACTTCCTCCAGGTGTTGCCCCTTAAAGGGCAGAGCAACTTTTTCCTTGTGCTAGAGTTCTACACGAACAGCCTCTATTGGCCAGCAGGTGGGGCTAACAGGTTTCCAACCTTCAGCCAGTCTAGTGTGAGAATTATTGAAAGGGCTGAAGAAATGAACTAGAGTGCCCTGCTGGCAAGGTGGTGCAAAATCCCAATACTCAGTTTCTTGCACAAACAAGCTCACCTGAGATGATGATGGGGAGAGGCTTTTGCGCAGGCACAAAAGCAATGGTAGACACCATCTTGAGTCCAGCAGTGCCCATGGCAAAAGAGCCAATCAGAGGAAAAGCAGACGAGAGAGAGAACACAGCAGGGTCAGGGAAGTATGGAGTGAACCAGGAGAAAGCAGGGAGGGGTTTGTCTTCCTCCAGCAATAGAGTGCTGCATATGCGTCATCCAGCTGCCAAACCAGGCCACGGGTGGGGCTCCAAAGCAGATCCCAGGAACTGGGAACCAGGAACCACTGGCCTCAACAATGTGGGACATTCTCCAATTCCCTTAGCCTTGCTGAGGATGCTTTATCCTGCAAGCATAGGCTTCCCACTTGCAAACCCAGCAGTTGTAATGCAGATTACATTTCCAAAGAAAGGGGTAATAAGTTTTACCAGCTGCTCAGAAACCACTAGTGACAAGTGATAGTGGCATTGCTTCCCAATGCAGGAAAACTGAAAATGGAAAACTTTGATACACAACTGCTTTCTGACAGGAAAAGCCCTTAACCTCTAAAATAGTTTTGAGAGGACTTCCAACATTTGGAACGTCTATTTACAAGGATAAAGGTGGATGTCAGAGCAGGATGCAAACGAACCCATGCGCTGTGAGCCCCAGTGTATGTGAAGTATTAGGCCAAGTAAAAGATAGTTCTACAACTCCAGATCCATTCATATATAGTGCTATTAAGGGAGGAAATGAAATGGTTAAGTATTTTGATTAGGCTAATTCTGCATTTACACACTTAAAGAAACTTGCAGGTCACAGTGGCACAAGCCTGTTTAATTCCAATAATCCTAGCTACTGGGGAAGATGAGGCAAAAGGATCACAAAATTTTAAGGCAACCTGGCATACTTGGTGAGATGCTGTCTCAAAAGACAACGGAGCTGGTGATGACATTCAGTGGAAGAGTGCTTGCCTAACATGCATGGAGCCCTGAATTCAGCTCCCAGCACTACAAACCACCACCAAAAAATCCCACCTTAATGAAACAGTACATTGCAATTTAAAGAATTTTTTAAAAAAGGGCAATGGATGGTTTTTAAATATTCTCCAATAAAAGGAACCAGAGTTGCTTGGGAAAATGGGACTGGGGAGAGGAAATCAAGACTAGTCTGAAACATCGTGTAGTACTACAAAGAAAGAGTTCCAAAAATGTCATGCCCAAGGATCCCCAGCAAGAAGAAAAGACATGAGTCAACTTGAAAATGCTCTGATGGTTAAAGCTGGAATAACTTGAGCAACAAATGATAGCACTGACATAAATCCACATTGATATAACTGAAAAAATTGAGAAGTGACATCCTCCTTACAGAATTCTATTTGATAAATGCAAAAGGAATAGAACTAGTGAATTAACATTTGGCTAAACACTACAGTAGTATTTGTTGCAGGCAGTAGCAATCCATAGATGCCAGATTAGTTGGTCAAAGAATTGAAAGTTTCAAAATATATCCCAAATTACTTATTACAAAGGGAAAATAACTTTACAGCAGAGAAGTCTGATAGACATCACTTTAACGAAGTGGTTGAAGTTATCAGTAATAGTTCATATCAACAGGTAATCTGATTTAATACACTGAAAAGGGCACAGTACTTTTGTGAAACAAATAACCACCTCAATCTAACAACTAGAAATTACAAGGTAAATATAGCTTAACGGGCATTGTATAAGATAATTAACTGGCTGGCATTCTCTAAGTACCTAGCCATAAAAGATGAAGACTGAAAAATTGTCGTAGGCTAAAGCAGACTAAAGACAACTAAATGCAATGTGGGATCCTACACTGGACTGGATGATGAACCAGGAAAGGGCGGGGGTGGTTAGTGTGACAACTGGCACAATACAAATGAATTGTATTCATTTCATTTTATTTGAAATGAAAACCAGTACATTTAGTAGTACTGGTTTTGATGATTTTACTATGGTTATAAGGATGTTAACACTTGGGGAAGCTGATAAGAAACTTCCCATATTAGTAGACAGCCAATCAAATACAGCTAAAATAAAACTGAGTGCATATAAAATTTATATATTTTGTTGATATTAAAAATCTTAAAAATCTTTGAATTTATGCTGATGGAGTAAGACTGTTTCCCCTCATCTTTAACAAAGGGAAAAAAGTAAACACAGCTATCTTCAAAGTCATAAAATTCACAAACAGTATGTTCTGAACAAAGCCTTGAGAATAGTCAAAAGTTAAAAATTCCCAGTGGCAAAATAGTTAAGCTGCATTTTGGAGCCTTCACTAAACCCACTTTGGAATCAACCTCTTAGGAGTCAACAGTCTAATTTTCTTATACTAAAAGAAAAAAAAAAGCCAATGTGGCTTTTGGGCTTTCTTTTTAATACGTAAGTCCAAGGTCCAGAACCCCTCAACACTCAGGAGGGTGAAATGAGTGATCTTATTAGGAGGTATAGTTCCTTTTAGTCTGTTCTTAAAGTCCTAAGAGTATTTTCTATATGTGATATGAAAATAAAGATTGGGAAACAACTACTGAGCTTTTAACTTTTCAAATTGGATTTAAAAAAAAAAAAAAGTCTTGAATAATCTTGTATCCAACTTGAACTCAACACAGGAAAATCTAGGTAAAATTGCTTTTGAATTTGCTTTTCTTTGGATTATTTTCCTGTTTGAAAGCAAAATACTAAACAAGCCCTGTAGAAGGGAACCCTGTAGAAGTTCCAGAAGTTAGGGCTAAAAGTGGAAATACTGTGTGCTGCTCCCCCCTCCTCGCCCCATACTTCGGATCAAATGTACCCAGGGGCATTTTAACACTAAGTTACACCCTCCAGCCCTTTATTTCAAGACAGTGCTTTGAGTTGCTGAGGCTGACCTCAAACCTGTGACCCTCTTCCCTCAGTCTTCTCAGTCACTAGGATTATAGGCATGGACCTTCACACCCAGCTTCAATGCTGCATTTCTTACTGGGAAATCTGGCAATTCAAACTAATGAAAAACACAAGGAATTCCTTAATATGGGTGGGAGAGGTAATGTTATTTCAAAAGCTTGACAGGATTATCCAGAATATTATATTGTGCCCCTGTTATAAAAAGTTGTTGACTGCTAAGTGTTAACTATAATGTTAATTTAAAAAGCAGCATTGAGGGGCTGGGATTGTAGCTCAGTGGTAGAGCACTTGATCCTCAGCACCACA
>CM053400.1:18529910-18561305 GCA_028644305.1 Xerus rutilus | reverse complement strand
AATCCCCAGTACCAAAAAAAAAAAAAAAAAAAAAAAAAAAAAATCAGCTATTAACATCACAGTTTGAGCAACATCAGAACAGCTAGTAACTGCTAAATCTTCTAGTTTAAAATCATCTGAGAACTCTAAAAAATTAACATGTTAGCCAGGCGTGGTGGTGCACACCTATAATCCCAGCAATTTCGGAGGCTGAGACAGGAGAATGACGAGTTCAAAGCCAGCCTCAGCAATAGCGATGCGCTAAGCAACTCATTGAGACCCTGCTTCTAAATAAAACACAGAAATATGGCTGGGGATGTGGTTCGGCGGTTGAGTACCCCCGAGTTCAATACTCGGTATCAAAAAAAAAAATTAACATGTTGGGGCTGGGGCTATAACTCAGTGGTGGAGCGCTTGCCTACCATGTGTGAGACACTTGGGTTTGATTCTCAGCACCACATATAAAGTTCTATCAACAACTAAAAAAAATATATATATATATATATATATATATATCTTAAAAAATTAACATGTTTAGCTGAGTATTCTAGCACATACCTATAATCCCAGCTACTCAAGAGGCTGAGGCAGGAAGATTCAAAGTTCTAGACCAGCCCCAGCAACTTAGACACTGCCTCAAAATAATAAATAAAAAGGGCCAGGGATGTAACTCTGTGGTAAAGTTCCACTGAGTTCAATCCCCAATTCTGCAAAAAAAAAAAAAGGATCCTCCTGCCTCAGCCTTCTGAGGAGCAGGGACTATAGGTGCATGCCATTGTGACCAGCTTTAATAACTGCTGATCCTATAAGAAATGTGTAGGATGCTTACCAGGTAAAATATCTAATTTATTAACTCTGAAAGTAGGGCCTAGGTTTTGTTTTCTTCCCATGTCAGGAATGGAATCAAGGCCAGACACAGTAACTAGGGAGGCACTCTACTACTGAGCACCTCCAGCCTGGTATCAATATTTTTTTCAAACTTTCCACATAGCTCAAAAGTTGTCTTAAATCACTTTTTTTTTTTGGTACTGGGGGTTGAACTCAGGGGCACTCGACCACTGAGCCACATCCCCAGCCCTATTTTGTGTTTTATTTAAAGATAGGGTCTCACTGAGTTGCTTAGCACCTCGCCATTGCTAAGACTGGCTTTGAACCCACGATTCTCCTGTCTCAGCCTCCCTAAGTGCTGGGATTACAGGCTTGAACCACCGTGCCCGGCATAAATCACTAATACTTTTTAAAATTAATACCCCAAAGCTTTCCTCCAGGTCCATCCTGCTCCCTTCCTCACCCCTTTGAGGTCCACTGACCCCAAGCAAACTAACTTTTGCCATAGATAACTTTGAATTACCCAAGAATTTGGGCTCTAATGCTAACTCTGCCACTAAAGGGAGGTAACCAGTTTGTGTATAAATTAGAGTACACTTTGCCCATTCGATTTTTTTTAATTAAATCTTTTTTTTCAAACCTTTATTTCACTTATTTATATATTTTGTATGTGGTGCTGAGGATCGAACCCAGCGCCTCACGCGTGCAAGGCAAGCGCTCTACCAACTGAGCCACAACCCCAGCTCTGCCCATTGGATTTTATAGCCTCTCAATGTACATTATCCAGAGCCATTTGAATTCTTCTTTGTTCTTGCTGCCTGTAATTAACCAAAACCTTTACAACTTTCAGCAAACAGTCATGGAGGTTATAAACAGCAGATCCAATTTGCTCCATGTTGATTCTTATGATGGGAGACTAAAGTGCTTAAATAAAGGTTCAAGTTTCAATTAATTATGTTCTCATATGACCACAAAGAGCAGACTGGCTTCAAGTAACAGCAGTTAAGAATCACTGTTAACTGTTCTTTTACCTCTTCCTCTGTGATACTGGGGACTGAATCCAGAAACACTATCACCAGGCTATACCTACCACCAGTCCTTTATTATTTATTTAGAGACAGGGTCTCACTAAATTGCTCACACTGGCCTCGAATTTACCATCCTCCAGGCTCCGCCTCAAAAGTAGCTGGAATTACAGGTATATGGGGCCACCATACCTGGGTCCATTAGCTATTTTATTTTTGGTACCGGGGTTTGAACTCAGGGGCGCTCGACCACTGAGCCACATCCTCGGCCCTATTTTGTGTTTACTAGGAGACAGGGTCTCACTGAGTTGCTTAAGCGCTTTGCCATTGCTGAGGCTGGCTTTAAACTCGCAATTCTCCTATCTCAGCCTCTCAAAGTGCTGGGATTACAGGCAAGCGCCACTGCACCCAGCTCCATTATCTATTTTAAATGATATATGTAAAGGAGCACAGCAAAAGAGCTAACAGGTTTGGAGCAAAAAATTCCAATCCTACCTCTTAGGAAGGAATCACAAGATTTTTTTTTTTTTTTAATCTCAGTTTCCCAACTATATAAAACAATTTTTTCTTTTTTTGTGTGTGATATTGGGATTGAACCCATAGGTTAGAGCTTGCTAGGCAAACATTTTACCACTGAAAAATAATCTGACCTATTTTACAGGATCATTACAAGAAAACGTATATGAAAAGGGCCTTTATACTGATGGCCAACAAATATCTAAACAGGGGTAAATACTTTAAGTGTAAAGGGGGGAAAGGCAAGATAAATACTATATAAATACAATTTTATATATACATAAAACTACATCAATCAACTGTTTAGGTAATGAGGAGATAAAAAGTGACAAAACGGGGCTGAGGTTGTGGCGCAGCGGTAGCGTGCTCGCCTAGCGTGCGGGAGGCACTGGGTTCGATCCTTAGCACCACATAAAAATAAAATAAAGATATTGTATCCACCTACAACTAAAAAATAAATATTTTTAAAAAAAAGTGACAAAACAATGAGTGGTTTATCAGAGGGGTTGTGACTTTTGTTTTTATTTTTTTAGTTGTTGATAAACCTTTATTTTATTCATTTATATGTGGTGCTGAGAATCGAACCCAGTGCCTCACACATGTGAGGCAAGTGCTCTACCACTGAGCCACAACCCCAGCCCTTTCATTTTTTACTTTTTATAATTGGCAATACCTTATAATGACATGCAAAATTTACAATTAATATAATCTTTTTTTTTAAACATGGACACAGTGTCTTTATTTTGTTTACTTATTTTTATGTGATGCTGAAGGTTGAACCCAGTGCCTCACACTTGCAAGGCAAGCGCTCTGCCACTGAGCCACAACCTCAGCCCCTAATATAATCTTTATATAATGAAAAATTCTAAGGGACCGAGTGCAGTGGTACACATCTGTAATCTCAGCTACTCTGGAGGCTGACAGGATTACAAATTTGAGGTCTGCCTCAATAACTTAGTGAGAACCTGTCTCAAACTTAAGAATTAAAAGGGTTCTGGATGTAGCTCATTGATAGGGCATATCCCCAGCACTCCAAACAAATGTTCTATGTACCAAAAAATTCACATAAGGTCAAAAGGTTACATTAGCATATATTTCCTGAATGAAAGAGCTAAAATTTGCATTTGCAGAAGGCCCACTACTATCTCTTCAAGAACCACTAGAAATTATATCTAAATACAGCTGGTCCCAGTATCAGTGGGGGATTGGTTGCAGAACTCTCCATATATAACAAAATCCAAGGATGCTCAAAAGTCCTTTATATAAAAGGATGCAGTATTTGTAAACAACCTACACAATCCTCTCATATGATCAAGTGTTGTGGTGCACGCATAGTGATCTCAGCAACTAGGGAGGCTGAAGCAAGAGGAGTTAAAGTTCTAGGATAAAAAATGGGGCTAGTTCAGGGGCTGGGGCTGTAGCTCAGTGGTAGAGCACTTGCCTAGCACATGGAAGGCACAGGGTTCGATCCTCAGCACCACATAAAAATAAAATAAAAGTATTATGTCCATCCACAACTAACAACAACAACAAATCACTGCACCAGTAGAGTGTGACTAAAATTATTTTAAAAAAAAAATGGGGCTAGTTCAAAGCCAGCAACTCAGTGAGGCCCTAAGCGATTTATCAAGACTATGTCTCAAGTTAAAAATAAAAAGGGGGGCTGGAGTTGTGGCTCAGCAGCAGAGTGCTTGCCTCGCACATATGAGGCACTGGGTTCGATCCTCAGCACCACATAAAAACAGTAAACAAAAGACTGTGTCCATCTATAACTTAAAAAATTTAAAAAAAATAAAAAGGGCTGGGGATGGGGCTTGGGGGGTCAAGCGACCCCTGGGTTCAACCCCTGGTACCAACAACAAAAAAAATTTCAAAAAAACAAATAAATAAAAAGGGGCTGGGATTGTAGCTCAGCGGTAGAGCGCTTGCCTCGCATGCGTGAGGCCTTGGGTTCGATCCTCAGCACCATATACAGAGCAATAAAATAAAGACATTGTGTCCATCTACAAAAAAATTTAAAAAAAAAAAAAAAAAAAAAAAGGGGCTGGGGATGTGGCTCTGTGGTTAAGCACCTCTGGGTTAAAGACCCCCCCCCGGGGGGGGGTGAAAAAGAAAAAAAGAAAAAACTCACATATGGCATCCCCAATCGCAAGGCCTGGCACATGCTAGGCAAGTACTACCACTGAGATACACCCCAAGCCCCCTCCATAATACTTTACCATCTCTAGATCACTTATGCTGCCCACCAGAATGTGAATTCTGTGTAAACAGTTGTTACATATACTGGTTTTGTTTTTTTTTTTGGTACTGTAGATTGAACTCAGGGGTACTAGACCACTGAGCCACATCCCCAGCCCTATTTTGTGTTTTATGTAGAGACAGGGTCTCACTGAGCTGTTTAGCACCTCGCCATTGCTGAGGCTGGCTTTGAATTCACGATTCTCCTGTCTCAGCCTCCCTAAGTGCTGGGATTACAGGCTTGCACCACTGTGCCCGGCTTGTTTTAAATGACAAAAAAAACTGGTTACATATTCAGTAGAGTATTCCCCCCACCCTTTCCCCACTATTGGGGACTAAACACAGGGGTGCTTTACCATTGAACTTTTTTTTTTTTGGTACTGGAGATTGAACTTGGGGGCACTCAGCCACTGAGCCACATCTCCAGCACTATTTTGTATTTTATTTAGAAACAGGGTCTGAGTTGTTTAGCACCTCACTCTTTGCTCAGGTTGGCTTTGAACTCATGATCCTTCTGTCTCAGCCTCCACTGGGATTACGGCTGTGCACCCAGCTGTTTTCGTTTTTTTTGTTTTTGTTTTGAGATAGGGTCTTGCTAAATTGCCAAAGCTAGCCTTGAACTTGTAATCCTCCTGCTTCACTCTCCCAAGTAGCTGGAATTGCAGGTATGCACTGGTGGATCCAGCTCCCATATACCTCTGATCCACAGTTGTTTACTTTTTTTTATTTTTTATTTTTTGGTACTGAGGATTGAACTCAAGGGTACTTGACCACTGAGCCACATCCCCAGCCCTATTTTGTGTTTTATGTAGAGACAGGGTCTCACTGAGTTGCTTAGCACCTCGCCGTTGCTGAGGCTGCCTTTGAACTCGCGATTCTCCTGTCTCAGCCTCCCAAAGTGATGGGATTACAAGCGTGAGCCACCATGCCCGGCTCACAGTCGTTTAAAACCAATAATGCAGAATCCTTGGATACAGGCCTGTAAGTGCAAATGAGTTAGAAAGAAGAGCAACTGCCCGTCTTTTCCTTCATCTTTCCACACTTTCCCTACTCATCCTTCCAGACCCAATTCAATTAAGTCTTTCATAAAAATTTCCTGACAACTCTATCCCTAACTGGTCTTGCTATTCTCTTCTGCACTTGGTCTCATATTGTAAAATTAGCACTTTCATACTGTCCTACATGGTTTCATTTGGTATGTCATGATTCCTTGCTGTCCTCCTATGACTAACTGGAATTAAATCAGTTCAACTAGAAACTGTTTATTCTACAGGAATGAAAAACATTAAGGCACTATTAGAGCTAGTTTTGTTAGCACTGGAATTTTGTCCAGAAGGTGGCGGTGGTATGCAAATTTAAACTGCTACCTGTTTCAGTGAAGGAGAAAGCCAGAAAGGATTATTTGAGCTGCCTCTCCGCCTTTCTTCTTGCTCATTTGCGGACTTACAGAAATCAATGGAGAATGCAGAAAAGAGATCACCTTTGTTTGCCAGAATTCAGGAACAGAACTTTTTCTTCTCTACATGAAATTCTTCAAAAGCTACAGAAAAGTAATTTATCACACTGTCCGCTACACTAGAGCATTCAAAATGCTGCGGCCTTCCCAATCTCCCCCTCTAGGCAGTAAATCTTCATTCCTACACATCCTTGCCCCAACTAAACATTACAACACACCCAGAAGAGATGCTGAACCTGCAGAATCCTCACTCAATTTCAAAATAAACCTCCCACGCCTCATGAGGATCAACTTCCAAGCACCATTCTTCACCACAAACTTTACATCTAATATGTTTTAAAGTATGCTTCATGGAGGAGATGCTTCAAGGATCAAGCTGTGCATGTAAAATTAGTCATTCTAGTTTTGTTGGGGTAGGGGAAATCCACTACTATTCCACTACTAGGAAGTTCTAAAACTGATATGGAAGTACGCCAGCATGGTGAACAACACTTGTAATTCTAATTGGGGAGGCTGAAGCAGAAAGATCTCAAGTTCAAGCAACTTAGTGAAACCCTGTCTCAAAATTTTAAAAAGGGCTAGGATGTAGCTCGGTGAGTTCAAAACCCAACACAAAAAAAACAAGCAATACAAAAACTGTTAAAGGAGTAATGTTTACTTTTGACAAAAGAAGAATGTCTCATACCCAAGTGGTTCTTTAAGTATTCTGAGTACAAGTTAAATTATTCTAGCATTGCCAATTAACCCTTGCCCTACAAATGTTAAGATCAGAAAAATGGCAGTCCTTTCTGGATCAATCTTTTTTTTTTTTTGGTACCGGGGGATTGAACTCAGGAGCACTTGACCACTGAGCCACATCCTCAGCCCTATTTTGTGTTTTATGTAGAGACAGGGTCTCACTGAGTTGCTTAGTGCCTCGCCGTTGCTGAGGCTGGCTTTGAACTCGCGATTCTCCTGTCTCAGCCTCCCTAAATGCTGGGATTACAAGCGTGAGCCACCGCGCCCGGCTTGGATCAATCTTTAGCCTTCTCAAGGATATAGTTCAATGGTAGAACACCTGCCTAGCATACTAGATGTCCTGGATTTGATCCCCAGCATGGAAAACAAAGGAATACATTATCAGTGGTATTTGAGACATTATTATATAGACTATATTACCCAAATGGTCCACATGAGTGAAATAAAAGGTGGTCTTACTTCTCTAAGGCTTAGAACAGATAGGTCTGAAAGATTCTGAGAGTCAGCACATAGGGAGGAGTTAGAAAGATACACAAATAACAAATGCTCAGTCTATTGAATGAAGTACGGAGATCAAAACTTTCACATCCCTAACAGCAAGACAATCTTTTTATCTCTGGCATCTGCAGTCATCTGTTACCTCTGTGCAGTCTTTTGAGTAAACTGACTACACCTCCATGTTCTTTCTGAAGTTCAGACTACGCCCTCTCATTTCTTTCACTTGTTTCCCCTTTAGCCTATCCTTTGAATTTTATTTTTGGTGATTCTTTTTTTTCACTTCATGGTGATTCTGGAACCATTCTACAGATTGAAAACACCAGTTCTGCTTCCCCCACGCCCCCAGTGCTAAAGTTCAAACCCAGAGCCTCCAAGATGCCAGGCAAGCATCCAACCACTGAGCCACATCCCAGCCCTAACAGCTCTGCTTTCTAAATTTGTGTGACTTTATAAACATATTCATTCTTTGTGCTTTAGTGTCTTCATCTATAAAATTGAGAAAGTTGTACTTATTTCACAAGAACATATGAAAACTTACATAAAATACACAGTATTCCAGCTAGTATTCTACATGAACCATTCAGTATTGTTACCCATCATTTCCATTATCAATATTCTTTTTTTTTTTTTAAATATTTTTTTAGCTGTAGATGGACATAATGTCTTTATTTTATTGCTTTGTATGTGGTGCTGAGGATCGAACCCAGGGCCTCACGCATGCGAGGCAAGCGCTCTACCGCTGAGCTACAATCCCAGCCCCAATATTCTTTTTTTTTGTACAGGAGATTGAACTCAGGGGTACTCGACCACTGAGCCACATCCCCAGCCCTATTTTGTGTTTTATGTAGAGACAGGGTCTCACTGAGTTGCTTAGCGCCTTGCCCTTGCTGAGGCTGGGTTTGAACTCACTATTCACCTGTCTCAGCCTCCCTAAGTACTGAGATTACAGGCTTGTGCCACCGCGCCCGGCTCATTATCAATATTCTTGAATCTAAAATCTTCTATGCCTTTTCCTATACAGATGGTTGAAAACTCCAACACTTCTACCAACGGATCTCTCTTCCAAGCTCCAGATCCCCATCCTTAACTTAACATATCATTATTGTTCCTGTTCCACAGGCACCCAAACACTTTCAAGTAGCCAATACAAAGCCTGGGCATGGTGGCACAGCCTGTAATCTCAGCAACAGGTAGCTGAGAAAAAAATTCCCAAGTCTGAGGCCAGCCTCAGCAACTTGGCAAAGCCCTAAGCAACTTAGTGAGACCCTGTCTAAAAATAAAAAATAAAAAAGACTGTTCAATCCCAGGTACCAGTAATAAAAGTAAGTAAACAAACAAGGCTGGAATGTAGCTCAGTGATAAAGTGCTTGCCTAGCATGTTCAAGGCCTTGGGTTCAATCCTACTACCAGATCAGGGAAAAAAGCCAATGTATTTCCAAATCCTAACACTGAAATGCTGCTTCTCCCATATTCTCTTTAAAAAATAAATAAAACAAAACAAAAAAACTAGTCAGGAAATATGTCTAATCACATTCTTCAAATCTAAGTTCTCATCTCCATTGTCTTGGTTTAGGCTTTCATCTTTTTTCTCCCAGAACATTATTGTCTTAATTACTCTGAACCACCTATTTACCTCTCTTCATTTAATGTATTTAATGTAAGTTTCGACAAGTTGCTAACTTGAATTTCCCCTTCTTTATCTATAAGTGATATTGTCTCCAAGGGTTGGAGGATTAAAGAAAGACAAAGAAAGTGCCTAGCAAAGTCACTATTCAAGAAGTGTTTCAAGCTGGGCGCGGTGGCTCAAGCCTGTAATCTCAGCACTTAGGGAGGCTGAGACAGGAGAATCGCGAGTTCAAAGCCAGCCTCAGCAACAGGGAGGCACTAAGCAACTCAGTGAGACTCTGTCTCTACATAAAACACAAAATAGGGCCGGGGATGTGGCTCAGTGGTCAAGGACCCCGAGTTCAATCCCTACTACCACAAATATAGAAAATTTTTAAAGGGGCTGGGATGGTGGCTCAGTGGCATAGCGCTTGCCTCGCATGTGGGAGGCACTGGGTTCGATCCTCAGCACTGCATATAAATAAATGAATAAAGGTCAATCAACAATGAAAAAAATTTAAAATTTTAAAAAGACCCATTAACAATTAAAAAAAAATAAAGGCAAAAGTGAAACAAGAACATGCCAGAACCTCCCTAGTTCAATCTTTTGAGTTACTGCTATTAAAGTGGAAAATGATTTTTCAAATGCTCAAAGAGTAGTTCCTGAAATTATTTCAATATTTTTTGGTACTATGGATTAAACCCGAGTGCTTAACCACTGAGCCACATCCCCAGCCCTATTTTATACTTATAGGCAGAGTCTAAAATCCCTTAGGGCCTGCTAATCTGCTGAGTCTAGCTTTAAACTTGCAATCCTGCCTCAGCCTCCAAAACCACTGGCACAGGTCCACCATGCCCAGCCAATTACTGTTTTGCAATTACTGTTGTTTTTGTTTTTAAAAGAGATGGGGCCAGCCGGGCATGGTGGTGCATGCCTGTAATCCCAGCACTTTGGGAAGCTGAGACAGGAGAATCCCAAATACAAAGCCAGCCTCAGCAATGGCGAGGCGCTAAGCAACTCAGTGAGACCCTGTCTCTATACAAAAAACAAAACAGGGCTGGGGATGCGGCTCAGTGGTCGAGTGCACCTGAGTGCAATCCCTGGTACCAAAAAAAAGAGGTGGGGCCGGGGCTGGGGTTGTGGCGCAGTGGTAGCGTGCTCGCCTAGCACGCAGGAGGAACTGGGTTCAATCCTCAGCACCACATAAAAAGAATAAAGATATTCTGTCCACCTGCAACTAAAAAATAAATGTTTAAAAAAAAAAAAAAGAGATGGGGCCAAAAAAGAAGACATGCCTTTCTCAGGTGTGGTGGCACACACCTATAATCCCAGCCGCTCAGAAGATGGAGGTAGGAAGATCAAATTCAAGGCCAGCCTCAGCAATTTAGTAAGACCCTATCTCGATATTTGGTGGAGGTGGGTTGTGGAAACCACAGTAAAGCACTTGCCTAGCAAATTTTTGTTCAGAAAAAAATGTAGTAACTACAGACATAGCAGACTTAAACAATCTGCATTATTTTCTCCATCCCCCATCCCAGCCTTTTGGTGAGGGGGAGGGCGGTACTGGGGATTGAACTCAGGGCCTCATACATGCTAGGTAAGCACTTTACAACTGAGCTACATCCCCACATCCCTAGATCTTCTTATTTTGAGACCGGGTCTTGCGAAGCTGCCCAAGCTGGTCTCCAACTTGCCATACTCCTGCCTCAGCTTCCCAAGGATCTGGGATTACAGTGTCCAACTACGCTCAGCTTCCCCATCACTTTAAGTCGAGACAATCAACAAAAACTAAGCTCTGATTTATATACAGTATTTCCCAATATCCATAACTTAATTTCAAATTTTCAATGTGATATCACTGAATGTCAGGCTGAGAAGAGATGTGCAGTAGCACAATTTCTATGTGGATATTTAGATGGAAATAACTTCAAGGGCTGGGGTTGTAGCTCAGTGGTAGAGCACTTGCCTAGCATGTGTGAGGCGCTGGGTTTGATTCTCAGCACCACATAAAAATAAATGAATAAAGGTCAATTACAACTAAAAATAAATCATTTTTAAAATAACTTCAAGAGTAACAAACTTGAATATTTTTTTTTCTTTTCCCTGTTACTGGAGATTGAACCCAAGGGCACTCTACCATTAAGATATATTCCCAGTCCTTTATATATATATATTTTTTATTCTGAGATAGAATCTGGCTAAGTTGCTGAGGCTAGCCTAGACTGAATCTTGTGATCCTCCTGCCTCAGCCTGCCCTTGCTAGGATTATAGGCCCCCAACTTGGTGAATATTTCTTTCTTTCCAATGCAATGACAATTTATGTAATTTAAATATCACAAACTAGTTTATAATGTAATTTAACATACACAGAAATGTACTTAAACTCCTTTTAATACAATGTACTTAATTATAAGTAAACTTATTTATGACTATTTATGAAAAGCTCCTAAGATTCTTTTTTTTAAAAATCTTTATTTATGTATTTGTATGTGGTGCTGAGGATCGAACCCAGTGCCTCACGTGTGAGAGGCAAGTGCTCTACCACTGAGCCACAACTCCAGCCCCGCTCCTAAGATTCTTGAAAGCTAAAACAGCTGGCTTACAACCATCCAATTCTAGAACATCACTGAAGACTTAACAACTCCACCATCAATTACCCATGGTGTTAAATAAATGACTTCTAATTCTCCAAGAGAAATCAGAGAAAGATAGTTTTAGATAAGAAACCTAAATTTTGGTTGGGGTTTATTTAGTGGCAGGGATTAAACCCAGGGCCTTGTGTCATGTACTCTACCAGAATTACACCCCTAACCCCAAGATAACTTTTTGTGTGCACAATGTGCCCAGCACTGTGCTATCACAAGTACAAGTCCTTAATTTCCCAAAATTTATCACTCTTCTCCACAAAAAATTTCTTCATTCCCCTATGACAGTTCTTATGCCATATTTTATCTATTTTGTTGTCTTAAGATTTGTCTGCTCCTAAGGCAAAGATGATGCCTTGTTTATCTGTTCTATCCCAGCAATTAACACAAACACTTATGGAAAGATGGATACAAAAGGCATAGTTCTATAGGATTCAAATTCAATGTCATCTATTCTCTTCTTATCCTCCTTTAAGAAGGTTGCAGAAAAGACCATTTTATCCACAAAACAAGAAAGGTGATGGGCTAGAGTTACAGCTCAGTGGCACAACACTTGCCTAGCATGTGTGAGGCACTGAGTTCGAATCTCAGCACCGCATATAAATAAAATAAAGATACATCAATTAAAAAAAGTTAATAGTTATAAAATAGTTTTTAAAAAAGTAGCCGGGCACAGTGGAACAAGCCTGTAATCCTAGCACTTTGGGAGGTTGAGACAGGAGAATCACGAGTTCAAAGCCAGCCTCAGCAATGGTGAGGTGCTAAGCAACTCAGTGAGACCCTGTCTCTACATAAAACACAAAATAGGGATGGGGATGTGGCTCAGTGGTTGAGTACAGCAGAGTTTAATCCCCGGTACCCCTCCCCCCCAAAAAAAAAAGTGATGAGTAATTCAGATAGAATTTCCTCAACCCTTTTATCAACAAGTTTATCTGCAAAACAGAAGGCCTCTGAATTTTACAAAAAAATGCTGTTTGCCATCTTGATTAGAACAGAAACCCCCTTAAGTATGTACAATTGCTACATGTCAATTTTTTAAAAAATAGAGAGCTGAGGTGTGGCTCAGTGGTAGGATTCGTTCTCATGAGATCCTGGGTTTCATAATCCTGGGTTTGATCCCTAGCAGTGTAAAAAACAAAAACACCAAATGAACAAATTATATACACATGAAAAGAAGAGAATGCCTACTCACAAGTTCTCAAGAGGCAATTTAAAACAGCTGGGATGTAGCTCAGTGGTAAAGCACTCTTGGGTTAAATCCCCAAGTATAAAAATAAAACAGTGGTGGGCGGGGCCAGGGTAATCCCACACATCTGCAATCCCAGAGCAGTTGAAGGCTGAGGCAAGAGGATTCCAAGTTGAAGGTCAGCCTAAGCAACTTAGTGAGGCCCTGTCTCACTGACTGAATAAGGTCTAAGGTCTTAGTGGAAGAGTGCCACTGGGTTCATCCCCCAGTATTTAGAGAGAAAAAGGTTCTAAGCCGGGAACGGTGGCGCAAGCCTGTAATCCCAACACTTAGGAAGGCTGAGACAGGAGAATCGCGAGTTCAAAGCTACCCTCAGCAATGGTGAGGTGCTAAGCAACTCAGTGAGACCGTCTCTACATAAAACACAAAATAGGGGGGCTGGGATTATAACTCAGCGGTAGAGCTCTTGCCTTGCCATGCCTGAGGCCCTGGGTTCGATCCTCAGCACCACATACAAAAGCAATAAAATAAAGACATTGTGTCCATCTACAACTAGAAAAAAAATTTAAAAAAAAAAAACAAAACACAAAATAGAGCTGAGGATGTGGCTCAGTGGTCGAGTGCCCCTGAGTTCAATCTCCAGTACCAAAAGAAAAAGGTTCTAGTAGAGACTAAAAAAGTTTTCGATTAGTTATGCTGTAGAGGGGATTCATACATGAGGCAGTCCAGGTCAGATACCAAGAATGAACAATGCTTAGTGTCTTGACTCCTCAAGATACGGGAGATTCATGAAGAGGAAGAGACAGTAGTAAACAAGTCTTTTTATTTTTTATTTTATTTTTTTGTACCAGAGCCTGAACCCTGGGGCATTTAACCACCAAGCCATGTCCCTTGGCCTTTTTGGTTTTTTTTGGTACTGGAGATTGAACTCAGGGGCACTCGACCACTGAGCCACATCCCCAGCCCTATTTTGTGTTTTATGTAGAGACAGGGTCTCACTGAGTTGCTTAGCGCCTCAGCATTGCTGAGGCTGGCTTTAAACTCGTGATTCTCCTGTCTCAGCCTCCCTAAATGCTGGCATTACAGGCTTGCGCCACCGCGCCCAGCTTTCCCTTGGCCTTTTTGAGACAGTGTCTGAGTCCCTCAGGATCTTGCTAAACTGCTGAGGGTGGCTTTGAACTTGCAATTCTCCTGACTCAGACTCCTGGCCTCTGGGATTACAGGCATGCACCACCACACCAGGCTAAACAGGTCTTTTAAAAAGTTATCGCTTGCACTGGGCACAGTGGCCCACATCTGTAATCCCAGCAGCTCAAGAGGCTGAGACAGGAGGATCATGAGTTCAAAGCCAGCCTCAGAAAAAGCAAGGTGCTAAGCAACTCAATGAGACCCTGTCTCTACATAAAATACAAAATAGGGCTGGGAATGTGTCTCAGTGGTCGAATGCCCCTGAGTTCAACTGCCAGTACCCCAAAAACACAAAAAAATAAGAAGTTGATGCTTCCTTTGTATAATTTCTGACCTAAGCATGTACTACATGTAGTAAAGAAATAAGGGCCTGGGGGTTCAGTTCAGCGGTAGAGTGCTTGCCTACCACGTGTGAGGCCCAGAGTTCACACATCACCCCAGCAGCACATGATGAAAGAAAAGATTGGTTAATTCCTACCGAATTGAGGTATAGATCTGGCATGTGGGTAATTTTTTAAAACATTTACTATATAATTAATGAAAAAATGGTCATCTAAACTGCACCAAAGACTTGCTTATCAGGGAAATTTGGAGAGTAGAGTGCGGTGACCCACATCTCAAGTTTGAGATCCATCTCCAGTGCTGGGGTGGAGCTCAGTGCTAAGAGTACATGCCTAGGGGCTGGGATTGTGGCGCAGTGGTAGCGTGCTCGCCTAGCATGCGTGAGGCACTGGGTTCGGTCCTCAGCACCACATAAAAATAAAAAAATAAAGATATTCTGTTCACCTACAACTAGGAAAATAAAAAAATATTTAAAAAAAAAAAAAGAGTACATGCCTAGTATGCAGGGGGCCATGGGTTCAATCCCCAGTACTATAAAAACAAATAGCTATTATATTCCCATCCTACATTATCTTTGCTAACCAAAAACCTTGCCCTTTGTAAGACATATGATGAGAAATAGATGACACTTATAAAACACAATGTGGGAAATGTGCTATGTATTCACTAAAGTTATTATGTTTATATATATGTTGATTCACCTGTACTTCTACAAGCTCTCCATGCCTTCATGTAAAGGTTACATCTAGAAGCTCGTCCATCCTGACTCAAATTATACTTTACTCCTCTCCTTTCACCCTCTAGTTTTTTGATTTTTTAAAAACCAACTTTGTACCTTTTAACAGATTTCTGTACAAACTAGCTGCATGAATATTTCATCCACCATGTCCTTTTCCTAATCTGACTTCCAAATTTTCCTGATATACCCATTCCACAAACGCCACATAATTAAACTTGTTCCTGAACTATAAATTCTTCTCTGTTCCAAGTATGATCTATACACTGTTACAGATTTGGATTGTTCTGCATCCATGTTCACTTTTTTTTTAAATATCTTTATTTATTTATTTTTATGTGGTGCTGAGGATCGAACCCAGTACCTCATGCATGCGAGGCAAGCACTCTACCACTGAGCTACATTCCCAGCTCCACTCCATGTTCACTCTTTACAAAACACCTCTAGCTATCCATAGTCTACACATTCTGAGGCCCCTTCTAAGATTGTTCTATGACTAATTCAACTATACCCCATCCTGGGTTAGGCAACCTCCTTCAAGCTTCCATACTGGCATTCCAGACAGAACCTTAAAAAACCAACTTTCTACTTTGTACTATTATCCACCACTAATAACATTATAAGGTTCCCCGACAATACACTCTTCGTTTCTCTCAGTGTCTAGGACCCAGCAAAGATGTTCAAAGGAAAAATAGCTTCATCTTAAGTTTTATTAAATTGTTTAAGAATTAAATATACTCTCAAGCCTGTAATCCCAGCACTTTGGGAGGCTGAGACAGGAGAATCGCGAGATGCTAAGCAACTCAGTGAGACCCTGTCTCTACATAAAACACAAAATAGGGCTGGGGATGTGGCTCAGTGGCCGAATGCCCCTGAGTTCAATCCCCAGTAACAAAAAAAGAAATATTAAAAATCACTCCCAAATCACCATTTTTAGGTCTTGAAAATAGGACTAATTCTAGGTTTTTAGGAAATTCCACTATTTCCACTTAACAAAACATGACATTTTAAATACTATAAACCTCAAGCTGTTGCTGTCACAATCACATTTTTCTTTCTCTCTTCTCTCCATTAGTTTTTCAGTCATTCAGAAAATAAATTATTTACACGCCTGATTGAGTCTAACATTATGCTAGGAGGCTTTAACAGAATTACTGTCTCTATTCCTTCCCTCTACTAGAGTACTTCTCTTATTCTTACCTGGAGAGGGCTAGAAGTATAAAACAAATTAAATCAACTATTTTATGAGGTTTCTAAAAAGCCATCACTAATGAACAAAACAACTCTCTTGCTGGTAGACTATTCCAAAATTAGTTAAAAGAGAAAGGTTTGTTTCTGTACCAGGGATTTAAGCTAGGGGTGCTTAACCACTCAGTGACATCACCAGCCCTTTTTTATTTTGAGACAGGGTCTTGCTAAATTGCTGATGTTGCTCCAACTTGCAATCCTCCCAAGTCACTGGGATTACAGGCCAGCTAAGAGAAACGTTCTTAATGCACTGTGTCTTCTGGACAATAACTTCCCACCAATTCCCTCAACAACAGCAAAAAAAAAATCTTAACAAAAAGGCCCATTTACCAATGTATGACACAGCCAATACCTCCAAAAAGCATACACCCTTGGACCCAGCTAAACAAAAAATATGAATCAATATCTACACAGAAAGATATTCGCTGTATTATTGTAATTGCAGAAGGTTATAAAGAAAAACCTGGCACAGTGTACACCTGCAACTTGGGAGGTTGAAGCAGGAGAATCATGAGTTGAGAGCCAGCCTCAGCAATTTAGCAAGGCTCTGAGCACCTCAGTGAGACCATAAAAATAAAAAAAGCTGGTGATGTGGCTAAGTGGTTAAGTGCACAAAGGTTCAACCCCTGGTACCAAAAAAAAAAAAAAAAAAGTCATGAAAGTATAAATATGAATTACTGGCATTCAACTATAGGAACTGATATATCATAGCAATCTCTGACAGGACACTATGAAGCCATCAAAAGTGATGTCACAAAATTATATTTAACAATTAGGAGAGGCTGGGGTTGTGGCTCAGTGGTAGAGGGCTTACTTAGCATATATGAGGCACTGAGCTCGATTCTCAGCACCGCACATAAATAAATGAATAAAAAGAAAAGTCCATCAATAATTTAAAAAAAAAAAAATTAGGAGCCAGGCCTTTAATCCCAGCACTTTGGGAGGCTGAGATAGCCTCAGCAACCACGAGGCGCTAAGCAACTCAGTGAGACCCTGTCGCTACATAAAACACAAAATAGGACTGGGGATGTGGCTCAGTGGTTGAGTGCCCTTGAGTTCAACTCTCAGTACCAAACATCCCTGCTCCCCCCCCCAAAAAATTAGGAAAATGTTCTAAGAAATGCAGAAAGCAAATTACAAAACAGTTTCTGTGGTAAACACCACCAAATAAATAACTATCAAAAATGTCACTAAAATTCTCAGGAAATACCAAGCCAGAGAGATCCAATACTTGAAAATTCTATATTACTGAATTAGATCATGTGACAAAGTCAATAATAATAGATTAAAATGGCTGTGGTTCTAACAGCTTCAGTGTGTTCTGGCAAAATACCAATCTTATCACAGAATTTTAGAACAGCTGTGACATCATCATCAGGATCAAGTTTAAGTTCTTCTCTACTTATTGCTGAGCTACCAATCCTATTTGCCATGAATTTTTTTTTTTGCACGTTTGTAAATAATTAAAAAGGTCTACATACAAACACCTGTCTAGGAGTTTAATGCCTCAATGAGCAAAGTTCCGTTCTCATGAAATTTGTTCTTAGAAGCCTAATAAAGAATCTAAGAACAGTTTACAGTCAGTTATATAAGAATGTTATGGATAATAGTAACCAATAAGGATTAAGGCAATACTGACTAAAATGGTAACTGGGCTTAGAAGTAATCATAGGGAGCCGGGCGCAGTGGCGCAAGCCTATAATCCCAGTACTTAGGGAGGCTGAGACAGGAGAATCGGGAGTTCAAAGCCAGCCTCAGCAACGGCGAGGCGCTAAGCAACTCAGTGAGACCCTGTCTCTACATAAAACACAAAATAGGACTGGGGATGTGGCTCAGTGGCCGAGTGCCCCTGAGTTCAATCCCCAGTACCAAAAAAAAAAAATAGGCTGGTTAAGTCCAACATATGTATCTTACATGTAGTTCCTGGAGGGAATGGGAGGTAAATGGAGATTGAACCCACCAGGGGCACTCTATTACTGAGCTACACTCCTAGCACTTATTTTTTGAGTCTGGGTCTTGCTAAATTGCCCAGGCTGGCTTCGAACTTAGGATCCTCCTGCTTCATCCTCCCAAATAGCTGGGTTTACAAGTGTGTCTTTTTTTGGTACTGAGGATTGAACTCAGAGGTACTCAACCACTGAACTACATCCTCAGCCCTATTTTGTGTTTTTATTTAGAGACAGGGTCTCACAGAGTTGCTCAGCGCCTTGCTATTTTGAACTTGCGATTCTCCTGTCTCAGCCTCCCAAAGTGCTAGGATTACAGGCATGCGCCACTGTGTCCAGCTGAGACCCTGTCTTATAAAACACAAAACAGGGCTGGGGATGTGGCTCAGTAGTAGAGTATCCCCGAGTTCAATCCCCGGCACCAAATAAAAGTCAACATTATCAACAGTACCCAAGCTTGATTTTTGGTACCCCCCAAACTTCATCCTTTTTTTTTTTTTAAATTATTTTTAGTTGTAGATGGACACAGGTATCTTTATTTTATTTATTTATTTTTATATGGTGCTGAGGATCGAACCCAGTGCTTCCCGCATGCAAGGCAAGCGCTCTACCACTGAGCCACAACCCCAGCCCCCAAACTTCATCTTTAAACCCAGGTTTTCCCTTTGGGTCATAACACACAGAAGTTACCTGTAAAATCTATACTATGCATTCCTTTAAAAAAAAAATTTCCTCTTTGCCTTCCTGCTTTTCGTAAGAGGTAAGACAAGCCAAGTACAGTGGCACACTACTGTAATCCCAGTGACTTGGGAGGCTGAGGCAGTTTGAGGTCAGCCTCAGCAACTCAGGGAGACCCTATCTTAAAACAGAAAATAGAGAGAGCAAGGGATGTAAGCTCAGTGGTAAAGCACCCCTGGGTTCAATCACAAGAAGAAAAAAAATATAAAACAGAACTCTGCCAACAAGAAGAAAAGATTCATAATATGAAATGGTATAATTTTCAAGTAGTTAAACAAAGCAGCTAGAAGGCCCTCACACATGTTCACCATCTGCTATGCCACTACATGACACCTAAAAAAAAATCATGACCTTCTGTCTTCTTATCCTGTAGAAACAGGAGCTGAGAAGACATCTTTAAAATCCTTCAGATATCTGACAAAAAGAATCAGTAAACTATCATTTTCTACAACTTTTATGGGGGGAGGGGGGTACCAGGGATTGAACTCAGGGGTACTCAACCAGTGATC
Organism: Xerus rutilus; assembly: GCA_028644305.1. Lineage (NCBI taxonomy): Eukaryota > Metazoa > Chordata > Mammalia > Rodentia > Sciuridae > Xerus > Xerus rutilus. Next base: position 18,541,883 of record CM053400.1, on the reverse strand, counting down.
CACATCTCTACCCGTCATTGAGTTGCTAAGGGCCTCACTTCTGCTGAGGTTGGCTTTGAACTTGCAATTTTTTTTTTTGGTATTGAGGATTGAATACAGGGGTACTTGTCCACTGAGTCACATCCCCAGCCCTATTTTGTATTTTATTTAGAGACAGGGTCTCACTGAGTTGCTTACCTGTGCCTTGCTGATGCTGGCTTTGAACTAGTGATTCTCCTGTCTCAGCCTCCCAAAGGGCTGGGATTATAGGCGTGCCACCACATCCGGCTAACATTAACTTTTTATGAACTTTATAGTTATAGTAGTTGGGTTAATCCCAACCACCTCATACATGCCTGGAATTCAGTATCATTTCATGATTTCCACCTAAGATTAACTTCTAAACTATTAAAACTCTGTGGTAAGAGCAAGCACAGTGGTGCACACCTCTAATCCCAGCAATTTAGGAGGCTAAGGTAGGATCTCCAAATTCGAGGGCAGTCTCAACTCAACAAGGCCCTCGGCAACTTAGAACCTGTCTCAAAATAAAAAACCACTTTGGGGAGTCAGGCACACACCTATAATTCCAGCACTTTGGGAGGCTGAGACAGGAGAACTACAAGTTCAATGCCAGCCTCAGCAAAGGCAAGGCGCTAAGCAACTCAGTGCGACCATCTCTAAATAAAACACAAAATAGGGATAGGGATGTAGCTCAGTGGTCAAGTACTCCTGAGTTCAATCCTCGGTATCAAAAAACAAAACACACTTTGGGATCAGAGAGCACTTCAAAGAAATATCAATGGCACTTCATTACCAATGCTTTTAGTATCCCAACAAGTGTATCTCCATTTTTCAACTGTTTATTTTTTTAAATATTTTTTTAAGTTGTTGATGGATCTTTATTTTATGCATTTATTATTTATATGTGGTGCTGAGGATCGAACCCAGTGCCTCACACATACTAGCAAGCGCTCTAGCACTGAGCTACAGCCCCAGCCCATCATCTGTTTACACTAGAATGCAAGATGGCAAATATCCTTGCTTTAGTTGGAAATTATGTACCTCCACATAAGATCTACCAAAGATCCCTTCATCCACTGCTCAAGGAAGTGCGTCAGATCCTATACCTTACACAAGGATCCCTATGAAGCCAAGCATGGTGGCATGCGCTTGTTATCCCAGCACTTAGGGAGGCTGAAACAGGAAAATCACGAGTTCAAAGCAGTCTCAGCAATCGGGAGGTGCTAAGCAACTCAGTGAGACCCTGTCTCTAAATAAAACACAAAAAATAGGGCTGGAGATATGGCTCAGTGGTTGAGTATCCCTGAGTTCAATCCTCGGTTTAAAAAAAAAAAGATCCCTATGAATTCATACAAATTTAAGGAAAATACTTTTATATGAGCTTAGGAGATTTTATTTTATATTTAACCACCAACTCAGGACTCTCTCAATTAGCAATATATAGATCTTCAAAGAAAAATGTTCTCTTTTGTCCATAATATTTTCATCTATTTCTCTTCCTACATTTAAGAGTATCTATGAGCCGGGCGCAGTGGCTCAAGCCTGTAATCCCAGCACTTAGGGAGGCTGAGACAGGAGAATTGCGAGTTCAAAGCCAGCCTCAGCAACAGTGAGGTGCTAAGCAACTCAGTGAGACCCTGTCTCTACATAAAACACAAAATAGGGCTGGGGATGCGGCTCAGTGGTCGAGTACCCCTGAGTTCAATCCCCAGTACCACAAAAAAAAAAAAAAAGAGTATCTATGTCGGAGCCGGGTGCGGTGGCTCAAGCCTGTAATCCCATCACTTAGGGAGGCTGAGACAGGAGAATCGTGAGTTCAAAGCCAGCCTCAGCAACAGCAAGGCGCTAAACAACTCAGTGAGACCCTGTGTCTACATAAAACACAAAATAGGGCTGGGGATGTGGCTCAGCAGTCGAGTACCCCTGAGTTCAATCCCTACTACCAAAAAAAAAAAAAAAAAAAGTATGTCGGCATGGTGGCACACACCTGTAATCCTAGGGACTAGGGAGGCTGAGGCAGGAGGATCACAAGTTCAAGGACAGCCTCAGCAACTTGGTGAGCTCCCGCCTCAAAATAAAAAATAAGAATTGGCTGGTGATATGGCTCAGTGGTTAAGTGCCCCTAGGTTCAATCCCTGATTACCACCTTTCCCCCAAAATCTAAGTACTAGATAATACTGATCTGCCCAATCAGTATTTTTTTGTTTAATCATGGTCCCAAAACTTTATATTCACTCAGTAATACCCATAAAACAAGCATTACCAACTCTTTCAAATAAACTCTTCAATTTGGATTCATTTTCCTTCACTCTGCCCAAGATTCCCACTTGTTACAGAGGAATCAGGAAAAATGGACTTTCTTGGAATACAATCAAATGTGAGAAACAGGAGATGAGCTTTTTCTAAATATTTTCTAAGTTTTATAGAACAAAAATTTACTTCCGTGGCTGGAGATATGGTTCAGTGGTAGGTACTTTCCTGGCACACATGAGGTGGCCCTGGGTCTGATCCCCAGCACTGTGGGGAGCAGTGAGATTACACTGAACACCACAAAGAACAGAACAAGTTCTGAAAAACACTGCCAACTGTCACAGGAAAGACAGAAGATTTCAGGGGTTGGTAACACACCAACTCTTAATATTAGCCACAAAAACTCCACCCAAGCCAAAACCTAATTCCAATGGAGAACTTTCACATTTCTCTCCTATATTACAGCCTTAACGTTTTTCTACTTTTATTTCCATCATTTTATCACTTCAATTATTCCCTTTGCACTTCACCTTTCTGCATCAGATAACAATTTATCTATAGTTTAAGCCCGTATTTGTCCCCCATGAATGTTCTCACATTCCTCCACACTAGGATTCAAATATTAAGACCAATTACAGTTCCATAAAGCCTTGAACTGTTAAGTGATATGTTATTTACGGAGCTTTTATTAGCCCCTCACTATAATACCTCTCCTGTTCTCTCTAGTCTCTCCTCCTTCCTTAAAGTCTTAAGAATGGTAAGCTGGTTACCTTTTTAACACTTTCTTCTTCCTCTTGGCGTTTCTCATAGTGTGAGAAGTCATCGAAAATCGAAGTGGTGTGCTTGTAGCTGGCTATGATTTTCAACACCTGCTTAGCCTTTTCCAGAGGCACTTCCTGAGTGTCCCTAGAGTTGGTCACTGGTTTATTCTCGTTGTTCTCTAGACGAATGTGTCGCAGTTGACTATTGGGAACGTCCTTCACAAAAATCCATCTGACATCAAAACGACCCTTCCATTTGTCCTGGGACCATACGCCTGCACATGTGTTGTAGTCCACAGCAGATTTCATTTCTGCAACACCACAGAAGTGTCCACTGCCGTTGACACTGAAAAGTAAGTAAACGGGGCCTTTCCCGTTCATGGAACGATAAGCAGCATCCAGTCTCTTGTTACCATGCTCTGTGCTGCACCAGATATTATACTTAATGGAGCGGTGGATATCGTCCTCAGAGTAGCTTTTAATGATGAAAACCCGGCCATGTTTCAGATTCCAGTCAAAATCCTTGGGGTTATAATTATTAATGGACCGCAGCTTCTCCAATACTGGGTGAGGTTCCGAAGGAGTAGATCCAGAACCAGCCTGAGACTGTCCTACTCCATTACCATCCACCCCATTATGACCAAACCCTGTGCCACGGTTCCGAGGTGCTACCCAGCGGGTTGGCTGAGCTGCCTGTTGCTGGACTGAGATTTGGGCAGGCTGTGGTGGAGGTGGAGGCAATGGCTGTGTCTGTTGCCCTACTGATGCCTGAGCCACTGGTGGGCTATTGTTAGCCTGCTGACCTACAGGCTGGGGAGACCCCTGGGTTGGCTGACCTATATTCTGAACCAAAGCCTGTGAGGGGGCTTTTGCCACCGGACCCTTGTTATCCCAAGTTCCAATATCCATGTTATGCTTTATTGGGGGTGGTGGAAGACTTGACCCTGCAATGCCATTCTTGGTCTTCAGCTTGGGTTGTTGTTTTGCAGGCTTGCTAGCAATATCAGCCCAAGATGCTGGTTTTGGAGGAGCAATGGTAGCTGGAGGCAAACTATTGGAAGCCACGATGTTACTAGTAATGGACCCACTACCAACAGCAGAACCTACAACTTTTGGAACACTGCTTGCAACTTCTGTGCTACCCAGCTTCAGAGCTGCCATCCCTTGGTCTATAGTATTCATGCCAGGAGCCTTATTGAGGGTCTCATTGGCAAAAGCTGACTGTCCATCAATCATGGCTCCACCTAAGGAGCTAGGTGCATAAGCATAATTGCTACTATATCCAGAGCTCTGAGTAGACTGTCCCTGAGAACTGTTATTTCCCCATGCTGAGAAGTCGATCCCACTAGGAAAGAAATTAAAACCATGCTGACCAAGAAATGGAGTGCTACCTAGGGCTCCTGGCTGCCCAAACATTGCGTCTGGTAGGAAGTGGGGCTCTCCGTTGCTCAGCTGTCCATAAGAAGTTAGATAGGGCATGGCTGTGTCACCCCCAGTAGACCAAGCAGCTTCACCCAAAGAATAGGAGAAGCCAATGGAGGGGCTGTAGTAACTGGGTAAGTAGGAGTCTGACATAGCAGTATATGCATTATTCTGTGGAAGAAAGAAAGAGGCAAATCAATCAAAACAAAAAAAAAAGTAACAGGATACTTCCTCCCCCATTAATCAAGTATTTCAGCCATTACTACCATAAAAGGAGAACAGCACATTCAATGATCTCTCTATAAACTCACTGGTGTGTTTGTGTTCTAAGAAATTTTGGTATAAAAACTAAAACGCTTAAGCATTACAATTAAGCTGATATGTACAATAAACATGAACCTTTAGTATTATAATTCAGAAAAAAAAACAAGATTTCATCAAAAGTATGTCTATAATAAGTGTTGGGATGACACTTTTATTAAAATCAATTATCAATTTAGAAAACTATCGGAGGGAGGAGGGGAAGAAAGGAACTACTGAGGAGTAAAATGGAACAATTATATTGCATGCATACATGATTATGTCAAAATGAATCCATTATGTATAACCATAATGCATTAATAAAACATTGAAAAATGTTTATCTTTGCATTTAAGGAGTGGGACTTTTGAAAGAGCAGGCATATTTAAGAGCTTCCTACCAAAACAAGGTAATAGGTCCAATAGGGAAAAAACAAAAAAATGGAAATTTTAAGATCTAGTCCAAGTATCAATCATATACAAAAAAAGTAGTGTTATCCTCTTGGGAAACCATCTAGGAATGTCAATAGATGCCACTATTTAATTATAACCTGGAAAGGAAATGTTCATTGGCTTCCGGAGGACTTAAAATGAGGAAAAAAAAAAAACAACTTACTTCACCTACAAAATTAAAGGTCTGTAGTTGATATGCAGTTTTCCATTAGAAATAGACAGTTAGCCGGGCACAGTGGCGCAAGCCTGTAATCCCAGCACTTACGGAGGCTGAGACAGGAGACTCGTTTGAGTTCAAAGCCAGCCTCAGCAATGCTGAGGCGCTAAGCAACTCAGTGAGACTCTGTCTACATAAAACACAAAATAGGGCTGGGGATGTGACTCAATGGTCAAGTGCCCCTGAGTTCAATTCCTAGTACCAGAAAAAAGAAAGAAAAAAAAAAGAAATAGAAAAAGCTGGAGCCGGACAGTGGCGCACACCTGTATCCCAGCACTTTGGGAGGCTGGAGAATCACGAGTTCAAAGCCAGCCTCAGTGCCTCGCCATTGCTAAGCAACTCAGTGAGACTCTGTCTCTAAATAAAACACAAAAAAATAGGGCTGGGGATGTGGCTCAGTGGTGGAGTACCCATGAGTTCAATCCCTGGTACAAAAAAAAAAAAGGAAAAGCTGGGCCAGGGTTGTGGCTCAGTGGTGAAGTGCTTGCCTTGTACATGTGAGGCACTGGGTTCAATCCTCAGCACCACATAAAATAAAGGTATTGTGTTTATCTACAACTAAAAACAAAAAGTATTTAAAAATTAGAAAAAGTGTAATTAAAACAATGTATATCCACATACTTTCCTTAAAAAATCCTAAATCAGCCGGGCGCGGTGGCGCAAGCCTGTAATCCCAGCACTTAGGGAGGCCGAGACAGGAGAATCACGAGTTCAAAGCCAGCCTCAGCAATGGTGAGGCGCTAAGCAACTCAGTGAGACCCTGTCTCTACATAAAACACAAAATAGGGCTGACCACTGGGTCGAGTGCCCCTGAGTTCAATCTCCAGTACCCCCCCAAAAAAATCTAAGTCATTAAAAATATGAATTTATGTACAACTAGTCTAGGATACAGATTTTATTATGAAAATCTGAATCACTCTTGATCTTTACTTCATGCCTAACAGAATTTTTAAATAAATTTTAACGCTTACAAAATAACCCCTTAAGTGAAAAGCCAGAGATATATATAAATATATAGATAGAGATCAACTCAAAATTAGTAGTTTCCCTAACTCCAATAGTTCTGATAATTAAAGGATTCATTAACTAGTCAATAGAGTCTTTAAAGAGTCAGACATAGCCAGGCACTGTGGCGCACGCCTCTAATTCCAGCACTTTGGAAGGCAAAGACAGGAGAATCGCGAGTTCAAAGCCAGCCTCAGCAATGGCAAGGTGCTAAGCAACTCAGTGAGACCCTGTCTCTACATAAAACACAAAAATAGGGCTGGGGATGTGGTTCAGTGGTCGAGTGCCCCTGAGTTCAATCCCCGGTACCAAAAAAAAGAGTCATAGACATCTGCACTGAAGCTTGTATTATCATCTTCAGCCATAAAAAACATCTCTTCAATATTAAAAATTTTCAACTAAGGGGATATAAAATGGCTGTACTTTCCTTTGTCAATTCAAACCTGTCCTTCAAGACAAAGTTAAAACTTACTACACATATCCTCTCAAGTTTAAAAAGTTCTCAAAGATAGTGTTAAAATTTTAACACAGACCCCAGCCGGGAGCGGTGGCACACACTTGTAATCCCTGCATTTTGGGAGGCTGAGACAGGAGAATCGCGAGTTCAAAGCCAGCCTCAGCAAAAGCGAGGTGCTAAGCAACTCAGTGAGACCCTGTCTCTACATAAAATACAAAACAGGGCTGTGGATGTGGCTCAATGGTCAAGTACCTGAGTTCAGTACTCAGTACTAAAAAAAAAAAAAAAAAAAAAAATTTTAACACAGACCCAAATCCATTATGTATAAGAAACTCGACTATTCAGGAGGCTGAGGCAAGAGGATTCCAAGTTCAAGGCCCACCTGGGCAATTTAGAAAGACCTTGTCTCAAAATAAATAAAAGGAGTGGGATGTAGCTCAGTGATACCTGGATTCAATCCCCTGTACTGCTAAAATAAAAATAGAAACTAAGTGTATAATCAATAGATTTAAGTTTCAAGTATTATTTCAACATAGGGCAATGAAAAGTTTTAAAGACTAGTGAGGATATATAGCTCAGTGGCAGAGCACTTGCCTAGCAGATGCCAAGCCTTGGGTTCAATCCTCATTACTGCAAAACAAAGTTGTACATGAATTAGCATGTATGAAGCCTTGGGTTTCAAACCCATACCAAAAAAATTTATATGAATTACTCTTGATAAACTAAAAACAAAAACAAAAAAACCCTTCATCTACTCATCCATTATTTCTATTTCTCCTCCATTTTTAAAAAACATTTAAGCTTTGACTTACAGAAAACTCAAATGCACTTAATATCACAGATTATGCCAAACTATAGATGAATGCCTACACCTGAACTGGCAGGTTCCCACATGCCCCTGACCTCAAAATATCTGAATTACACAATGTTTTACAAGAATTATCTCAAATTATGTTTCTAAATGCTCCCACTCTCCCTGTTATGATAATTATATAAGTAAACTACTTCAATAACAGGAACGTATTAACAGTTCATTCCTCTACTTCCTTCCCTATTTTTCCTGATTAACTGGATGCCTTTTCTGAAAAATATTCCAATCACTTAGGTTGTTTTGTTTTGTTGCAATACTAGGGGATCGAACCCAAGGTCTCATGCATGCCAGTCACTGAGCCAGATCCCAAGCCCTACTGAGGTGGTTTCTATACCTTCAATGCAGAATATCTTACACAAGAAATCTGAAAGCTTTATGTAAACATCAGGTCCAAATATGGCTATGCACTAACATGTAAAATTATTCAACACTACCAACTGCATTTTATACAACATATGCTCAGAATTTCTACAAATGTTCCATGAACTTCTTGACTTTTACAGTATCTTAGAAGAGATCTTGATTTTTCTCCTTTTGATCTATTAACCTGAAGTTACATTAGCTAAAATTTTGTGAGTCCCTTTGGGACCTGAGATGGTAACAAAAAAGAACTACTGAATCAAACAAGTTTCTACATGCACAGGTCATACTAACAGTATAGTAATCAACATGCAACTCATCTTCACATTACAAGACATTATACTGCAGGGGGTAGGGGTTCAGTTGGTAGAGTGCTTGCCTAGCATGCACAAGCTCCTCCCCCCGCCCCAAAAGACATTACATTACAAATACTTTTTTTTTCATGATGGTGCAGGGGATTATACAGGCACAATTTTTTTTTTTGTAGTTGTAGATGGACAGCATGCCTTTGTTTATTTTTATGTGGTGCTAATGATTGAACCCAGTGCCTCACACATGCTAGGCAAGTGCTGTCACTGAGCTACAGGCCCAGCCACAACTCTTGCACAAGCCCTCTACAACTGAGCTACAATCCAGCCCTTAACTCAATCACTTTTAGTCTGACTTTAGTTTATGCTAAACAGCATTTTAACTTTATTTCATAAATCCTATAGCTCCCTTGAGAGAGAAATGAAAGGTACACAAAGTTGGTCTGTATAGATGTTAAGTATACCTCAAAATACCAAGTATCTGCAGATGCAGCTCAATGGGCGAGCACTTGCCTAGCATGTGCAAGGCCCTTGGTTTTCGAGTACCCCACTTCTATTCCCCCGAAATATTCAAATCCAAAATAATTCTAATCAACTAAGAGCCCATTAACTAGTGACCAGATGGAAGGAAGGCAGCCAGCTCTGAATAAAGCTGAGGTGATTTTGTTGGAATTTTTCCCATTGGTAGGGGCAGTAGAATCCCAAGTTCAAGGCCAGCCTCAGCAACTTGGTGAAACCCTATCTCAAAATAAAACTAAAAATGCCAGAGAATGTACCTCAGTAAGAAAGGGCCCTGGGTTCAATTCTCAGTACAAAAAAAAAAAAAAAAACAGGAATTTTTCAAACATTTTCCTATAAGTTCTCTGAAATTTTTTCAGAATATTTACCACTGACAAGTAGTCTCATGTTTTGCACTAGAAGAACAATTACTAACAGGTATTACAGTTAGTACACAGTAAAATGTTATCAAAATACTGCAGTCTCCGTACATTGCTGACAATACAGGGCTAAGAATCATAACAGACTATAACATTTGTAACAAGTGTTTTATAGCACACGAATAAACATTAAGAAAGTGACTCTCCCCTCAAAATGATTGATAGGACAGAGAAAGACCAACATTATGCTACACCCTTTGATCAAATACGTAAATGGTCAATTACTCACGGGCCTTGCCTGTGGACTCAAGTAAGGTTCAAAATCATCATCATTTAATCCATCCTTTTGATGTACAGATCCATTTTGTACTAAAGAAAAAAACTGCAGATTAACCAGTGTACCAATTCTAAAATCTCCCTCCCAAGTCAGTCAAACATATCCTAGCCTGATAAAAACATGACTAGTTCCGACAGCAAGTAAGTCTGAACTTCAAAAAGGATGAAAGATGAGAGGGCCGAAGCAAGATTCCTGAGTGAAAACACCTCCCCCCCCACTCAGCACAAGTTGATCTAAAAAAGGTCATTTTATTGGCTCTTCCACATTACAATTCCTTCCCGCTTCCCCTCCCCCATCACGTGTGAGTTACTTCCAGAAAGTGATCCACGAGGACGAAAAACAAAGGCCTTCTAAGACCTACAGGAAACTAAGGACCCGGGGCATTTCAAAACCAAATCCACCCCCACCCTGAATGAATTACTCCTTGTTAGCGAAAAAGCTGTCCGCCAGCTGCAAGAACCCTCGGAAAGGGTCAAACACTTAAGCGGGAGGCACCTGTGAACTAAGCGGCTTCCGAGAGGTCGCCTCCCCGGGGCGCTGCCCCGAGACCCCGCCCCCACCGCGGCGTCCCCCTCCCGGCCCGGGGCCACCGGCGGAGCGGGGCTTACCTTTGTTTCCTTGACCTTTGGGTCTCTGCGGACGAAGGGGACGTCGCGGAGCCGCAAGTTGTCCGGAGAAAAAACGGAAAGGGAAAGACAAATGAAAGCAGGGCCCGAGAAGGGAATAAAGAAGCAGGCCTGAGGGGAGGCGTCAGGAATGGTGGTGAGGGGGAGGCTGAAAGCGGGAGGCGGGGAAAAGCGCTAGGCCGGCGCGGCCGCGGGAGAAAAAGCGGGGGACGCACCAGCTGCGACGCGAGGGAGCCAGGGCTTCAAGGAAGGGGAAGGAAACGAGGAAGGAAAACCAGGCCCGCTGAGGGGAGGGAACGCGGCGCGGCCGGTGGGCTCCGAGGCCCGGGGAGGAGCGGGAAGAGCGGGCCGGGCGCGAGGCGCTGGGCGCGGCCGGCCTGAGAGGCCCGAAACCCGGCCCGCGAGAGGCGCCGGCGCGGTTCGGCCAGACCGGGGGCGGCGGGCCCGGGCCTAGTCAGGCTCCATCTCGCCTCACACAATGGCCGAGGCATGCGGGCTGGGCCTGTACCTGCTCCAAGAGGCTGCTGGCCGACATGGCTCTCGGATCCTCACGGGTGGCGACGGCAGCGGACTCTCCTCAGGGCGGCGGCGGCGGCGGATGAGCCCCGGCGGCGGGAGCAGGCGGCGCGGCGGCGGCTTTTGTCCCTGACACTCGGGAGCCTCGGCGGACGCAGCGGAGACACAGCGCGCGGCTCGGGCTCCGGCTCCGACTCGGCGACGCTCTAGCCGGAGAACTCAACGCCCGTCTCTATGCTTTTACGCGCGCGCCCGCCCCTCACAGCCGGAATAAGGGCGCCGAGCGGCGGAGGCGGGCGGCGCGCGCGGCGCGAGCGCTGACTCTCACATTCACTCACCCACGCGGAAGGGCCGGGCGCGAAGCACTCCGGGAAGGAAGAGGTGGGGCCGCAGCGCCCTCCGGTGGGCCGGAGGAGCGGAAGCGGCGTGCTCGGCCTCCCCGCCCCCACCGCCTCAGGACTGGGCCTAGGAGGATGCGGGCAGCCCGGGTCGCGCCACGAGGTTTTGACTAACACCTGAAGGGAGGACCTTTAGCTTGAGGAAACCCACAATGGCCGGTTTCTCAATAAAGCAGCTGCCTTTGCAACCCTGGAGACCTTAAATAAACCCGCTTCCCAACTACAAATGAAACCCCACCCCCATTTTGGAGGGAACCTGAGGGGGGTCACAGAGCCCCCCGCCCCCCCTGGAAACTTAATAGAGCCTGCGTGGAGAGACCCCACGCACTCACCCCTCCCAGGAGTATGTCATCCCCTGTTAGACTGCAAGAAAAGTAGCCAAAAGAGCAATACAGCCACCAAAAAAAAAAATCCTGCTCCCTTCCTCACCCCCCACAGAATAGAGTCCCACCTTGGCATTAGAGAAGGAAGAAATTTACTTTCTCTTTTCAGAGAAGTTGCTGACTCTAAAATCTGTTAAACTGTAGGCTCTATTTCCAGGAAAAATACACCTCTCACATCACATTTTACAAGTACTTTTTTTTTTTTTTTTGGTACTGGGGATTGAACTCAGGGACACTCTACCACTGAGCCACATCCCCAGCCCTATTTTGTGTTTTATGTAGAGACAGGGTCTCACTGAGTTGCTTAGCACCTCGCCATTGCTGAGGCTGGCTTTGAACTCGCGATTCTCCTGTCTCAGCCTCCCTAAGTGCTGGGATTACAGGCTTGAGCCACCGCGCCCGGCTACATTTTACAAGTACTTTGAATAAGTC
>CM053400.1:18517364-18529410 GCA_028644305.1 Xerus rutilus | reverse complement strand
CACTCTACCACTGAGCCACATCCCCAGCCCTATTTTGTGTTTTATGTAGAGACAGGGTCTCACTGAGTTGCTTAGCACCTCGCCATTGCTGAGGCTGGCTTTGAACTCGCGATTCTCCTGTCTCAGCCTCCCTAAGTGCTGGGATTACAGGCTTGAGCCACCGCGCCCGGCTACATTTTACAAGTACTTTGAATAAGTCTAGAGAACCTACAAATCTATGGACCTTGAGAAGGACTGCGAAGCCAGGTGTGGTGGTGCACGCCTGTAATCCCAACAGCTCAGCGGCTCCCGAGGGTGAGGCAGGAGGAGTTCAAAGCCAACCTCAGCAATTTAACGAGTCCCTGAGCAACTCAGCAAGACCTTCACTGTAAATGAAATTTTTAGGCTGAGGATGTGGCTCAGTAGTTAAGCACCCCTGAGTTCAATCCTCAGTTCCCCAGTTCCAAAAAAAAAAAAAAAAAAAAAAGGAACATTCTGCCGGCCTGGTGGCACACCCCCTGTGAATCCCAGCAACTCAATTGGCTGAGGCAGGAGGATCCCAAGTTCGAGGCCAGCTTTAACACTTCAGCAAGCCCCTGTCTCAAGACAATTTATTGAAGGGCTGGGGATGTTATGTGTGAGGTGTATTTTTCCTGTATTTATTGAAGGGATGGGGATGGTAGAGCGCCCCTGTGTTCGATCCTTAGCAAACCTTCCCCAACCCCCTCAAAAAAGAACGTCCTTGACCTGGGGAAGAAAGAAAATTAACACCATTCCAACCCTGCTGTGGACCAGGCCTTGTCAGTAAAGGCTCTCAAACACATTAAAGGCTTTCAACAACTTTAAAATAGTTATCAGTCTCTCCATTTTACAACTGGGAAAACGGATTAATCTGCCCAAGGTTACAAAGCTATTAAATAGACAGTGTACTTGATGCTAAGGGGAACATAATGCTGTCGTTCACCCCCACCACAGAAATCCTGTATTCAGGACCCAGAATACAGAGGAGATGTGAAGAATCCGCATAAGCATGTTTAGTCAGAGGAAACCCCACCTCATGCAGGGGTAGTTGATACTAGGAAGGCCCATCTCCTGCTTTTGTTACTGCAAATAGTAGTAAACATATAAGTAATGCACTATGGTCAACCTAACAATCCACTGGCTGAATACGGAAGACTGGTGGACTAAGGAGTAAAATAAACGAAATCTTGGATTGTACAACATTATTTTGCTCAAAGTGCTCAAAGCATTTTTTTTCCTTCACATAATCACCTTTATGGTTGGAAAAAATAAGGAAGGTCAAGCACCAAAGGTGGAAAACTTAGTGGAGATGGTAAAATGTCAAGTCTCAGAGGTTAGATCCCACCAAGGGAATAAAATGAACCTACTAATACATTTTATTACAGATAATCAGCCAGTTAAACCCATGGCCCAGATTTACATATGAACTGTGTAAGCAGTTGCCTACACTTACTCTTGGAAGCAGCACGGTGTTGTAAAAAGAGGATTAGACTGGGAGTCATATCCTGAATGGAGAGAGTTTAAACACTGGCTTCCCCACCAGATGTTCAACATTAGGAAAATTACTAAACTCTTCTCAGATTCCTACAATTTAAAAAAGGAGTTAATGATACCTATCTAACAAGTTTGTTGCAAAGATGAAGCTTAAAAAAAGAAAAAAAGGACAGCTGTTCCTATCTTATGATTTCATTAAAGGACAGAAGTAAATACTCCTTACTTTCAATAATATCTTCATGATACAAGAAATTTTGATTAGTTCCTAAGGGATTACCTTCTTTTCTCCAGGAGTCCCCAGTTAAAATGCAAATATCCTTGGGGGAAGGGCAGTCTCTAAACCTGAATTAGTCTACCAGATTGGCTTTAACAGACTCCTATAGAAACAGAACACACAAGACTGATATATTTGATAACTAGGGACAAGGAAAGGAAGTCTGGAATGTGTGATATCATTTTATGGCTAGGAAAATATAATACTATACTGGAAATAGGTTTATGTACTAGTTTTGGCTCTGCCACTGGGTGGATGAAGCATTCCATACCTCTTTTTTTTTTTTTTTTTTTGGTACCGGGGTTGAACTCAGGGGCACTCGACCACTGAGCCACATCCCCAGCCCTATTTTGTGTTTTATGTAGAGACAGGGTCTCACTGAGTTGTTTAGTGCCTCGCCATTGCTGAGGCTGGCTTTGAACTCGCAAATCTCCTGTCTCAGCCTCCCTAAGTGCTGGGATTACAAGCGTGAGCCACCGCGCCCGGCTCATACCTCTTTTTTTCTTGGTACTGGGGACTGAACCAGTATGCAAACAATAAGCATACTGCAAACGTTCCTATGCAAACACTGAGACCCAGCGACTCTGGAGGCTGAGGCAGGAGGATCACAGGTTCAAAGCTAGCCTCAGCAATTTAGCGGGGCCCTAAACAACTTTGCAAGAAGGGCTGGGGATGTGGTTCAGTGGTTAAGTGCCCCTGGTTTCAATCCCTAGGACCAAAAAAGAAAAAGCAAAAAATGTTCTGTAGATAGTTAAAGGGTTTAGAATTTAGAGAGAAAAACAGCTCCAATCATCAAATTAAATCTTTGAGTCTTCAGCATACAGGTAGTTGTGAAAGGCAAAGGAGTCCATGACATTTGCTCAAAACAGAGGGAGAGCATTAAAAGCCCAGCCTCAAACCAGAGAGAGATAAGAGAGAGAATAAATCATTCCCTCATTCTGATTCTATTTCCAAAACTCTAAACTAACATTATTTTCTGAGGTCCCTTCTTGTTAGACCATTTTAGACTTTTATGGAAACTGGAAGTCCTTCTAAATACATAAAGGAGGTCCCAGCACTTAGGGAGGCTGAGACAGGAGAATCGCGAGTTCAAAGCCAGCCTCAGCAATGGCGAGGCACTAAGCAACTCAGTGAGACCCTGTCTCTACATAAAACACAAAATAGGGCTGGGGATGTAGCTCAGTGGTCGAGTGCCCCTGAGTTCAATCTCTGGTGCCAAAAAATAAAAAAATAAAAAATAAAACACAAAATAGGGCTGGGGATGTGGCTCAGTGGTTGAGTGCCTCTGAGTTCAAGCTCCAGTACCAAAAAAATAAAAATAAAAATAAAAAATAAAATAAATACATAAAGGAGGGATAGGGGAAGAGGTTGAGAGAAAAGAAATAGGAAGGGCAAATTTCAAATATTCTTCAGGATTTTGCCAAGGGCTAAAATCTGTCCTAGAGCTCACATTTTCAAACCTTTCATACTTTCAAGGCCTTAATCAGGAATAGTAAATCTCATTTCCCAAGTCACTCCCTTAATAAGGCAGGAATAGAAGACTTTCCATGACAAGTGTTGACATACCTCACACAAATGACAGTGCAAAACACTTTTTTTTTTTGGTACTGGAGATTGAACTCAGCAGCACTCGACCACTGAGCCATATCCCCATCCCTATTTGGTGTTTTATGTAGAGACAGGGTCTCACTGAGTTGCCTAGCGCCTCCCTGTTGCTGAGGCTGGCTTTGAACTCGTGATTCTCCTGTCTCAGCCTCCGTAAGTGCTGGGATTACAGGCTTGCGCCACTGCGCCCGGCTGCAAAACACTATTTTTAAAGATTTTTGGCTGGGTGCTGTGGTGCACGCCTATAGTCCCAGCAACTAGGGAGTCTGAGGTAGGAGGATCAGAAATTCAGGGCCAGCCTCATCCATGTAGCAAGGCCCCTGCCTCAAAATAAAAAATAAAAAGGACTGGGGGTGTAGTTCAGAGGTTAAGCACCCCTGGGTTCAATCCTAGTACCAAAAAAATACATAAATACAACAATAAAAAGTAATAAATAAAACAATATTTCTGCTTGGGGCTGGGGTTATGGAGCAGTGGTAGCGTGCTCACCTAGCATGTGTGAGGCACTGGGTTCGATCTTCAGCACCACATAAAAATAAAAAATAAAGATATTCTGTCCACCTACAACTAAAAAAATAAAATATTAAGCCGGGCGTGGTGGCTCACGCTTGTAATCCCAGCACTTAGGGAGGCTGAGACTGGAGAATCGCGAGTTCAAAGCCAGCCTCAGCAACGGCGAGGCGCTAAGCAACTCAGTGAGACCCTGTCTCTACATAAAACACAAAATGGGGCTGGAGATGTGGCTCAGTGGTTGAGTGCCCCTGAGTTCAATCCCTGGTACCAAAAAAAAAAATAAAATAAAATACTAAATTAAAAAAAAAAGATTTCTGCTGGTGGCCAGGCACAGTAGCACACGCCTATAATCCCAGCACTTTGGGAGGCTGAGACAGGAGAATCAAAGCCAGCCTCAGCAACAGCGAGGTGCTAAGCAACTCAGTGAGACCCTGTCTCTAAATAAAAATACAAAATAGAGCTGGGGATGTGGCTCAGTGGTCAAGTGCTCTTGAGTTCAATCCTCAGTACCAAAAAAAAAAAAAAGATTTTTGCTGGTTCTCTGTACTTTACACCATGTACAGACCAAACCTCCTCCAGCCTTGTATATTTCTCAAGTTCAACTGCCACATCTCCCCAGACAGTCCATGTCCCACTAAAGTTGTTGCCAAATATGCATTTTTTCTCCAGAGCCCATGAGTTTGCACATGCAGTTTTTTTATTTATTTATGCATTGTCTTACTTATTTTGGTGCTAGAGATGGAAGCCAGGCCTGTAATCCCAGCACTTAGGGAGGCTGAGAGAGGAGAATTGTGAGTTCAAAGCCAGCCTCAGCAATGGCAAGGCACTAAGCAACTCAGTGAGACCCTGTCTCTACATAAAACACAAAATGGGGCTGAGGATGTGGCTCAGTGGCTGAGTGCCCCTGAGTTCAATCCCAGGTACCAAAAAAAAAAAAAAAAAAAAAGATGGAAGCGGGGCCCCACGTGTGGTAGGTAGGGCTCTACCACTAAGATATACCCCTACATACTCCCAGCCCCTTCATATGCAATTCTTTCTGCCTGGAGTGACCTTGTCATCTTCCCTACCCAACTACTACCTGTCCTTCAGTGTCCTGATGAGTGAAGCCCATTCATTTCTTCCTCGAGGCAAAAAGGTGCTCTATTCTGTGTGTGTGTGGTATCAGGGATTGAACCCATGAGTACTCTACCACTGAGCTATATCCCCATCCCTTTTTATTTTATTTTGAGAAAGAGTCTCCCTAAGTTGCCCAGGCTGACCTCAAACTTGTGATCCTCCTACCTCAGCCTCCCAAGTTGCTGGAATTATATGCGTGCATCATCACACCCAGCAGAAGGTGCTCAATTCTTTGTTCACTCTTAATATTGGTCTTATTTCCTTATAGGAACTTATTTTATTTTATTTTTTCGTATTGAGGATTGAACTCAGGGCTACTCGACCCCTGAGCCACATGCCCAGCCCTGTTTTATTTACAGGCTGGGTCTCAATGAGTTGCTCAGCGCCTCACCGTTGCTGAGGCTGGCTTTGAACACACGATTCTCCTGTCTCAGCCTCCCAAAGTGCTAGGATTACAGGCGTGTGCCACCGTGCCCAGCTGGAACTTATTTTAGCATATTTAAACTGTTTACATCAATATTTCTTTTTCTAGCCGGGCGCGGTGGCTCAAGCCTGTAATCCCAGCACTTAGGGAGGCTGACACAGGAGAATCGCGAGTTCAAAGCCAGCCTCAGCAATGGCGAGGTGCTAAGCAACTCAGTGAGACCCTGTCTCTACATAAAACACAAAATAGGGCTGGGGATGTGGCTCAGTGGTCAAGTACCCCTGAGTTCAATCCCCAGTACCAAAAAAAAAAAAAAAAAATTTCTTTTTCTTTTGAAAATCTTTTGGGTAATAGCTACAGAAAGTTTAAACTTGAAGAAGGAGAGAATAGAGGGGTTGGGGATTTAGCTCAGTGGCAGAGCGCTTGCCTAGCCCGCGCAAGGCCCTGAGTTCAGTCCTCAGCCCTGGAAAAGAAAAAAATAAATAAATAAATAAATAAATAAATAAATAAAGGAGAGAATAGAGAGGCAGTGTCCAATTTACTTAGGAAGGCTAACCAGAATGTGTCAGTCAATAGAAGCATTAATTTAACATGTCTGAAGCATACTAGTTCGATTTTGTTGCTGGAGCAGGATAATATTTGCTTTTTGCTCAGTTGACAAAGGCTTTACAATAATATCATTGTTCTAGGGAGAAGGTTCCATGTGTAACAACTGGCACATCAGGTTATACTCTGTGCATAGTAGGAGGCTGGCAAAGAAATGAAGGCATTCTAAGAGGGCGCGGTGGCACACATCTATAATCCAGGCACTTAGGGAGGCTGAGACAGGAGAATCACAAGTTCAAAGCCAGCCTCAGCAACAGCGAGGCACTAAGCAACTCAGTGAGATCCTGTCTCTAAATAAACACAAAATAGGGATGGAGATATGGCTCAGTGGTTGAGAACCCCTGGCACCAAAAAAAGAAAAGAAAAAAGAAATGAAGGCATTTTGACCAGAATGCTGGCATCAGTATCATCTTGGAGGGCCATTAGGAAGTAATAAATCAGTATTTCCTATGACAGACAGATACTCTGAGTTCTAAAATCCTTTAACAGATATGTGAACTTTCCCTCTCTACAGAATTCCCTCTCCAGTTCTTGAGAAAAGGTGAGTGGGATTTACTTGCTGCTTGTCACATATGACAAAATACGATTAGCTACCACTGTCCTAAATCTCTGATATTCCAGACATAGCCCTACAATTGAAAATTATGATTATGCAGGTGGACTGTACCTTAATATACATAAAATGCAAATGTAAATAAAACAACTTAAGTAGTGACTAAATATGTTCTCAAAGCCGGGCGCGGTGGCGCAAGCCTGTAATCCCAGCACTTTGGGAGGCTGAGACAGGAGAAATGCGAGTTCAAAGCCAGCCTCAGCAACAGTGAAGCACTAAGCAACTCAGTGAGACCTGTCTCTAAATAAAAAACACAAAATAGGGCTGGGGAAGTGGCTCAGTGGTTGAGTACCCTGAGTTCAACACCTGGTACCAAAAAAAAAATTTTTTTAAAAACAACAACAAACATATGTTGGGGCTGGGAGTGTAGACCAATGGCAGAACACTCGCCTAGCATGTGTGAAGTTCTGGGTTCCATCCTTAGCACAGCACAAAAAAATAAAAAGAAAGAAAAGAATGTGTTACAGTTTAAATATAAAGTGTCCTCCAAAAGCTCATGTGTGAGACAATGCAGAAAAAAGTTTAGAGGTGAAATGATTGGGTTATGACAGCTTTAACCTAATCGGTGCATTAATCCACTTGAATGAATTAACTGGTGGTGACTGTAAGCAGGTAGGGAATGGCTGGAGGAGGTAGGTCACGGGGGCATGCCTTTGAGATTTATATTTTGTCCTTGGTAAGCACGAGCTCTCTGCTTCCTAAAAGCAGCTCATGTTCTGAGCTACTTTGCACCATGACATTCTGCCTCTCCTCAGGCCCAGGGCAATGTAGCTGGCCATCTATGGCCTGGGACCAAAATTAACTTTTCCTCCTCTGCATTGTTTTTATCAGGTCTTTCGGTTACAGCAGAGAAAAAGTTCACTAAGACAGCATGTGTAAAGTGCTTAGAACAATTCTTGGTACATAGTTACTTTCAAGGAATACTGGCTATAATTATTATTATTTATCTACTTTTTGCAGTGCTGGGGATCATAACCCAGGGGCTCATTTATCCCAGATAAGCACTCTACCACTGAACCCCATCTCTAGCCCTTAACATAATTATTCATGCATCAAATATTTACCAGACTTCTACTACATGTCTGGCACTATTCCATTGGTGGAAACAACATAAAAAATTAGACAAGTTCTTTTTTTTTTTGGTACTAGAGATCGAACTCGGGGGCACTCCACCACTGAGCCACATCCCCAGCCCTATTTTGTGTTTTATGTAGAGACAGGGTCTCACTGAGTTGCTTAGTGCCTCGCCATTGCTGAGGCTGGCTTTGAACTCCCGATTCTCCTGTCTCAGCCTCCTTAAGTGCTGGGATTACAGGCTTGTGCCATCGTGCCCAGCTAAGAAAAATTCTTGCTCATGGAGCTTCTGTTCTAGAGGGGAGAAAATAAATGTGACAGATAAGTAAAACAAAGAAAAAGAAAGGAGAAGCTGGGCGCAGTGGCGCAAGCCTGTAATCCCAGCACTTAGGGAGGCTGAGACAGGAGAATCACGAGTTCAAAGCCAGCCTCAGCAATGGCGAGGCGCTAAGCAACTCAGTGAGACTCTGTCTCTACATAAAACACAAAATAGGGCTGGGGATGTGGTTCAGTGGTGGAGTGCCCCAGAGTTCAATCTCCAGTACCAAAAAAAAAGAAAAAGAAAAAGAAAGGAGAGTAGAAGAAAATAGGAAGCATAGTGCAGGGGGAAGTTGCCATTTTTTAAATAGGGTGGGTAGTTAGGAAAGTCCTCCCTGATAAGGTAGCATGTGGACAGAGACGTGAAGGAAGTGAGGAAATAAGTTTTGTAGTTATCTGGAGGAGGAATATTCTAAACAGCTAGGTGAGGCGGAGCACGCCAGTAATCCCAGCACCTAGGAAGCTGAGGCAGGAGGATTGCAAGTTCAAAGCCAGCCTCAGCAATTTGGTGGTGAGGTCCTAAGCAATTGAGACTCTGTCTCAAAATTTAAAAACACAAAAAGGGATGGGTATATGGCTCAGTGGTAAAGTGCCTCTGAGTTAAATCTCTAGTACCCACCCCTCCAAAATAACCTACTTAAGTCAGTCTGGGCTTATCATAGGGTGTTTGTGGGGTTGGTGAAGAAGCCATACTGAAGACATGCCTCAGTTCCAATCAAGAATTATAAGGGAGCTGGGGTTGTGGCTCAGTAAGCAGAGCGCTTACCTCACACATGTGAGGCATTGGGTTTGATCCTCAGCACCACATAAAAATAAACAATAAAGATATTGTGTCCATCAAAAAAAAGTTATTATAAGGAAATGTGAACAAACTGTTGTAAGAAAACTACTGTTGTTGGGTTTGGTTTAAGAAAAACTGTATCTTGCTGGGCGCGGTGGCTCAAGCCTGAAATCCCAGCACTTAGGGAGGCTGAGACAGGAGAATCGGGAGTTCAAAGCCAGCCTCAGCAATGGCGAGGCACTAAGCAACTCAGTGAGACCCTGTCTCTACATAAAACACAAAATAGGGCTGGGGATGTGGCCCAGTGGTCTAGTACCCCTGAGTTCAATCCCCGGTACCAGAAAAAAAAAAATAAAAGAAAAACTATCTTGAGTTTTTCATGTGAAGTGTCTTAATGTTTGAAACTCAAGACATGTATCTATATATGTACCTGATGTACTAGGGATTGAACCCAGGGGCGTTCTACCACCACTGAGCTATATCTCCAACCCTATTTATTTTCATTAAGACAAAGTCTCCCCAAATTGCCCAGGGTGGCCTTGAACTTGCCTCAGCCTGCTGAGTTGCTGGGATCATAGACATATGCCACCACAATTTACTGCATATTTATATTTCTCAAAAGACATGTACAAAAATGTTGGGGCTGCAGATATAGTCAGTGACAGAGCATTTGGCCAGCATGCATGAAGCCTGGGTTCCATTCCCAGCACTGAAAAAAAAAGTTCACAGAGGCGTGATTTATAATCACTCCAAGCTGGAAGCTACCCAAGTGCCCATTATTGGCCGAATAGCTTCAGTTCTGGAATATCTAATTTCCATAAAGTAATGAGAAAAAAACCCAACAACTTCCCATAATATTTTGGATGAATGGCATAAACATAATGTTGGGTGAAAAATCCACTCACAAAAAAGTTCAAAAGGAGGCAAAAATAAATTGTGTTAGAGAGCTAGAGAGTGGTTACCCTTGCAGGGTGAGGTGTTGGTAGTGTTTGTTTTCCTCCATCTGCATGCTGGTTTCAAGGGTGTGTTCAGCTTGTCAAATTTATCAAGTTATACATCTATGATTATGGACATTCTCATACGCAAATTCAATAAAAATGAAATAAAACAATGTGAATTGAAATAATTCTGCAGGCTAAAACATTGCTACAGGCCTCCTGTTTGCCCTATAGTTTACAGACTTTGTTAGAGAAAACAAGAAAGAGTAAAAAAGCCAATATATCTACATTTTGAAATGCAAGTAAACCCTTCTTTTTTGAGTACTGGAGATTGAACTCAGGGGCACTCGACCACTGAGCCACATCTCCAGCCCTATTTTGTGTTTTATGTAGAGACAGGGTCTCACTGAGTTGCTTAGCGCCTCACCGTTGCTGAGGCTGGCTTTGAACTCATGATTCTCCTGTCTCAGCCTCCTAAAGTGCTGGGATTACAGGTGTGCACCACCACGCCTGAATTCTTCTTTCTTTTTTCCTGTGGTGCTGCGGATGGAACCCAGGGCTTAATGTATACTAAACAAACATCTCTACCATGGGGCTATGTCCCCACTCCCCATATTCCCCCCCCCCAATCAGGTATTGAGAATTGAAGCCAGGGGCACTTTATCACTGAGCTTCATCTCCAGCCTTTTTTATTTTGAGACAGAGTCTTACTAAGTTCTTCAGGCTGGCCTTGAACTTGCAATCCTCTTGCCTCATCCTCTGGAGTGGCTGAGATTACAGACATGTGCCAACATGCCCAGTCCCACATTTTTGTGGCTGGGATTACAGACATGTGCCAACATGCCCAGTCCCAAATTTACTCTATTGTAATCCAAACCTACTGTTTATTCCTGTTCTCAAACTACAAAGATAGATCCATATATACCATATTCCAAAGCATGACTATCCATAGTGGTACACAATTGGAAAACAGAGATAACATGAGGAGAGCCCAGAGCAATTTCACAACGCAGAATGCAGGGTGTGGACTCTGTTATGTTGAAAGGCTCAGAAGACATAATACAAATGTCAGATAGTAGCTAGGCAAGGTGGTGCAGGCCTGTAGTCCCACTGACTAGGGAGCCTGATGCAGGAGGATCACCAACTTAATGAAATCCTGTCTCAAAATAAAAAATAAAAAGGCCAGTAATTTGGCTCAGTGATAGAGTGCCCCTTCATTCAATCCCTGATACTCTACCCCTGCTCCCCCCACCAAAAAAAGTTGAAAATTGCAGGGTAAAATGGTGCACACCTGTTATCTCAGCAACAACTCAGAAGGCTGAGGCAAGAAGATTGCAAGTTCAAGCAACTTAGTGAGATCCTGTAAAAAATAAGAATGGCTGAGGATGTAGCTCAGTGGTAAAGCACCCTGGTTCAATCTCCAGTACTTAAAAAAAAGTATTGAAAGTTACTGCACTGACCTGGGAGAAAGGCAGAATTACTGATGAAGCAGAACAAGATAAGGATGGAGTGTGTTTAGTGGGGGTTAAAAGTAGAGTAAATCAAATTGTGTAACTTAGGGCAAGAAAGGTGTTCTAGTCCTGGGAAGGAAACCTGGAAAGGACTCAAATGGAACTAATAACAAGTTCAAGGAACAGAGTCTAAATCTGGCAGAGCTGATTCCTTGGAGTCTCTGACAACCATGGATCTTATGAAAGCACATTACAGACTACCCAAGAATTTCCCAGGGAGAGACTGGGGATGTACCTCAATGTTGGAGCACTTGCCTAGCCTGTGCAAATCCTTGGGTTTAATTCTCAGCACTACAAAATAATAACAATAACAATAATAATAACTTCCCAGGGAGGGGTCAGCCAAGGTGAAAGGGATCTGCCCTTCCCCCAGGGAAGTGATCAATTGTATTAGGAATGTTGTCTGAAATGGAGGAGTTAGGCTGGTGTCTCTTTTCTGTCTGAGAGAACTATTTCCTCAGTAGTATTGTCCAAAGTGAATCATAACCTCCTGCCTATTTTCAAGATTCAACTTTTTTAGCCAGGCGCCGTGGTGCAAGCCTGTAATCCCAGCAGTTAGGGAGGCTGAGATAGGAGAATCACGAGTTCAAAGCCAACCTCAGCAATGGGGAGGCGCTAAGTAACTCAGTGAGACCCTGTCTCTACATAAAACACAAAAATAGGGCTGGGGATGTGGCTTAATGGTCAAGTGCCCCTGAGTTCAATCTCCAGTACCAAAAAAAAAAAAAAGATGCAACTTTTTTTTGTCCTAACTCTTGAGAGTTTTTTTTTTTTTTTTT
>CM053400.1:18487557-18510084 GCA_028644305.1 Xerus rutilus | reverse complement strand
GTACTGGAGATTGAACTCAGGGGCACTTGACCACTGAGCCACATCCCCAGCCCTATTTTTGTGTTTTATGTAGAGACAGGGTCTCGCTGAGTTGCTTAGCGCCTCGCCGTTGCTGAGGCTGGCTTTGAACTCACGATTCTCCTGTCTCAGCCTCCCTAAGTGCTGGGATTACAGGCTTGAGCCACCGCGCCCGGCTTAACTACCATTATTTTTTGCAGGGGGATACCAGGGATTGCATTCAGGGGCACTCAACCACTGAGGCACATCTCCAGCCCTACTTTGTATTTTATTTAGAGATAGGGTCTCACTGAGTTGCTTAGCACCTCAATATTGCCTTTGAACTTGCAATCCTCCTATCTCAGCCTCCCGAGCCACTGGGATTACAGGCATGCGCCACTGTGTCCGGCTTACCATTATTTTTTAAAATTTATTCTAATTACATATACATAATAGCAGAATGCATTTTGATTCATTGTACATAAATGAAGCACTTTTTTTTTTTTGTACTGGAGATTGAACTCAGGGCACTTGACCAATGAGCCATATCCCCAGCTCTATTTTGTGTTTTTTTTTTTTTTTTTTGGTACTGGGGATTGAACTCAGGGGCACTCGACCACTGAGCCACATCCCCAGCCCTATTTTGTGTTTTATGTAGAGACGGTGTCACCGAGTTGCTTAGCACCTCGCCGTTGCTGAGGCTGGCTTTGAACTCGTGATTCTCCTGTCTCAGTCTCCCTAAGTGCTAGGATTATAGGCTTGCGCCACTGCGACCAGCTACAACTTTTCATTTCTCTGGTTTACACAATATAGAGTTACACCATATGTGTAGTCATACATGTACCTAGGGCTTACCATTAAGTTTTCAAACACTTTTTAGTTGTAGATGGACACAATATCTTTATGTATTTATTTTTATGTGGTGCTGAGGATCGAACCCAGTGTCTCATGCATGCAAGGCAGGTGCTCTACCACCGAGCTACAATTCCAGCCCTTACCATTATTTTTTTAAAAATAAAGTTGTGGGTTTGGGTTGTGGCTCAGTGGTAGAGCACTTGCCTATTATGCTTAAGGCACTGGGTGCAAAACTCAGCACCACATAAAAATAAATAAATAAATAAATAAATAAATAAATAAATAAAACAAGCCAGGTGCGGTGGCTCAAGCCTGTAATCCCAGCACTTAGGGAGGCTGAGACAGGAGAATCACAAATTCAAAGCCAGCCTCAGCAATGGCAAGGCGCTAAGCACCTCAGTGAGACCCTGTCTCTACATAAAATACAAAATAGGGCTGGGGATGTGGCTCAGGGGTTGAATGTCTCTGAGTTCAATCCCCAGTACCATAAATAAATAAATAAATAAATAAATAAATAAATAAATAAATAAAACAAAGGTACTGTGTTGTGTCCATCTATAACTAACAATAAAAAATTTTTTTAAAAAATGAAAGAGGGGCTGGGGTTGTAGCTCAGCGGTAGAGCGCTTGCCTTGCATGCATGAAGCCCTGAGTTCGATCCTCAGCACCACATACAAAGCAATAAAATAAAGACATTGTGTCCATCTACAACTAAAAAAATATTTAAAAAAATAAAAATAAAAAAAATAAAAAATAAAAAATGAAAGAAAGTATGTGCCGAATAAGGCTTCTATGTTGAAAAATGCCCAGAATTATTATTATTTTTGCAGTGCTGGAGGTTAAACCTAGTTCCTTGCACTAGCTTGTCAAGTAATCTACTACTGAGGTATCCCCCCAAGACTTCCTAGAATTATCAAAAGCATTTAGATACCTCAGTATTTTTTTTTTTTTTTTTTTGTACTGGGGATTGAACTCAGGGGCACTTGACCACTAAGCCACATCCCCAGCACTATTTTGTATTTTATGTAGACACAGGGTCTCACTGAGGTGCAGAGGATAGCTTTGCACTCACAATTCTCCTGTCTCAGCTTCCCAAAGTGCTGGGATTACAGGCTTGAGCCAACACGCCCAGCTTAGATACCTCAGTATTCTTGGGAGGAAAAAATAAAAAGACAAGAGAGAAAGAAAAGGAGAGGAGAAAATGAAAATTAAATTCTGCATATACATTAAAGCCAACCTACTGTTACAGCCAGGCACGGTGGCACATAACTGTAATCCTAGCACTTAGGGAGGCTGAGACAGGAGAATCTTGAGTTCAAAGCCAGCCTCAGCAACAGCAAGGTGCTAAGCAACTCAGTGAGACCCTGTCTCTACATAAAACACAGAATAAGGCTAAGGATGTGACTCAGTGGTTGAGCACCCTTGAGTTCAATCCCTGGTACCAAAAAAAGAAAAAGCCAACCCACTGTTAATATAAAAGTCTCATCTTATACAGTGTGTCAGGTTCTATGCATATGTGGAGACTGTTACCAAATAGACTACTTTCGCTAATTAATGCATTTCTGCAAACACGTATACAATAAATACCTGAAAAGGTATAAAATATCATGTATTTAAAAAGCTAAAAAGACGGGCTGGGGATATAGCTCAGTTGGTAGAGTGCTTGCCTTGCATGCACAAGGCCCTGGGTTCAATCCCCAGCACCACAAAAACAAAAAAACAACCAAAAAGCTAAAAAGACAATATAAGGGGAGTTCTATCTATTGAAATCTAAAAATATTTATTGAATAAAAATAAATATTGAAATATTTATTTCAATAAAAATTTTATTGAAATATAAAATCTCTGGTATTTGACTTTTCAACATAATATTCAGCAATATATTCCCAGAATCTTTTTTTTTTAAACTCTTTTTTTTTAAATACTTATTTTTTAGTTGTAGGTGGACACAATATCTTTATTTTATTTTTATGTGGTGCTGAGGATCAAACTCAGTGCCTCCCGCGTGCTAGGTGAGCACGCTACCACTGTGCCATAACCCCAGCCCATATTCCCAGAATCTTATACACATTCTACACATTTTTTTTTTCGTACTGGGGATTGAACTCAGGGGCACTCGACCACTGAACCAGATCCCCAGCCCTATTTTGTGTTTTACTTAGAGACAGGGTCTCATTGAGTTGCGTAGCATCTCGATGTTGCTGAGGCTGGCCTTGAACTTGCAATTTTCCTGTCTCAGTCTCCCAAACTGCTGGGATTACAGGCACACGCCACTGCGCCCAGCTTTTACACACATTCTTGAGTATTTCTTTCCTTCCTATTTAAACCCATGGCCAGTCAGGTTAAGTGTGATGGTGGCTTAACACTGACACCTGATGTGATCCATCTTTGTCTCATGTCATGTGAGTTCTTCACATCTTATTACTGATATCAATATTTTTACCCCCTCCCTTTTTGGTACTGGGGATGGAACCCCAGAGGTGCTCTACAACTGAACTATACCCCCAGACCTTTTTTGGGGGGGCGAGGGTATCAGGGATTGAACTGAGGGGCACTTGATCACTGAGCCACATCCCTAGCCCTATTTTGTATTTTATTTAGAGACAGGGTCTCACTGAGTTGCTTAGTGCCTGGCTGTTGCTGAGGCTGGCTTTGAACTCTTGATCCTCCTGCCTCAGCCTCTGGAGCCTCTGGTATTATAGGCATGCAGCACCACACCCTGTTCCCCAGTCCTTTCACTAAACTGTTGAGGTCTGTCCTTTTTTTTTTCGTAATTTTTTTTTTTAGTTGTAGATGGACACAAGTATCTTTATTTTATTTATTTATTTATTTTATGTGGTACTGAGCATTGAATCCAGTGCCTCACGTATGCGAGGCAAGTGCTCTACCACTGAGCTACAATCCCAGCCCCTGAGGTCAGTCCTGAACGTACAATCCTCCTACCTCAGCATCCTGAGTTGCTAGGATTACAGGCATGCACCACTATGTCCAACTCTCCTTTCATTTTTCAAAAAATAAGACTAAAATGCAATAAAATATTCAAATAATTGGAAAATACAAGAAATGAACTGAACATTATCAGTTGGTAGGCATGTCAAAATGTAGTATCTCAAAATGTTTACTCACTAGCCCATATACTAAACTCAATGTACAGTGGCTGAAGGAGTAAATATATGTTGTACAAAAATAACTATATCTAAAACTAATAAGGTAAAAAAAGAAATAAACAAAATAATAGGAAAAAGAAAAAACAAAAAATGCCATGAAAAAAGATGCCCATATCTAAAAACAAGGAATTTTCAGAAAAGGCAATATCATTAGGAAAATAAAAGATGGAATGGAACTAAATCCAAAATAAACAAACAAAAACACACTAATGGGAGAGGCACAGTGGTGCATGCCTATAATTCCATAAATTTAGGAGGCTGAGGCAGGAGGATCACAAGTTGTAAACTAGCCTGGGCAATTTAGTAAAACCCTCTCAAAATAAAAAAGTAAAAATGGCAGGGGATGCAGCTCAGTGGTAGAGTGCTTGCTTACCTAGCATTACCAAGGCCTTTTGTTTAATTCCCAGTACCCCCTCCACACACACACAAAGAAGAAGAAGAAAATAAAATGAAAAAACTAAAACTAATAGCATAGAAATTTTTTTTCTGTCTCTACTAAGGATAGGACAAGTGACAACTGGAGCACTTTAAGAAAGAAGAAATGGGGGGGCTGGGATTGTGGCTCAGTGGTAGAGCACTTGCCTCACATGCGTGAGGCACTGCGTTCGATCCTCAGCACCACATAAAAAAAAACAAATAAAATAAAGATATTGTGTCCATCTATAAGTAAGAAAAATATTAAAAAAAAAAAAGAAAGAAGAAATGGGGCTGGGGTTGTGGCTTAGTACTAGAGCACTTGCATAGCATGCGTGAGGCACTGGGTTCAATCCTCAGCACCACATATAAATAAATAAAATGAATAAAGATCCATCAACAACTAAAAAAAATTTTAAAAAAAAAGAAAGAAAGAAAGAAGAAATGAGGACTGCATGAGAAAATAAAGCTGCCAAGAAGTGGGTACAGTGGTTCAAGTCTGTAATTGAGGTAGGAGGATCACAAGTTCAAGGTCAGCCTGCATAACTCAACAAAACTCTCCTCTCAAAATAAAAAATTGAAAGGACTAGGAGTGTAGCTTATGAGTAAAGCACTCCTGGGTTCAATCTCCAGTACTGCCAAAGGAAAAAGAAATCCTTATTTTTCTAAGATACACACAAATATCTAGATTTGCTTAAATAAATAAATAAAGGGCTGGGCACAGTGGCATGTGCCTATAATCCCAGCAGCTCAGGAGGCTAAGGCAGGAGATTGTAAATTCAAAGCCTGCCTCAGCAACCTAGCAAGGTCCTAAAGCAACTCAGAGAGACTCTGTCTCTAAATAAAATATTAAAAAGTGCTAAGGAGGGGCTGGGGCTATGGCTCAGCGGTTGAGCGCTTGCCTTGCATACGTGAGGCACTGGGTTCGATCCTCAGCACCACATAAAATAAATAAAGATATTGTGTTCATCTACAACTAAACAAAATATTTAAAAAAAAAAAAAAAAAGTGCTAAGGATGTGGCTCACTGGGTTCAGTGCCTTGTACTCACTCTCCCCTCCAAAAAAAAAGAAGTGAGCTGATAAACAGATGAAATAGTCAACATTATACATTGTAGTGTTTTATTTGTGTATATATTTGAAAATTTTTTTCTTTTTTTGTCTTGTAGTACCAGGGATTAAACTATAGGGGATTAAAGTGCCCCTAGAGGTAGGGGCACTCTACCACTGAGTTACATCCCTATCCCTTTTTATCTTTTCTATTTGGGATAGGGTCTTGCTAAATTGCCCAGGCTGGCCTTGAATTTGACCTCTTCCGACCTCAGCCTCCTTCATCACTGGGATCACAGAAGTACACCAATGAACCTATAAATTTGAAATTTTCTAGACTAAACAGGTTTGGCATTTTTGTTTTGTTTTGCAGTGCTGAGGATTAAACTTAGGGCCTTGCACATGCTAGGCAAGAACTCTACCCCTGAGCCAGGTGCTGTGGCGCAAGCCTGTAATCCCAGCACTTTGGGAGGCTGAAACAAGAGCATCGCGAGTTCAAAGCCAGCCTCAGCAACTGCGAGGCACTAAGCAACTCACTGAGGCCCTCTCTCTACTCTCTCTACATAAAACACAAAATAGGGCTGGGGATGTGGCTCAGTGGTCCAGTACCCCTGAGTTCAATCCTCAGTACTAAAAAAAAAAGAACTCCACCCCAAGTCCTGCACTAGAACTTTTTTATTTATTACTATTTTTGGTGGCATGGATTGAACCCAGGGGTGCTTAACCACTGAGTCACATCCCAGGCCATTTTAATTTTTTTATTTTGAGACAAGGTCTTGCTAAGCTGTTTAGAGACTCACTAAGTTGCCGAGGCTGGCTTTGAACTTGTGACCTTCTTGTCTCAGCCGCCTGAGCTGCTGGGATTACAGGCGTTTGCCATGGCACCCAGCTCTACTAGAACATTTTTTAAATTACCCAGAGAAGGGAATGTATGTGTAGCTCAGTGGCAAAGCATGTACTGAGCATGCACAACATCCTGTTTTCAATCCTCAGCAACAACAACAAAAACAATGAAAAAATTTTTACCAAGAGGGTTTGAAGCTGGGTGCAGTGGCGCAAGCCTGTAATCCCAGCACTTAGGGAGGCTGAGATAGGAGAATTGCGAGTTCAAAGCCAGCTTCAGCAACGGTGAGGTGCTAAGCAACTCAGTGAGACCCTGTCTCTACATAAAACACAAAATAGGGCTGGGGATGTGGCTCAGTGGTCAAGTGCTCCTGAGTTCAATCTCCAGTACCAAAAAAATAAAAAATAAAAAATAAAAAAGGAGAGATCCAGAGTGGATTATTGTGTTTGCCCAAGAACATTGCTAATCTTATGAAGGATCTTCTATACATTCTCTAAAACAGAAGAATTACCCCTCCTTCTCTGTACAGATCTAATTCTTATTTATCCTTTAAGATCCCCTTTTAAAGTTTCTCTCCTAGAGCTGGGGATTTAGCTTAGTAGTAGAAGCACTTGACTGAGGCCTCAGGTTTGATCTCTAAGCAATGCAAAAATAAATGAACAAAAAAAAATTTTTCTTCTTTTAAATTCATAGTGATTGACCAAACTACAAAGTACTTACTAACCATGTTACTCAGCATTTCTTAGATTTTGCCATGTGAGCAATCTATTTACACACACACACATACACACACACACACACATACACACTTTTTTGGTACTGGGGATTGAACCCAGGAGTGTTTTACCAATGAGCTACAACTCCAGCCCCAATCTTTTTTTTTTTGGTGCTGGTGGATTTGAGCCCAGGGCCTCATGCACAGTAAGCAACCATTTTACCCCTGAGTCATATCCCCTCCAGTCCTTTTTATTTTGAGACAAGTTCCTGCCAAATTGCTGAGGCTGGCCTTGAATTTTCTTTTCTTTTCTTTTTTTCATGTTTCATCTCTGATATATATTTTTTTCTTTTTCTTTTTCTTTTTTTGCACTGGAGATTGAACTCAGGGGCACTGGACCACTGAGTTCAGCCCTATTTTGTGTTTTATGTAGAGACAAGGTCTCACTGAGTTGCTTAGTGCCTCACCGTTGCTGAGGCTGCCTTTGAACTCGCAATTCTCCTGTCTCAGCCTCCCTAAATGCTGGGATTACAGGCTTGCGCCACTGCGCCTGGCTTCTGATATGTTAATCAAAAGTCATCAATCTTATCCTTACAGTAACAAAAATGTCTGAAAACCAAATTACATTTCTTGAACCCAACAACGTATTGCTACAGCTGTCAATTGGTATATATAATCTTGAAGACTGGCTAGAGACAGAATATGGGCTAATTTGAGATTAAGGAAACCTTGGGGTCCTATAGACTTAGGGAAAGTCTCATAGTTTTCCTTCCAGATACCCTACCAGTTTTCCACTGAGGATTCCAGAAAGACCTCATGTCTCTGATAGGATTAGGTTATGAATTAAAAACAAAGTCAGCCGGGCGCGGTGGCTCAAGCCTGTAATCCCAGCACTTAGGGAGGCTGAGACAGGAGAATCGCGAGTTCAAAGCCAGCCTCAGCGACAGCGAGGCGCTAAGCAACTCAGTGAGACCCTGTCTCTACATAAAACACAAAAAATAGGGTTGGGGATGTGGTTCAGTGGTCGAGTGCCCCTGAGTTCAATCTCCAGTACCAAAAAAAACCAAAGTCAATTAAGGACAAAGGTTCAAAGAAAAATATTGGGAATATTGTAGTCAGATACAGGAGTAAGGGTGCCAGTGGTGTTGATACATGTTGATGAAACACTTGTGAAAGTCATAGTACTCAGACATTGGTCTTGAACTTTCGATATTCTTACCTCAGCCTCTTAGCCACTGGGATTACAGGCATGTGTCACCACGTCTGGCACACATATGTACCTCTTACAACTACACTGCAAGCTCCATGATAGGGAGAAATTTGCATTATATTTCTTCTAACACCTTCATAACATATTGTATTATAGAAATATTTTTGTATGCGCAGTGGTGCATGCCCAGCACTTTGGGAGGCCGAGACAGGAGAATCGTGAGTTCAAAGCCAACCTCAGCAACAGCGAGATGCTAAGCAACTCAGTGAGACCCTGTCTCTACATAAAACACAAAATAGGGCTAAGGATGTGGCTTAGTGGTTGAGTACCCCTGAGTTCAATCCCGGGTACCAAAAAAAGTAGTTGTATTACCTAATCTGTTCTAGTTGTAGTTGTATTAACTAATCTGTTCTGATTCTAACTACATTGTCCTTGGGAAATAATGTATGAGGCCCTATGTTCAATCCCCAGTACAAAAAAACAACAAAAGTGTCAATATATAAGATGAGGGAGCCTATAATTTATCCTTATGAATCTCTCAGTGGAGAGGAAAGAGGGATACAAGGAAATGGATAACTCTTATAAAAATATTAAAGTGACAAATACAGAGACTAGGGATATAGCTCAGTCAAGTGCAAGGTTCAATCTCCAAGAACAACAACAAAAGACAAATATGGGGCTGGGGTTGTGGCTCAGTGGTAGAGCACTTGCCTCACATGCATGAGGCACTGGGTTCGATTCTCAGCACCACATATAAATAAATAAATAAATAAATAAATAAATAAATAAATAAATAATAAAGATCCATTGGCAACTAAAAAAAATATAAAAAAAAAGACAAATATAACACACAATACATACCAATATGAAAACTTAGCCAGCTCTGATGGATGTTGAATGTTCCATTGTGCTAAACAACCATAAAGATACAATTCCTCTACCCTTTAAACCTCCCCAAAATTTTCAGAATACCGAATCTCTAGCCACTTACCCCTGTTGCACAGGTTGTAACTGCAAGATCACTTGGGTTTTAGTGTCTTCGGGGTTCTCCCCTTCATTTCCTTCAGTAGGTACCACAACCACATCTCCCACTGGGACACTCACTTCTGCATTAGCCATCTTTCACATGAAGTCTGATAGCTGGGGCTTCTACTAAGAAACAAGAACCACAAATTATTTCATCTGATTTGAAAGATGGCAACCATAGGAGAGAAATGCCAAGATAATGACTACCAATTCCAAGAGCACCCTGGAGATCATGGTCCTCTGAAAAGGATGGGAACTATGGGAGGGAACTGACACATGCTGGTCTTTCCAGAAATGCCTCAGCACTTGCTATTATAAATTTCCTTCCTTGCTTCCTTTCTTCCTTCCTCTCTCCCTCACACCCTTCTTTTCTTCCTTCCTTTACCTTCCTTCTTCCCTCCCATCCTCCCCTCCTTTTCATGTTGGAGATCAAATACAGGACCTAATGCATGCTAGGCCAAGTACTCCATCACTGAGTTATATTCCCAGTCCTGTAGTCCCTCCCCCCTTTTATTCTTTCATACTGGTGAATGAAACCAAGGGCTACATTCCCAGTCCTTTTTTTCGTTTTTACTGTTTATTCTGAAACAGGGTCTTGCTAAGTTGCTGAGGTTGTTAAACTTGTTATTCTCCTGTCTCAGTCTACCAATTCAATGGGATTATAGATGTGTTCCACCATACCCCACTTGTAGGTTTTCTTTTCTTTTTTTTGGTACCAGGAATTGAACTCAGGGGTACTCGACCACTGAGCCATATCCCCAGCCTTATTTTGTGTTTTATGTAGAGACAGGGTCTCACTGAGTTGCTTAGCGCCTCGCTATTGCTGAGGCTGGCTTTGAACTCGCGATTCTCCTGTCTCGGCCTCCCTAAGTGCTGGGATTACAAGCGTGAGCCACCGCGCCCAGCTTGTAGGTTTTCTTAATATGTGTCATTCACTGATTGGTGTGCTACAACCAACTCCACCAGCTCCTGAGAACCAACTGTGTGTTTGTCTCAGCTTTGAGAAGTGACATCTCAAGTTGGTAGTTTGAGATCAGCAATGTTGTGGATACAAACACCATAGAAACTGACAAGCAGGGCTGGGATTGTAGCTCAGCGGTAGAGCGCTTGCCTCGCATGCGTGAGGCCCTGAGTTCGATCCTCAGCACCACATACAAAGCAATAAAATAAAGACATTGTGTCCATCTACAACTAAATAAATATTTAAAAAAAAAAAAGAAAAAGAAATTGACAAGCACTACAAATCAAGGTTTTTGGTTTTTATTCTGAAGAGCTGGTTTATTGCATACTACTAGTTCCGTCTCAAACCATTAGCTCCTGGAAGGTAGGTATCCCATCTATTTTCTGCGCAACTAACCATTATACCTCAGCAAGTGCTCCATCCTTTGAAAGTATTTAGTACCTGCTAACTGACTGAACTGAGTTGCCTGGGAAGGGGAAGATGACTTGCATTGAGCAGTTGCTTAATAAATGTTGAATTCAAATATATGATCTCTAGAAACAAACAAAAAAAATTTCAACTTCTCTAGGAACTTCTTTTTTTGGAGGAGGGAGGCACTCAACCACTGAGCCACATCCCCAGCCCTATTTTGTGTTTTATTTAGAGACAGGGTCTCACTGAGTTGCTTAGCACCTCGCTGTTGCTGAGGCTGGCTTTGAACTCATGATTCTCCTGTCTCAGCCTCCCAAAGTGCTGGGATTACAGGCGTGTGCCACCGCGCCTGGCTCAACTTGGAAATTTCTGTAGAATAGACTATATGGTCTAAAAGTTACAATAGAGTGTGGAATAAATTATATTCTGGGGTTAGAAATTTTCAGAATATTTATTGTTCTTTTTCAGCTACCACAATATTCCTACAATCATGCCACATTTGTGCTTACTTTAATCATTACATCATGCCCTATTTTATTTTTTATTTTTATTTATTTTTTTGGTACTGGGGATTGAACTCAGGGATACTGGACCACTGAGCCACATCCCCAGCCCTATTTTGTGTTTTATGTAGAGACAGGGTCTCACTGAGTTGCTTAGTGCCTCGCCCTTGCTGAGGCTGGCTCTGAACTCGTGATTCTCCTGTCTCAGCCTCCCTAAGTACTGGGATTACAGGCTTGCACCACCGTGCCTGGCATTTCGTTTCGTTTCGTTTGGTTCAGTTCGGTTCGATTTGATTTGATTTTTTTGGGGGGGGTACCAGGGATTGAACTCAGGGGAACTCAGCCACTGAACCACATCCCCAGCCCTATTTTGTGTTTTATTTAGAGACGGGGTCTCACTGAGTTGCTTCATGCCTCGCAGTTGCTGAGGCTGGCCTTGAACTCACGATTCTCCTGTCTCAGCCTCCCAAAGTGCTGGGATTACAGGTGTGTACCACCGTGCCCCGGCTCTGTCCCGATCTTAACAAAAACACAGAGGGCAGAGGGCCCCTGGACATTCTGCAGCTGTTAGTCTTCACAGTTGAAAAGAGAGATTCACTCATGAGAACATAGGTAAGAGCTGTGTATTTACTTAAACATATAGCTATGGGAAAATGACCAGTACTATGCCTAAAAGAGGAACTGACAATACATGCAAGTTGGAATATGTAACTGGTAGTTAGAAGATTTAATCCACTTAGATCTGCCAGAGCACCAGAGCACTTACTTGTTTGCCTATAATACACAAAAAGTTTACCTTGCCAGGCGTAGTAGCACACGCCTATAATCCCAGCAGTTCAGGAGTTTGAGGCAGGAGGATGGAGAGTTCAAAGCCGGCCTCAGCAAAAGCAAGGTACTAAGCAACTCATTGAGATCCTGTCTCTAAATAAAATACAAAATAGGGTTGGGGATGTGGCTCAGTGGTTGAGAGCCTCTCAGTTCATCCTCTAGTACCCCCTAAAAAAGTTTACCTCATTGGCTCAAAATACTCCTCCAGTTTTATTTGTGACGATCTCCCCCAGAACTTCAACTTCAGCCATACCAACCACCTACTATACTCTGAACATATATTAATGCATTTTCACATTTGTGCCCTTGTTATTTCTGTCCCCTACATGCCTTTGTCCCTAATTTCCTTCTCCCTTGAAGGCCCAAATCAAAGCCCATCCTCCATGAAGATAACTGTCAAATCATTTTTCTTTTCTGTATTCCCCCAACATTTGATTTATAGCTCTCTCCCAGTGTGTACACACTGTGCTTTGTGTTACAGTTAACTGAACACACATTTATCTCCATAACTACACACTGTACCTTTGTGAAGACATCTTATCACCCCCATCTTTTTATTCATTTAATTTTTTTTTCAGTACTGGAGATTGAACCCAGGGGCTCATGCATGCTAGATAGGCAAGTGTTCTACCACTGAAGTATGTGCCGAGCCCTTTCATCTTAATTCTGAGACAGAGTCTTGCTAAATTGCCCTGCTCATCTTAGGCAATGATATATAATAGATCAATCAATTTCACTTGTATATGACCTAGTTAAAATTCCTCATATTTTTTTTCATGAATTCTATACTCATATTCAACAGCCTCTACAATATTTTATAGGCACATTAAACTGAGCTGATATTCTTCTCAAACTCTCTCTTGTATTTTCTGCCTCGGTAAGTGGTGCTACCCTTCACCCATTTTCTTTTCTTTTTTTAAAATTTTTTTATAGTTGTAGATGGACAGAATGTCTTTATTTTGTTTATTTTTTTTTATGTGGTGCTAAGGATCGAATCCAGTGCCTCGCGCATGCTAGGCAAGTGCTCTACCACTGAGCTACAGCCCCAGCCCCCCTTCACCCATTTTCACACGCTGGAAACCAAGGAGTTATTTTTGACTCCTCTCTTTCTTCCCTAAATCCAATCAACCACCAAATCCTATCCATTCTACCTCCCTCTTTTAATCACCCTCCCATTCTCCATCTGTGCTGCCACCACCATATCTGGGGCACCAGACTCTGTTACCTGGCTTTTTCCAGCTGCTGCTTCTCACTATCCTAATTTCTATCTTGGTCTCCTCCAATTCATTCTCCACATAGCAAAGTAATCCTACTAAAGGCCAGAGGACATTTTCCCACTTAAAAATCCTTCATGTATTCCTGTTGCTGTTAGAATAAAGTGCAAACACCTTAATTTGGCTTACAAAATCCTTTAAATTTGTTCTCTGTCCACCTTGCTAACATCATTTCTCATAGTTCTTCTCACAGTGGGCTCCTAAGAAAGATCAAATTTTTCCAATTTCCCAATTAAAAATTTTTCCTTATTTCTTCACCTGAGCTTTCCCACTTATTTCCTCTACCTAGAATTCCCTTTTCCTTCCTTTTGGTTAGTCCTTGCTAACATTTTTGTGATTTATTTAAAACATCACTTCCTTGGGAAGGTCTTCTAAGACCTCATCGTCTAGGTTTAAACTGGTATTCCTGCCAGGCATGGTGACACATGCCTGTAATCCCAACAGCTTGGGAGGCTGAGACAAGAGGATCACAGGTTCAAAGCCAGCTTCAGCACTTAGTGAGGCTGTCAGCAACCTAGTGAAAACTTGTCTCAAAATAAAAAAGGCTGGGATGTGGCTCAGTAATTAAGTATCCTTGGGTTTAATTCCTGGTACCAAAAAAAAAAAAAAAAACCCACAACCAAAAAACCTTGTTCTTGCTCCCTTAGCACCTGTAGTACCCCTGTCACAACCATGACCTCACTTTGTCAAGTTCTCCCCATCAAATTGTACAATATGGGAAATGTTTGCTTTTCTTTGCTTCTCTTTTATTTTCTCTCTTTCCTTTCCTCTTTTAGGGTTCTAGGGGCATAGCTTAGTGCTAGAGCACCTGCCTAGCATGTGCAAGGCCCTGTGTCAAATCTACAGTACCACAAAAAACAAAACAAGCCGGGCGCGGTGGCTCACGCTTGTAATCCCAGCACTTAGGGAGGCTGAGACAGGAGACTCGCAAGTTCAAAGCCAGCCTCAGCAACAGCGAGGCGCTAAGCAACTCAGTGAGACCCTGTCTCTACATAAAACACAAAATGGGGCTGGGGATGTGGCTCAGTGGTCGAGTGCCCCTGAGTTCAATCCCTGGTACCAAAAAAAAAAAAAAAACCCTGTTTCTTTCTTTCTTTTCTTTTTTTTTTTTGGTACCGGGGATAGAACTCAGGGATACTCAATCACTGAGCCACATCTCCAGCTCTATTTTGTATTTTATTTAGAGACAGGGTCTCACTGAATTGCTTAGTGCCTCGCTGTTGCTGAGGCTGGCTTTTAACTCGTGATTCTCCTGTCTCAGCCTCCCAAAGTGCTGGGATTACATGTATGCGCCACCATGCCCAGCTAAAAAGGCTGTTTCTCTTTCTTCTTTCTACTACTGAGCTACATACCCTAGCTCTGTATTTTTTGCGACAGAGTCTAGCTAAGTTGCTGAGGCTGGCCTCAAATTTGCAATCCTCCTGTCTCAGTCTCTCAAATCCCTGGGATTGCAGGCATGCACCACCTCACCAGATGTTTTGTTCCTTCCTTTTCTTTTTCTGCTCTTGAGACAGGGCCTCATGTTCTTATTATGTTGCCCAGGCTGGTCTCAAATTCCTCCTGAGTAGCTGGGACTACAGGTATGCATTGCTGTACCCAGCTAAATATTCCTTTTACTTATTCAGTAGATCTCCTGTGCCTATCACAGTACCCAAGACAGAAGGGTAATAAATGGTTTTCAAATGTTAGATCTACATCTACAGAAATGCAGACCTGAACCTTTCTAAAGAAACCTAGTACATAGCAAGTAAACAATACATTTTTGTTCAATGAATGACACCTTACCCTAAAAGACTTCTACTTACCTAAGGGGATATAAATTTGCTTAGACAGCTAAGCTAAGTTGAATAGCTATGGCCCATCATTATGACCAGATCAACAAATATTTACTGAGTCTATTCCACATCATGTACAGATTTTGACTCCTTGATATAAAAGAAGCAATACTTGCTCTCAAGGGACAAGAAAAGGGAAAGAAGTGTATGACACTGTTATATCCTAGAGGCATAAAGGGATTTACGAGATATTATAGCACACAATATAAACTTCTGAAAATTTAAGATTCAAAACTAGGAAGTAAAAAGCAAGAATCAAAAACTAGTTTAGGGGCTGGGGTTGTGGCTCAGTGGTAGAGCACTTGCCTAGCATGTGTGAGGCACTGGGCTCGATCCTCAGCACCACATAAAAATAAATAAAAAAGGTATTGTGTTCATCTATTAAAAAAAAAACTAGCCCGGTGTGGTGGCACATGCCTGTAATCCCAGAGACTGGGGAGGCTAAGGCAGGAGGATCACGAGTTAAAACCTAGCCTCAGCAAAAGCAAGGTGCTAAAGCAACTCAGTGAGACCCTGTCTCTAAATAAAATACAAAATAGGGCTGAGATGTAGCTCAGTGGCTGAGTGTCCCTGAGTTCAATCCCCAGTACAAAAAAAAAAAAAAAAAACCAACCTTATAAATGAAAAGTACATTTTTGGAGAAATAATTCCCATAAGCTTGCTATATATAAGTATTAGTGCCTTTAAAATTAAAATATATATGAGGGGCTGGGATTGTGGCTCAGTGGTAGAGCGCTTGCCTTGCATGCGCGAGGCACTGGGTTCGATCCTCAGCACCACATAAAAATAAATCAATAAAGACATTGTGTCCACCTACAACTAAAAAATATTTAAAAAAAAAAAAAAAAATATATATGAAATTTAAATCCTGGGGATGGGCATATAACTCAGTGCATAATTTGTGCCAGGACTTGAGTTTGATCCCCAGCACCACACACAAAAATATATAAATAAATAAATTCCAGGTGAAATGTATCACTAGAAAAAGGTGTTTAAATTTTTAAAAAAATAAATAGTTTAGGTAAATTGATGGGTTACAGAAGCAGAACTAGAAGGAAGCTTCTAATTTCAATCTTCTACCTGAAGGTTGAGTCCCCTCACGACATTCTGAATAAGTGGTTGACTAAGTTCTTGATTAATACCTTCCTCAATAGGAACTCACATTTTACTCACTCCTGGCCCCTCCCATATCCTGGAACCTAAGAGTAACATTCTGGTTGTTTTTCTAAACTTTCTGAGACTTATCAGAGAAGATAATTATAATCATCCACATGTTTACAGTGTCTCTCAGACATGGGTCTGACTCAACATACAATTCATTCATACATTCCCGTTTTTTCTCTTTCTTCTTTTTCTTTTCTTTTTTTTTTGGGTAGTACTAGGGATTGAACCTAGGGGCCAAGCTACAACCTCAGCCCTTTTTATTTTCAAGACAGTCCCACTAAGTTGCTGAGGCTGACCTTGAACTTGCATTCCTCCTGCCTCAGCCTCCTGAGTTGCTGGGATGACAGGCATGAGCCACCACTCCAGGTCACACATTT
This sequence comes from Xerus rutilus, assembly GCA_028644305.1. Classification (NCBI taxonomy): domain Eukaryota; kingdom Metazoa; phylum Chordata; class Mammalia; order Rodentia; family Sciuridae; genus Xerus; species Xerus rutilus. The sequence goes on along the minus strand of CM053400.1, from coordinate 18,493,454 downwards.
TTTTTCTTGGTACCGGGGATTGAACTCAGGGGTACTCAACCACTGAGCCACATCCCTAGCCCTATTTTGTGTTTTATTTAGAAACAGGGTCTCACTGAGTTGCTTAATGCCTTGCCGTTGCTGAGGCTGGCTTTGAACTCTCCATTCTCCTGTCTCAGCCTCCCTAAGTGCTGGGATTACAGGCTTGCGCCACCGCGCCCGGTTTCCCATACATTCTTTTTTTTTTTTTTTTTTTTAAATATTTTTTTTAGTTGGAGATGGACATAATGTCTTTATTTTATTGCTTTGTACGTGGTGCTGAGGATCAAACCCAGGGCCTCACGCATGCGAGGCAAGCGCTCTACCGCTGAGCTACAATCCCAGCCCCTCCCATACATTCTTTAGAGAAGCAAGTTTGGGAGTTTGGGTTGAACATCTCTCATTACCCTAAATACCATATTTCTAGTGAGTAAACTGAAACCAGCCTACAGACTACACTAGTTAAATGCAAGTTCTTCTCTTTTAGGTGAATGGAAATGGAAATCTAACTTGTTTACAGCAACAAAAACTCTTGCAGCAAGATGAGTAAGTTGATCCTTTGGGTATTTCATGGAAAGGGCCTTAGAGTATTCCTTGTGAAAATATACACTTTAATTCTAGGGAAATGTACAGAAAACAAACATGAGCCAGGCGTGGTGGCGCAAGCATGTAATTCCAGTACTTAGGGAGCCTGAGACAGGAGAATCGCGAGTTCAAAGCCAGCCTCAGCAAGGGCGAGGCGCTAAGCAACTCAGTGAGACCTTGTCTCTACATAAAACAAAATAGGGCTGGGGATGTGACTCAGTGGTCGAATACCCCTGAGTTCAATCCCCAGTACCAAAAAAATAAATAAAAATAAAAAATAAAATAGGGCATGATGTAATGATTAAAGTAAGCACAAATGTGGCATGATTGTAAGAATATTGTGGTAGCTGAAAAAGAACAATAAATATTCTGAAAATTTCTAACCCCAGAATATAATTTATTCCACACTCTATTGTAACTTTTAGACCATATAGTCTATTCTACAGAAATTTCCAAGTTGAGCCAGGCGCGGTGGCACACGCCTGTAATCCCAGCACTTTGGGAGGCTGAGACAGGAGAATCATGAGTTCAAAGCCAGCCTCAGCAACAGCGAGGTGCTAAGCAACTCAGTGAGACCCTGTCTCTAAATAAAACACAAGATAGGTCTGGGGATGTGGCTCAGTGGTTGGGTGTCCCTGAGTTCAATCCCCGGTACAAAAACAAACAAACAAACAAACATTCTTTAGCTGGGTACGGTAGCGCAAGCCTGTAATTCCAGCACTTAGAGAGGCTGAGACAGGAGAATTGCAAGTTCAAAGCCAGCCTCAGCCACAGCGAGGCCCTAAGCAACTCAGTGAGACCCTGTCTCTGCATAAAACACAAAATAGGACTGGGGATGTGGCTCAGTGGTGGAATGCCCCTGAGTTCAATCTCCAGTGCCAAAAAAAAAAAAAAAAAAATTTCCAAGTTGAGTCAGGCTCAGTGGCATACATCTGTAATCCCTGTGACTCAGGAGGCTGAGGCAGGAGCCTCACAAATTTAAGGCTAGCCTAGATAATTAGGAGACTTTGTCTCAAAAAATAAAAAGGCTGGGAACATAGCTCAGTGGTAGAACACCCTGGGTACCACACATCAAAAATAAATAAGCAAACAAAAAAAGAAGAAAATAAAAGATTTCTAAATTGAAACTTTATTATTACTTAAGGACAAAGTCCTTTAATTCCCACCCCTTTCATTCTTTATTCCTTTTTATGCATTTCGTAAATGATTTAGAGTGCAGAGTGCTAGCAGATGTAAAGAAGCCAACAGGCAGATTACACCGAACTGCTATGAGGGAAATATCCAGAGCAAATGAAGTTCTGGAGAAGTAATAGATTGGAGACTGTGTAAGTATTTGAGGAAGCAATGGGATAAGAGTTCTTGGGCAAGTCATCCCACTAGAGTCCAGGGGTTGGGGCTCAAACTAAACCAATGAAGCTGAGAAGTTAGCCATTCAATGTGTTTGCTGAAGAAAACTTAAGTCATTTAAACAGTAAATATACATAATTGGGATAAGGCTAACAGATAAAGAGATAGTCTTAACCATTTAATTAAAATGTCCCATAGGCTGGCATGGTAGTACATGTCTATAATCACAGCAACTCAGGAAGCTGAGGCAAAAGGATCCCAAGTTCGAGGTAATTTAGCGAGACCCTGTCCCAAAAGAAAAAATAAAGGCTGTGGAAGTAGCTCGTGTCCCTGGCTTCAATCCCCAGTAACTAAAGAAAACATTCACAAACGCACTTTGGTAACTACCAGCAAAGGCAAGGATAGGAGGACAAGAAGAAAACCCAATTTCTTGGTTCTCCTAAAGACACCATTGGAAGCCTGCTTTGTGTTTGCTATTTCTCTTATTTTGAGAGGATTCAGGGCTCCTCCTGCTCCTTGGACAGCCAAGCCTTCCTTAGTCTGATGGATCCCTCTCCAATATCTTCACATAGCCTCTGCCCTCATCTCTCTGGCACCTCAAGTAGATGACACCTGACCAATTCCCAGGTCATTTCAGAAAGCAGGGGTACCCTCATTTTTCCCTCAATTATCTTCTCCCCAGTCCTCAAAGGATCGGTTTCCCTCTTCCCTGACAGACGACCACCCTGTTCTCTTCCTGTACATCCGGAGACACTTCATTTCGTCCCTCAGAGGTGGAACCCTCTCCTTCCTACTTCAGCAGGTTCCAGGTGTCTTCCCACCGACCCTCATCTGTGGGCCTGCTCACTCTCCCTTGGAGCTCCTTCCTTGTGCCTTGTCCTTGCAAAAGAACCTGCCTCCTGTCCCTTTGGCTGCATGGCCGAGGCCTCAAACGCGCCCCTCGGCTGAAGGCTGGACCCTCCTTTCCTCAGTAGGACCCCTTCTCGGCTCTTGCTGTCCGCCGACGCTACGAGGGGCTTCCGCGGGCGGCATCGGGGCTTCCCTCCCCTCTGCTCGCTCCCGGGCGGACGCCAGGCCCCTCCCAGCTACTCGTCGAAGGGCCGGAGCTCACGGACTCCGCCTGTGGGGGTACCCCGGGCACCCCCGACCCCTCGCCCAAGTCCTGGGCGCCCGGACGTCTCGGTCCGGAGTCGCCCAGGCCCTCCAGGCCCCTCAGCCGAGGACTTCCGGGACCCTCGGTCCTGGGGCGCGGGACTCCCCACCCCGTGTCGGGCTCGCTGGCCCCGCCGGCCTGGTCCCCGGGACTCGAGCACAGGCGACGCGGCCAGCCGCGCTGGGGGCGGCCCGGCTGCTCGGGCGGACCCAGCGGCAGCGTCCCCCCACCCCCCCGCGGCGCCGCGACGTCCGCTCGCTCCCCGGCGGCGGCGGCGGCACGCACAGGGCGTGGGGAGGCGCCCGCGGAGGCAGCAGCCCCCCGCCCCCTGCGCGCCCGCCCGCCCTCGCCGGCCGCCGCGCGGCCCCCGCGCCCGCCCCCCCGCCCCCACCCCACCCCGCGCCCGCGCGCCCACCCCTCCCCCTCCTCACCGTCTCCGTCGGGCGGGCGGGCGGCGAGCGGCCAGGGCGGGCGGGCGACGGAGCATGCGCAGAGGCCGCCACGGCTGCTACCGCCACCGCCGCCGCCAGGCCGGGCTTCAACACTTCCGGCCGCCGCCGCCGGCGAGCTGGCGCCTTAAAGGGGACGCGCCCCTATTTGCCAGCCCTTCCGAGGATAAACTTCAGCGGTGGGATATGGGCTTTTCGTGAGCAGGGGGTCTTCAGCCCTTGAAAGGAAATACTGAGAAGGTTGCTAGTGACCCCGGGAACTCCTCGCACCCAATACACTTTGTAAGGATTAAGTTAAAGTATCACCTCATCCACAATCGGAGACCAGCCAGGTTTCTCTACTCCTCTGGAGGACTCCGTCCCGTTTACCTCCCCCAATCCTATTTGATGCAGTTTATAGCTTATCAGACCTTCAAGTAACCATCCAATTATCAATTTGGAATCAAAAGATCTGGTGAGGGGGTGGCGCATGCCTGGAATCCCCGTGACTTGGGAGCCTGAGACAGGAAGATTGCAAGTTCCAGGCCAGCCTGGGCAATTTAAGACCCAAAATAAAAGGGCTGGGGTGTACCTCAGTGGTAGAGCACTTTCTTAGCGTGCGCCAGCTCTTGGGTTCAATCCCCAGCACCGCGCGGGGCGGGGATCTGGCTGAGCAAGCCCCTTATATCTGACTCATGCCTGTTTGCTAGGGTTTTCCTACTTGAGAGGTTCTGGTTTCAAGTTATGTCTTCGCTACTGGAACTTTAACGGCTCTGGAGGAGTGACTTGGCAGCTCTAAACCTGTTTTCCAAAAGGCATAATGTGTATGTATCAAATAGATGATACATCAGAAGTGCTTAGAAAAGTTCCTGAGATCAGTAATAGTAACTAACAAGTATTAAAACTCCATGATCAGGCTTTGGGGGAGATGCTTTTGTAAGTTCAAAGATAGCCTCAGCAACTTAGCAAGACCCTCTCTCAAAAGAAAAAGAAGTCGGGCGCGGTGGCTCACGCTTGTAATCCCAGCACTTTGGGAGGCTGAGACAGGAGAATCGCGAGTTCAAAGCCAGCCTCAGCAACGGTGAGGCGCTAAGCAACTCAGTGAGACCCTGTCTCTATATAAAACACAAAATAGGGCTGGGGATGTGGCTCAATGGTTGAGTTCCCCTGAGTCAATCCCGGTACCAAAAAAAAAGAAAAGCTGGGGTGGCTGGGGATATGGGTCAGTGTTTAAGCACCCCTGGGTTCAATCCTGGGGGAAGAAAGAAGGAAGGAAGGAATCCCTGAGAAGAACACAGCAGTGAGCCCACATGCTCCAGTCTTTGATCCAAATTGTACCAAAGGTATTAGTAACAGACCAGATTTAGCAGGCAGAGGTGAGAAAGGGTCAAGGATGACCCCAAGTGAGGGAACAAAGCACAAAGAGTTGGTTCGGCAAGTTGGGGCTTGAGGAAAAGTAGAAATTAGAAATGACGAATCAGTTCGGACTGTGGAGCCTGGGGTGGTGTTGGAACATCCAGATGAATGTGTCCAGAGGAATTAGATTGACTGGTTTCAGGCAAGAGGCCAAGGCTGGAATTTAAGACCTGTTGTGTAGATGGGACCATCAAAGCCAAGACTGGATGGGTCACCCAGGAGAGTGTTCAGAGAGGGTGAGGACCAGAGGCTCAACCAAGACTTGGGGAACCTGCAGAGACCAACCAGAAGTGGTTAGAAAAGTGGTGTCCTGGACAGAGAGGAGACAGGAAGCCCATTGAGCAGCCAGGGAGTTTCCAGAAGAAGGGGATGACACCAATATTAGAAACTGCAGAAAGCCCTGGCAAGGAAAAGGAGAAGCCATTGGATTTGGCATTGCTGATCCCTGAAGGATCCCAAATGGGGTCCCTTCTGAGGTTGGAGAGGAGGCCAGAGTATAGAGGATCAGGTTGGAAATAGAAGTGCAGATAAAGTGACTGGATACAACACTTTCTTTTCTTTCTTTTTTCTTTCTTTCTAGAGTCAGTGGCGGTGGCCCATGCCTTTAATCCCAGCAACTCAGGAGGGTGGGAGGATCACAAGTTCCAGGCCAGCCTTGGCAACCTAATAAGTATTCTCAGAAACTTAGTGAGACCCTGACTCAAAATAAAAAAGGGCTGGGGATGTGGCTTAGTGGTAACTTGCCCCTAACAGGATGGAGAAGCGAAGGAGGAAAAGCTACCTGTGTTTACCTCTGGCTATTACCTTTCGATCTTTTTTCTATGCAATTTTCCCTTTACCTTGATGAATTATCATAAATACACAATTCCACATTATGCTTTTTTCCCCTTCACTAAACACTGTTTTCTAAACATTGAACTTTCCTCTCCTTCTCTTTTTTTTTTTTTTTT
>CM053400.1:18443030-18474998 GCA_028644305.1 Xerus rutilus | reverse complement strand
AAAAGAATACAAATAATAAAGGCTTGAGAGGATGTGAAGAAAAAGGAACACTTTTATATTGTTAGGGGGATTGTAAATTAGTACAGCACTATGGATATTAATATGGAGGTTCCTCAGAAAACTAGGTATGGCCTGGGTACTGTGGCACATGCCTATAATCCTAGTGACTTTGCAGGCTGAGGCTGGAGGATGGTAAGTTCCAGGCCAGTCTCAACAATTTAGTGAGGCCCTAGGCAACAATGAGATCCTGTCTAAAAATAAAACATAAAAAGAGCTGGGGATGTAGTTCAGTGGCAAAGGATCCGGGGTTCTATTCCTAGTACCAAAAACAACAACAGAAAAAACTGGAGGGCAGGAGGGATACAGTCCTCTCTGAGAGGACCCACTCTTCCTTATACTGTTCCCTTTCCCTTTTCCCTAAAGAATTCTAATAAACTCATGCCTATTTCTCGGAGCAACGTGTCTGAAATCTTTCTGGCATGATTGTAAGAATCAGGGTTTGAAGAGGGGAACTTCAAGACTGCTTCAGTTTCTTACTTTTATTTTTTATTTTATTTTTTGGCACTGGGGATTGAAACCAAGGGTACTTTACCATTGAGCTATATCCTTAGTCCTTTTTATTATTTATTTATTTATTTATTTTTTGAGAAAGGGTCTAAGTTGCTGAGGCTAGCCTTGCATTTGTGATCCCTCTTTTTTTGGGGGGGTGATTGAACTCAGGGGTACTCAACCACTGAGCCACATCCCAGCCCTATTTTGTGTTTTACTTTTTTATTTTTTATTTTTTTTGGTACCGGGGATTGAACTCAGGGGCACTCGACCACTGAGCCACATCCCCAGCCCCATTCTGTGTTTTATGTAGAGACAGGGTCTCACTGACTTGCTTAGCACCTCACCGTTGCTGAGGCTGGCTTTGAACTCCCAATTCTCCTGTCTGAGCCTCCCTAAGTGCTGGGATTACAGGCTTGAGCCACCGGGCCCAGCCTATTTTGTGTTTTATGTAGAGACAGGGTCTCACTGAGTTGCTTAGCACCTCGCTGTTGCTGAGGCTGGCTTTGAACTCGTGATTCTCCTGTCTCAGCCTCCCAAAGTGCTGAGATTAGAGACATGTGCCACTGCGCCCAGCTTGAATTTGTGATTCTTCTGACCCATTTTCTGGAGCCATTGAAATAAATTTATTTATTTATTTATTTGGTACTGGGGATTAAACTAAGGGCACTCAACCACTGAGCCACATCCCCAGCCCTATTTTGTATTTTATTTAGACACAAGGTCTCATTGAGTTGCTTAGCACCTTGCCATTGCTTAGGTTGGCTTTGAACCTGTGATCCTCCTGTCTCAGCCTCCTGAGTCACTGGGATTATAGGTGTGTGCCACCGCACCCAGCTCTTGGAATTTTTAAATTTTGAGAGAATCTCACTTCAAACTTGTGATTCTCCTGCCTTAGTCTCCCGAATAGCTGGGTACAGGTGTGCATCATTGTGACCCCAACTGAATTTTTGCAGAGGTGCTAAAGCCATTAGATGGACAAAGATAAACTTTTCAAAAGATGATACTGGAACAACTGGATAGCCACATGCAATAAATCAATCAATCAGTCATCATTGAATTACTCCCCTTCCACCATACAGAGAAATTAACTCAAAGTAGATCTTTTCTTCTTCTTTTCTTTTTTTTTTGGAGTGGTGGTGCAGGGGGGTAGTGTTCACAGGGAATTGAACCCAGGCCTCACTCATACTAAGCACACAAACTATCAGTGAGCTACACCTCCATCCCCCCAAACTAAAAACTTTTGCTATTAACACCTTGGCTGATGTGTTGAGACCACACTGTAGGCATAGAAGCCAATGGCTAAATCTGGGAGACTAGTTGGGAGACTGCTGCTACCACCCAGGTGAGCGACTGTGGCAGTATCTGTGGAGGCAGTTAAGAAATGGTAAGATTCTTGATACATTTTTAAGGCACAGCACACAGGATTTGCTGACTAATTGAACATGGAATGTTACAAAAAGACTGGAGTCCAGGGTCTCTTCAAGGGCAAGCTGAAATGGGCAAGAGCAGCTATTGTGTTCTAAGAAGCCTATCAGACCTCTAGTTAATGCCAAGGAAACTTCGGGGGGTTAAGTTTGGAGCTTGGGAGAGAAGTGGCGCTGAAAAGCCAGGTGTGGAAGCCAGCCTCAGCAATTTAGTGAGGCCCTAAGCAATTTAGTGAGACCGTCTCTAAATAAAATATAGAAAAGGCTGGGGATGTGGCTCAGTGGGTAAGTGCCCCTGGGTTCAATTCCTGGTATAAAAAAAAAATAGTGGAGCTGGAGATGCACATTTGAAAGTCACAGGTTTCAAACCTAATCAGAATCTGTTATCTTCTCCAGAAAATGGGAATTCTAGAAAATAGTACCACCGGTTTTTTTTTTTTTTGGTACTGAGGATTGAACTCTGGGGCACTCCACCACTGAGCCACATCCCCAGCCCTATTTTGTGTTTTATGTAGAGACAGGGTCTCACTGAGTTGCTTAGCATTTCGCTGTTGCTGAGGCTGGCTTTGAACTCGGGATTCTCCTATCTGAGCCTCCCTAAGTGCTGGGATTACAGGCTTGCGCCACCGCACCCGGCTTGTTTTTTTTTTAAACGGGGGTCTCAGGTTGGGCATGCGGAGGAGGCAGGTTTCCAACTCGCCGATCAAGCGATTCTCCCGCCTTAGCCCGCTGAGTAGCTGAAACTACAGGTGCGTTACCGCGCCCTAACTTATAACCTAGTTATTAAAATGTGTGTAAGGTAAAAAATTAACAGATTAAGCACAAAATACATGCTTGGCAATTATTATTTGTATTTTTATGTTGACACTTACTCATTTATTCCATGGGCAAAATATAGCACATAGGTAGTGACTGTGATCTCTGGGCTGGACTTGGGTTCCAGTCCTTACCATACTCGCTAGGGGTCCATTCCTCAGTTTCCTTTAGAAGATGAGCATAGAGGCTGAGGTCGCTCAGTGGCAGAGCGCTTGCCTCGCACGTGTGAGGCATTGGGTTCAATCCTCAGCACCGCTTAAAAATAAATAAACAAAAAAGAGATGAGCATAGCTATGATACCTACAAACAGAATTATTCTGAAAACTAGACAACCGAGCGTAGTGATAACAGAAAGCACTCAGCAAAGTTACATGTTAGCGGATGAGACAAGCCTTAAATAATGCACCAATCTGAGTCTTCAATCGCCGCGTTGAGAAGCCCTCCCAAGACCTCCCCAAAACCTCACAGGGCCCCCGCGAAAACGAAAGCCCTTTCAGTTGTGACCCCCAAGGCTCTCCGAGCCTAGGCCTTTCCCAGCTCGGCAGGATAATCGAAGGTCTCCCTGAGACTGAATCTGGAGGGCAAGACCGGTAAGCTTCAGGTGCGAGCCCAGGGCCCTGGACTGGACGTGGGCGATCCGAGGGTCCGGAATCGAGCTGAAGGAACCGCTCCAACCCGGCGGAAACCACTCCCACGGCCCGCGCTCTGCGGTCGAGCTGTCCCGCCCGCCCCGCGCGTGGGGCTGCGCCCGGGCGCGCGGACTACAGATCCCAGCTCCTCTGCGCGGCGCACAGCGGGCGCAGGCGCAGGCGCAGTCACAGGCTGGGCATATATAAACCTGCCGCCGGCGGCCCTACGTCCTTTCTCCCGGCCCTCGCTCTTCTGGCATCTGGCAGTGGAAGGAGCGGCGAGGCCCGCGCCGTAGCCTCCTTAGTTCGCTTCTATGGGCCCTCACTTGTCCGGGCTGCCTCTCCAGGCCGCGGGATGTAGAGCACCGGGCCGGGCCTCTTGGCCTGGGCTGCCGAGGTCCTGAAGGCCACGACGGCCACCTTGCGCAGTGAGACGGGTCAGCACCGGCGGGCGGTGCCCTCTTCCAGCCTCCGCCGGCGTTGCCATGCGCTGGCATCCGACCCGTGAATGAGGCGAGCCGGCGGCCGGGTGCACGAAGCGAACTGGGTATGCAAGTCGGCACTTGGGCATTGAAATCCTGATGACCTAATTTGGGGAATAACACCAAGCGATTGGCCTGAGTTAACTGCAGTGTGACCTTGGGCAAGTGACGTAGCTTTCTGGAGGGCACCTTGCTATGAATGTAAGGACAGGAGTTTCAGGAGGACGGGTTTTGGGGTCATTCAGACGCTCTTTTCCTGCCCCTTCCCCCTCCTGCGGTGCTTGGGATTGAACTCCCGCCCATGCAAGACTGGGACACAGTGCCGTATAGTGGTCCTTAGGGCTTCCAGGATGGCTGATATCGTTTGGTAGCCAATAATGGACAGGATTAGGTGAGGCAGGTCGGCTGAGCTTGGTTTGGCGATGAGGTTCTGCGGCTTCCGTTGCCGCGTGGCCCTTATCGAAGCTGCAGCTGCTTCCACATAGCTGCTGTGGTCAAAAAGGAGCCCAGAGCAAGTTTTCCTTGACGGTCGCCGTTCTGTTTGCTGTAACTGATCTGCAACATTTTGGGAAAAGACAGTTTCATTGTACTTGGCATTTCTTAGGGATGGCTGGAGATCTTTACTAATATTGGCATGTTTACATAGATCACCTGAAACGTTGGGGTCTTGAATGTAGAGTTACCAGGACGAGGTTTTTTTTTTTTGGAAAGCAACTAGTTGAGCCCAGGAACCAGAATGGACGTGCATCTGGGAGTGTGTTCGGGATGCCTGTTCTGGAAAGATCCAGTGGCATAGAGGATGGCAGTACTTTGGTCTCTGTCCTGAAAAGCTAAGTCATCAGTGTCAGGACTAAAAGCCGGACAGACCTTTTAAGATAAGATTATTCAGGACAGTTCTGCTTTCATTTACCACAGCTGTGCCAGATGAAGATTCCGTAACGGCTGTGGCGAGTGGGGACTCCAGGGGTCATGGCAGTGATGAAATGAGACAGCTTCAGGACTTGGTAAGTTGCTTTTGGAGCTACTGTGGGGAACTCCCTGGTGGAACAGTACAGCATGTTTCCAAGGGCTGTGGCTGGTGTGGCCATGGGATCTCCAACTGCATGCCAGAGCAACGGAGAGACTTTGACAGCTCAGGTCAGCACAATACCTGCAGCTGCCACTCGCCTTTCCTATAATGTCGTCAGCACCTGGGCTGGAAGCCTGCCACCTGAGTCCAGATGTGTTCCACGAACTTCCATGTAGGTGATTGTATTGGATCAACTGATTAGAGCTTTCATAGTAAGCTTTTGTTCTGCAGGTTGCCCCCAGGTTTCCTGGAGGTGTGTGATATTGAAGAGTGAAAAGACCAGCTTTTTCTGGAGTTGTGCTTTAGGTTAAGGTAACGTTACTGGTAAAGTTACACTTGACCCTCTGGTTCCCTTTCCCATCGGATCTGAACACTGGTCTTGGTGGTCGTAAAAGGAGGAAAAGTAATACTGAAGCTGGCCTCAGTGTTCTAGTCCGATGTATAACACATGGGCTAGTTTCAAACAGGGGTGAATTCTTTGATATTGTTTGGTCTTACCCTGTACAATGGGGGATAATCTGAGGATAAAAGAGGATAAGTGTGATACTGTGTGCAATTGATGTAGGAATTGCTGAGTTTTTTTTTTTTTTTAATTTTTTCTTAGTTGTAGATGGACACACATCTTTATTTTATTGCTCTGTATGTGGTGCTGAGGATCGAACCAAGGGCCTCACACATGCGAGGCAAGCGCTCTACCGCTGAGCCACAATCCCAGCCCGCTGAATATTATTATATTTGAGAGGCGTTTTCTCTCTCTTTTTTTAGTGCTGGGGATTGAACTCGGGTACTCAACCACTGAGCCACATCCCCAGCCCTATTTTGTGTTTTATGTAGAGACAGGGTCTCACTGAGTTGCTTAGCGCCTTGCCATTGCTGAGGCTGGCTTTGAACTCGCAATTCTCCTGTCTCAGCCTCCCAGAGTGCTGGGATTACGGGCATGAGCCACCGCGCCCGCCGCGTTTTCTCTTTTTTTTTGGTACTGGGGATTGAACTCAGGGGTACTCGACCACTGAGCCACATCCCCAGCCCTATTTTGTGTTTTATGTAGAGCCAGGGTCTCACTGAGTTGCTTAGTGCCTCGCCATTGCTGAGGCTGGCTTTGAACTCGCGATTCTCCTGTCTCAGCCTCCCAGAGTGCTGGGATTACAGGCATGAGCCACCGCGCCCGGCGCGTTTTCTCTCTTGATGGAAGTTTTTTTTTTTTTTTTTTAAAGGTCTCTAACCAGCAAGTTGTCTTCATCTGTGATAACTGGCTACAGAGTTGGGTGAGTTAATGATTACTAAAGCTTTGTTATACCTTCTAGCTTTGGACAGTGCTATTGCAAACCCTGTCCTTAAGGAGTGTGGCTAATAGAATGTAAGGTTACTGTGGTCTGTATGGAAGTTTTAGCATTTTAATAAAATACATTTACATCTGACCTTCCTTGGATGCTACCTTTGTTAGTTGTTTGTGACCAGGGGACAGAGAAACATTTTATCTGTTAGATTTGCCATAAACCCAGCTTCTGAAAGTAGCAGAGGGAACAGCTCTGCTCCTTGGGCAGGAAGGACTGAGCTCTAGATAGTCCAGTGGCTGGAGGTCATGCCATAATTTTTTGTGTGACCTCATCTTTCCCTAACCCTGGGAGAATGGGAGGTAGATTAGTGGATAGAAACAACTAGTTAAGATATTTTTAGGCTCACTGGTCCAGGATGAAACCTAATCTGAGTGGACATCTGTGGATGAGAAATGCGGATATGGGACTGAGACCAGTTCTTGGGGAAGTGCCTGGGTGGGGATTAACCAGGGCAGTGCTAACACATGGGCTTACACTTCCTTTTCAGGAAAGCACCATGAGAAGGAAGAGGCAAACAAAAAGATGACCAGTTATTAAAGAAGAAAAACAGTTAAGCTTTGTAAGCAGATTTTTTTTCTTTGCAAATACTGTATCTGATGTACATCTGTAACTGTCAGTAAACAGTAAAAGACTTTGGAAGTGTTTATCCCTCTGGTTGTTGCTTATTCCTCATTTAATATCCCGTAGATGCAAACTGAACTATAATCCAGTCCCTTTGTAAAACAGGTTGATCAATTTTGTGACTGGGCCTGAGACTGTTTAGATCCTTGAGATCTTTTAAGTTTTTTAGCCTAAAGCAGCAACTCTACCCACCACTCCAATCCCTCTGATGCAGAATTAATTGGAAGAGATGCAGATTTTATAAACCGTAGACATTGTAGAAGTGTCTGGTACTGGATGTACTTGAAAAGGGATGGGTAGGAGGCTGGCATGAGGTTTGCCTTAGCACTGTGTCATTTTATCACATTACCTTGTCTGAGCCACCATGTCTTCTGTAAAACAAGGATATCTACTTAAGCAGTTAAGGCCAAGGGGTGGGGGACTTCAGACACATGACACGATGTCTTTCAACACACTTTGCATAGGCTACTCAGAAACACCCACTATTGGGGCAAGTTCCAAGTTTTGAGCCTTTCTAGATTCAGCCACTGCATTTTGGAAAGCAGGTGAGCAGGTAACTGAGGGTTGGATCCAGGAGCACTTTACCATTAAGCTACATCCCCTGCACTTTGGGACAGGTTCAAAGTTGCTGAGGCTGGCCTCCAACTTTTGAGTCTCCTGCCTCAGCCTCCAGAATTGCTGGAATTACAGCTATGATGCCCAGCTGCCAGGTTTTTTTTTTTTTTTTTGGTACCAGGGATTGAAATCCCAGGTGGCTTTGTACAAAGTGCTGGGGTTATAGGTGTGTGCCACCGGCTCAGTCTTGTTTTTAGCCAAACTGCTGAGACTGGCTTTGAATTTATAATCCTGCCTTGGCCTCCAAAGTAGCTGGGATCACAGGTACTCACCACCGGTGTTCAGCTGCCATCCCATCACTTCTACCAACACATGACTCTTCAGTGAGCCATGCCTTTCCTAGCCTGCCTGCTAGACTTGGAGCCTTTGTTGGGAGAGACCTAGTATACCACAGACCCTGCTGACAGCAGGTGCTCCACAAATTGTGACCCAAGAAATTTAGATGCTTGAGAATGACTTTTAAACCAGGGCTTAGTAAGTGAATCATGATCCACTTGTTGATCCCAAACTCCTTTCTCCAGGAGCGTGTGTGCCAATATACCACGAGGGCAAATGACTCTAGTTCAATGAAATACCTGTTTGAACCTTGTAGAACCGTTGGTCCCTTGGTTTTCACACTCATGGTCCTCTACAAATAAGAGGCATCAGAGTTGCAGAAGTAGTAATAATCTTAGGAAATCATTAAAATCTTACAAATCATTTCCAAAAGCAAAAGTGTTCACAATTTTTAAGTTATAGTCCATCCGAGCTTGTCTTTTGTCCTGGTTACATCATGGCAGGGATCTCCGAAGACACAGTGTCCAAGGGCTGCCAGTGGCAGTCCATCAGTGCATCATACAGCTCCTCACTCTGCTCCATGAACTCCTTGTTGGCCTCAGTCACGTCCAGCTGCGGCATGGGGTCTAAGAGAAAAGCAAAGATGGGGTCAGGGCAGGCTAAGGGAAGAGGCACAACGGCCACAAGGGATCTGGACCCATTTTCCTACTCCTAGGCCTCCTGGAGGAAAAAGGGCTCCAGGATGAAAATGATAATGTCCTTAGGGAATATAATACCTGTAGTGGTGTCTCTTTTTTCCTTCTATATTTATTTTTTCGTACCAAGGATTGAACTCGGGGTACTTGCCCACTGAGCCACATCCCCAGCATTTTTTTTTTCTTTTTATATTTTTTAGTTGTCAATGGATCTTTTGTATGTGGTACTGAGAATCGAACCCAGTGCCTCATGCATGCTAGGCAAGTGTTCTACCACTGAGCCACAATCCCAGCGCCCCCAGCCCTATTTTGTGTTTTATTTAGAGACAGGGTCTCACCGAGTTGCTTAGTGCCTCACTGTTGCTGAGGCTGGCTTTGAACTCACGATTCTCCTGGCTCAACCTCCCTAAATACTGGGATTACAGGCAGGCGCCACCACGCCAGGTTTCCTTCCATATTTATTAAAACTACATCTATATCTAGTAATCATATGCCTTGGATTTTTTGGTCTGGTCCTCATTTCAAATTTGGGCTTGAGAAATCTGACCAAAATCGCTGAGTTGGGCCAAGGGTATAGCTCCATGGGTAAGTGCTTGCAGTGTGCAAAAGCCCGGGTCTGATCCCCAGCACACACACAGCTGCTGCATACAAAGTATGACCTCAAGGAACTGACAACTGTCTGATAAAATAACTGGTCAAGCTGGATGCTATAATCCCCACTACTTGGAAAGCTGAGGCAGCATCATTGCAGATTTGAGGCTAGCCTAAGCAATTTAGGGAGTACCTGTCCCCACCAATAAAAAGGCTGAGGATGTACATAAGTGATACAGTGCCCCTGGGTTTGATTCCCAGTACTGTGGGTGGGGGGGAACTGTCAATAAAGTAAAAAAATAACATGTGAGAAAATGTTTGCAAGTCATACATGAGACAAGGGAATACTATCCAGAATAAGATATAAAGAACTCTAGTAACACAACAGTAAAGAAAAAAACAATTAAAAAATAAGCTGGGGGCTGGGATTGTAGCTCAGCAGTAGAGCGCTTGTCTCGCATGCATGCGGCCCTGGGTTCGATCCTCAGCACCACATACAAAGCAATAAAATAAAGACACTGTGTCCATCTACAACTAAAAAAAAATATTAAAAAAAATAAGCTGGGTGCGGTGGCTCAAGCCTGTAATCCCAGCACTTAGGGAGGCTGAGACAAGAGAATCACGAGTTCAAAGCCAGCCTCAGCAATGGCGAGGTGCTAAGCAACTCAGTGAGACCCTGTCTCTACATAAAACAAAAATAGGGCTGGGGATGTGGCTCAGTGGTCAAGTACCCCTGAGTTCAATCCCTGGTACAAAAAAAAAAAAAATAGGGCTGGGGATGTGGCTCAGTGGTCGAGTGCCCCTGAGTTCAATCCCCAGTACCAAAAAACCAAAACAAACAAACAAACAAAAAAAAATGAGATACCACTGCAAACCCAGTAGGGCACTTAACAATGAAAAACAGCAAGTGCCAGTGAGGATGTGGGGAAACTGGAATGTCAGACACACTGGAAGGAATGTAAAATGCAGCAACGACTATGGAAGTCTGTCAAATAAACTGGTTAAACAGTTCACCAAATCATCCACACCTAGATATACACCCAAAAAGAAATGAAAATTCTTTGCCCACAAGGAAACGTGTCCATGAATATTTATAGTAGCACTACTCATAGTAGCCCAAGGTGAAAACAAGCCACATGTCCATCCATTGATGAATGGATAAACAAAATGCATGGGGGCTGCGGGTGTGGCTCAGTGGTGGACACTTGCCTAACGTGTGAGGCACTGGGTTCAATTCTCAGCATTGCATATAAATAAATAAAATAAAGGCCCATCAACAACTAATTTAAGCCAGGCGTGGTGGTGCAAGCCTGTAATCCCAGTACTTAGGGAGGCTGAGACAGGAGAATCACGAGTTCAAAGCCAGCCTCAGCAATGGCGAGGCGCTAAGCAACTCAGTGAGACCCTGTCTACATAAAACACAAAATAGGGCTGGGGATGTGGCTCAGTGGTCGAGTGCCCTGAGTTCAATCCCATCCCTGGTAACAAAAACAAAAAACAACGCCTCCCCCCTAAAAAAACCACTATGCTAAATGAAAGATGCTATTCTAAAGAAACCACATATTACATATGATTTTATTTAAAACTCCTAGAAGAGGCGGGTGTGGTGGTGCACGCCTGTAATCCCAGCGGCTTGGGGAGGCTAAGGTAGGAGGATCATGAGTTCAAAGCCAGTCTCAGCAGAAGTGAGGCACTAAGCAACTCAGTGTAACCCTGTCTCGAAATAAAATATTAAATAGGGCTGGGGATGTGGCTCAACGGTTGAGTGTGCCTGAGTTCAATCCCTGGAACCCCTCTCCCCCCAAAAAATCCTAGATGCTGGATGTGGTGGTACATACCTCTAATCTCAGTCTGAGGTAGGAGGATTGCAATTTCAAGGATAGCCTCAGCAACTCAGGCTCTAAGCAACTTAGCAAAACCCGGTCTCAAAAAAAGATAAATAAGGTCTGTGGCTGTGGCTCAGTGGTAGAGTGCTTGCCTCGCATGCGTGAGTCACTGAGTTCGATCCTCAGCACCACATAAAAATAAATAAAGATATTGCATCCACCTACAACTAAAGAAAACAATTTAAAAAAAAAAGATAAATAAAAAGGGCTGGAGATGTGGCTCAGTGGTAAAGCACTCCTGGGTTCAATCCCTAGTACCCCCACCCCCCAAAAAAGTCCAGACAAAAAGTATACGAGGGGCTGGGATTGTAGCTCAGCGGTAGAGCGCTTGCCTCGCATGCGTGAGGCCCTGGGTTCGATCCCCAGCACCACATACAAAGCAATAAAATAAAGACATTATGTCCATCTACAACTAAAAAAATATTAAAAAAAAAAAAAAAAGTATACGAGTGGTTTTCAGGGGCTGGAGGAGGGGTATAGAGAGTGACTGATAATGGCTGTAGGGTTTCTTTTAGGGATGAGAAAATGTTCTGGAACTAGTAGTAGTGGCTGCACAACTCTGTGACTATTTGAAAAACCACTGAATTGTGTGGACATTTTCAAAGGGCTCAGAACTCACACTTCTGGCTTTAAACTTTGCTATTATCATTGTCTGGCTTTCTCAGGAGAATATAAGTTCCTCCAGAGCAGACTTTACCTTGCATTCCTCAGAATCTAGCTGAAGCACAGTGCCAATCACAAAGCAATCACGTGATAACCATTGACAGAGGAATGAATGAATGGATTCTTTCTTACCTTCCAATGCATCATCTCCAACTTCTTCATATGTCTGTCAAGAGAACAGAGAGGGAAGTGAGGAGCCTGACAATATCCTGGCCCATGAACACGATGGCTTGTTTTTAATAAAAACTGGGTCACTTTAGCTCTCTTACTTTTTCTGAAGCCCAAGCCTCATTACTAATCCCATCCTGGAGAATGACTCATTTCTAGAGAAGAAAAATAACCCAAGAGTGCCAGCTTGCCAAATCAGTTACCTGCATGGTGCTCTGGGTGTAGCCATATTGGGGGTAGCTGTAGCTGTAGCTGCCTGTGTTCTGGTCATAGCCCCACTGGGCATAGTAGTTCTGGTACTGTTGGTAATACTGGTTATAGCTGTAACTATACATCTGGCTATATTCCACTGGCTTTACGCGGCTCCTTAAGTGAAGAAATAAAAACAAATGTAAGCAGACATTTATATAACATTTCCTATGTGGTCAGGGACTGTTCTAATGCTTTACGCAGATTAACTCATTTAATCCTCAGAAAAAGCTGTGCAATTAGTATAATGTTACTCCTACTTCACAGATGAGGAACTGAGAGATTAATAATTGGTCCACAGTCACACAGGTACTAAGAGATTCAAACCCAGGCACTGTCTCCTGAACCCATGTATTTAAGCTAGTCTCTAATGGTTAGGTTTGTCTATCTTATCAAAGTCAGGATCAATTTTTCTCTCCCTTCTCAAGATCTTGGGAGGTTATTTTTTTCTGCCAGCTACAAAAGTCAGGTAAACATGGCCAGAGAATTTGGATTTAGGATGATCCAAGAAGTATTTCAAACTACAGAGTTTTTTGTTTGTTTGTTTTTTAAATTTTGAGACAGGGTATCATTGGTTGTTTAGGGCCTCATTAAGTTGCTGAGGTTGGCTGTGAACTTGAGATCTTCCTGCCTCAGCCACCTGAGCCACTGGGATTATAGGTGTATGCTACCACATTTCCTACCAAACACCAAAACAAAATAAATAATATTCCACTAGTCTTACCACTGTGGTTCATTGGGGTCATCTTTTGTGTGTGTGTGTTGGGGATCAAATTCAAGGCTTTGCATATGCTAAACATGAGCTCTACCAGTGAACTACATCCATAGTCACAGCACCATCTATTTAAGTAGCTACTGTGGATTTGTGATAATTATTGTTCATCTGTGGTCACCTAATTTAAGTCCCGCACAGCTCTATAATAGAGCTGTTATTTATTATTCTCATTATACAGATGAGGATATTTAAGTCTCTAAAAAGGTGAGTGATTTCCCAAAGCCATGCTTTAGTCTAGAGCCACACTGAACTCCTAAGACTTACATTCCTAGTATTACACCATTACACACAGCACTTGCTCTGACAAGCTCACAACATCTTGTCTGTCTACATCTTTTTTTTTTTTGATACCAGGGATTGAACTCAGGGGCACTCGACCACTGAGCCACCTCCCCAGCCCTATTTTGTGTTTTATGTAGAGACAGTGTCTCACTGAGTTGCTTAGCGCCTCGCCATTGCTGAGGCTGGCTTTGAACTCGCAATTCTCCTGTCTCAGCCTCCCATAGTGCTGGGATTATAGGCGTGTGCCACTGCACCCGGCTTGTCTTCTATATCTTGCATTCATCAATCAGGGCTGAAGCCCAGTGTTGGTGTAAAACTTTTCCCTTCTCAGTGCAAAGTAGCCATAGCTGCTATTAACCAAAATCAGAATGCCAAGACCATAAAGAATCCATTACCCTCAATGACATAAAAACCACATGTGAACAGGCACATGAAAGAGGCCCAGGGTCTGACCAGTGGTCCTGGATGAGAGGAATCACAAAAATGTAACTCAAGCTCAGTATGTGGCAATGTGTTTCCAGTCATTGTTCTCTAAAGGGCTCCAGAGTGTGTTATAAGTGCAAATAAACATGCACAGGAGACGGAAGCTGACCCTACCATGCCACTGGTTGGTTTATAAGGAGAATCATAAGGGTTCCATAGAATGGAACACAATTCTGCCCTCATTTGGACTCTACAGTCAAGCTAGATGGGTAGTCAAGCCATAAGCAGAAGCTGAATACCATACAGATAAATCCCTGTTATTGGAACTACAAATGCTATAAGCCTGAGTAAACTCTTTTTAAATTCCTTGCAAGTTCAATGTCTGCTTAGTAAGCAGGACTCAGCCAGAATTGTCAGGTGGACTCCATGTCTGACTGCCTAAAGCAATTCCCCTCTACACACATGGTTCAATGAAGTATACTGGCAGAGACAGACTCCTGTTCCCTGCCTAGCGTTAAACTGGGCACTCTTGCTACTCATCTCTGATTCCCCTTTCATGATTTCAAGGATATCTGCCACTCTTCTGACATGTTAAGGAAATTGAAGGTACAGTCTCCCTGGCCTGGGTCTGGTTTTGCCTTCATCAGACAATTATGGCATTTCTGTTCTGTTTCTTTTCTTTTTTTTTTTTTGGTACTGGAGATTGAACTCAGGGGCACTCGACCACTGAGCCACATCCCCAGCCCTATTTTGTGTTTTATGTAGAGACAAGGTCTCACTGAGTTGCTTAGCGCCTCGCTGTTGCTGAGGCTGGCTTTGAACTCATGATTCTCCTGTCTCAGCCTCCCTAAGTGCTGGGATTATAGGCTTGAGCCACCGCGCCTGGCTTTTTTCTTTTTTTTTAATATATACATATCTTTAGTTGTACACAATACCTTTATTTATTTATTTTTATGAGGTGCTGAGGCTCGAACCCAGTGCCTCACACGTGCTAGGTGAGTGCTCTACCACTGTGCCACAACTCCAGCCCTCTGTTTTGTTTCTTTACATACAGAGGTTATAATCAAATTCTCAAAGACAACTCTGATCACCTTCATTCCTGGGTTTGAGGGCATCTCCCCTTTGGCAGGTACCAATCACTGACAACAATATCCAACAAGGAATAGACAGAACAGATTATAATCTCTTTGTTTCTCTTGTTTACTCCGTATCTCCAAACTCTAGGACTGGGCCTATGTAGTTGCAGGGACTCAGTAATTACTGACTGAACAAATGATATCAGAAACAGTCAAACTGGTGTATATTACAGCAATTGCTGAACAGAATGTACCACAAAAGAAGATTCTAAGTCAGGTGTAGAGGTGCATGCCTGTAATCTCAGCTACTTGGGAGGCTGGGAAACTTAGTGAGACCTTGTTGCAAAAACAACAACAAAAAAGGGATGTGACTCAGTGGTAAGGCGTTTGCCTACCATGTCCAAGGCTCTTGGTTCAATTACCAGTATGGGGCAGGAGGTGGGGAGCATATCCTCAAGTTTAATTATTTATTTATATTTGCAGTGATAGGGATTGAACTTGGGGCCTTCTACATGCTGGGCAAGCACTCTACCACTGAGCTATATCCCCAACCCTACCTTGCATTTTATTTTAAAACATTATTGGCAGGGGGTAGTTCAGTATGGAGTGTGCTTAGCAATCACGGAGCTCTAGGTTCAATACCCGGCACAACCTCACTCATATAAATATACAATGACTGTGCAACTGTATGGAAAACTGTATGTACTAAGTAAACCAGAAAACAAACCCAAAGAATGTTTTGTTTTCTTTTTTCCCACCATCATACCTGGATGGTTCTTGTAATTAAAAAAATGAAGGGCTGAGCTAGGCATAGTAGCACACACCTGTAATCCCAGCAACTCAGGAGACTGAGGCAGGAGAATAACAAGCTTAAGGCCAGTCTGTAATTTAGTGATATCCTGTCTCAAAATAAAATAATGTATCCATGTAACTCAGTAGTGGGATGCTTACCTACCATGTAATAATGTAATGTAATTATAGCATGTATAATCTTACAGCACCTCCAAAAACAGATAAATAAATAAAATAAAATCTATGCTGTGTAAACTGAGTCTTACAAAAATCATATGAAGAAGTTTTAAACTGAGAAATTGTATTTACCAGGGGTGCCATATCCCCAACCCTTTTTCTTTTTTATTCTGAGACAGGGTTTCGCTAAGTTTTTCAGGACCTCACTAAGTTGCTGAGGCTGGCTTTAAACTCGTAGTCCTCCTGCCTTGGCCTCCTGAGTTGCTGAGATTACATGTGTGTACCACTGCCTTTATTTTTCATTTTGAGACAGGGTTTCACCAAGTTGCCCAGGCTGACCCTAACAAACTTATGATCTTCCTGCCTGAAGTTCCCAGGTTACTGGGATTACAGGAGTGCACTACCACACCTACTGAAATTATAGTAATTTTGGAGTAATGTAATTATGAGGAAATTTTTCTCTTTTAAAAATTATTGCTAGCTGGTGTGGCACATGCCTCTAATTCCAGCTTTTTGGGAGGCCAAGGCAGGAAGATTCCAAGTTTAAGGCTAGCTGGGCAATTTAGTAAGACCCGGTCTCAAAAGAAAAAAAAAAAAAAATGCCAGGCATGGTGGCACAAGCCTGTAATCCTAGCACTTAGGGAGGCTGAGACAGGAGAATCACGAGTTCAAGGCCAGCCTCAGCAATGGTGAGGTGCTAAGCAACTCAGTGAGACCCTGTCTCTACATAAAACACAAAATGGGGCTGGGGATGTGGCTCAGTGGTTGAGAGCCCCTGAATTCAATTCCCAGCACCAAAATAAGTACATAAATAAATAAATAAATAAAACACAAAATAGGGATGGCAGCCGGGCGCGGTGGCTCACGCTTGTAATCCCAGCACTTAGGGAGGCTGAGACAGGAGAATCGCGAGTTCAAAGCCAGCCTCAGCAATGGCGAGGCACTAATCAACAAAATAGGGCTGGGGATGTGGCTCAGGGGTCGAGTGCCCCTGAGTTCAATCCCCAGTACCAAAAAAAAAAAAAAGGAGGGGATTAAGGATGTAACTCCATGGTAGAGTACCCCTGGAGAAATCACTCAGGTTGATCTTCGTTCAGTGTATTATTATTTTCTGTTTTTGGGGGGTGAGCATACCAGGGATTGAATCCAGGGATGCTTTATCACTGAGCTACATACTCAGCCCTTTTTAAAAAATATGTTATTTAAAGACAGGATCTTGCTGAGTTGTTTGGTGCCTTGCTAAATTGCTGAGGCTGGCTTTAAACTTGTGATCCTCCTGCCTCAGCC
The DNA here is from genome assembly GCA_028644305.1 of Xerus rutilus. Taxonomy (NCBI): domain Eukaryota; kingdom Metazoa; phylum Chordata; class Mammalia; order Rodentia; family Sciuridae; genus Xerus; species Xerus rutilus. The sequence continues at coordinate 18,458,113 of CM053400.1, read as the reverse complement.
TTCCAAGCAACTGGGATTACAGGCGTGAACCACCACACCTGGTATCACTCAATGTATTAAACATAGTTAAACCACAAAGAATCCTCAAATCATTTTGAAAAAACAGTTATTCCCAGCAGCTTTGGAGGCTGAGGCAGAAGAATTGCAAGTTCAAAGCCAGCCTCAGCAACTTAGCAAGATGCTGAGCAACTCAGCTCAATCCCTACCAAAAAGAAAAAAGAAAGGGGCTGAGGTTGTGGCTCAGTGGCAGAGTGCTTGCCTTGCATGTGTGAGGCACTGGGTTCAATCCTCAGCACCACATAAAAATAAATAAACAAAATAAAGACACTGTGTCCATGTATAACTAAAAAAATATTTAAAAGAAAAAAGTAAAAAAGAATAACAGTTATTTAGAAGCCCTACCCTAAGAGTTCAGCTACACTTTGATTTTTTTATTTGTTTTTTTTTTTTAGTTGTTAATGGACCTTTATTTTATTTATTTGTATGTGGTGCTGAGAATCGAACCCAGTGTCTCGCACATGCCAGGCAAACGCTCTGCCACTGAGCCACCGCCCCAGCCCTACACTTTGATTTTTTGTTCAGAAGTTTTCAGCCTTGGCACTAATATTGTGTGTGTGTCACATAATTCCTTGCTGTGAAGGCTGCCCTCTGCATTGTAGGATGTTTAGCAGCAATCCTAGCTGCTACCTACTAGACGCCACTCTCAATTGTGAGGGTATCTGTAGATGCTGACAATATCCTCTTAGGGGCTCAATTGCCCCCAGTTGAGAATCAATGCCTTGGTTAAATAATGAAGCTATTTCTCTGCTACTCAGAGAAAAGTTGTCTTACATCTGCTCAAGAAATCTCCTTGAGCTGTGCATGCCTGTAATCCCAGCATCTCTCAGGAGGCTAAGACAGGAGGATCACGAGTTCAAAGCCAGCTTCAGCAAAAAGCAAGGCACTAAACAACTCAGTGAGACTCTGTCTCTAAATAAAACACAAAATAGGGCTGGGGATGTGGCTCAGTGGTCAAGTGCCCCTGAGTTCAAGCCCCGGTAACTCCCCAAAAAGAAATCTCCTTGGACTTGTTAGGAAAGGATTTCCTACCTAGAAAAGGCAGAAAGAGTTTTCTTCCTAGCATGACAAATCTAACAGTGACATATATAATATTCTACAAGGGGTTTAGAATTCATTCTTAGCCATTTCCATAGCAAGGGACATTCACAGGTTTGTAGGTTTCATTAATATAAACAAGGCTAACACTGGAAGCAACTTTTTTCCTTCGGCTCAATTTTTATAAATTCTATGGATAGATTCCCAGCAGCAACACCACTGGAAAGAACAGGAACATGGGCACTACCCAGCTTATAGCACTGCTGCCAGAAATGTCTGAATATATCTGCCTCCCTCAGTCACAGCTATCCCCAGGTATAAGGCTCTGAAGGGGTGAGGTTATACTAGTTCATCTCTAATACACAGCACCCACCCTGCCAAAGGCAAATGTTTGGTAACTGACTTGAAGTCAGCCTTCCTGCAGCCACCCATCCATGTGGATGCCCTGAGTCTCAGCAAACAGATACGGAATGTGGGTGGGATGAGTCCAGGGCCCTCCGCCCTCCCTACCGACTCACGCTTTAGGGATTGCCACACTCAGTCGCACAGGTTTAGACCCCAGTCCTACTGCTCCCTGGCACTCCGTCAGGGCTCGTTTCTGTTCCAGTTCATCTGTGAACTTCACAAAACCATAACCCCTGCAGGGGAAAAAAACCCAATACACTCTTTAGGTCACAAATGTGATGAAGTTTTAAGAATGGAAGCATGGAAAAAAGGGAAGGGTTAGAAGGTGGGCGGGGAGGAGGAAAAGAAAAGGGGCTAAGAAGAAAGAGTCTATCAATCTGGGAAGGGATGAGAGTCCCGAGAGTGAAGCTGTCCATAGAACAGAGCCAGATTCAAGTACTGGACAATCCTGAAATCTGTAGGAATTCCTACTTTCAGTGGGATTTCTTCCTTCCTAATCTACGGGAAAATAACAAATTTTTTTTTTTTTTTTTTTTTTTTTTGGTACTGGAGATTGAACTCAGGGGTACTCGACCGCTGAGCCACATCCCCAGCCCTATTTTGTGTTTTATGTAGAGACAGGGTCTCACTGAGTTGCTTAGCACCTCGCCATTGCTGAGGCTGGCTTTGAACTCGCGATTCTCCTGTCTCAGCCTCCCTAAGTGCTGGGATTACAGGCCTGAGCCACGGCGCCCGGCTTGGAAAATAACAAATTATCGGTATAACCGTGGTAGTAGCAGTAATAGTAACAGTTGAAGAAGTCTGTTCCACAAATATTTCCAAAGACTTCTTTGTACCTCTGGAACTGTATGGGTATAGCAGTCATAGAGACTTGGTTTCTGCTCTCCTGAGCTCATGTTCTTGTTGGGGAATAAACTAGAGATAGGCAACATTTATTGAACATTAATTATTTCCCAGGTACTGTACTGAATATTTTTCCAGGGTTATCTCATCAAACTGTCCAACAATCACATGAAGATAGTATCCAACTTTTTACTAAAGAGGTAGCCAAAGTTATACATAGTAGAAGCATAATTCAAATCCACCTATGTCAGACTCCCAAAGCCTGTGCTTTTCTTGTCAGTACTACAGGGATCAACAATAAGCCTCCTTGGGCTGGGGTGTGGCTCAGTGGTAAAGAGCATTTGCCTAGCATGTGCAGCACTGCCATTAAAAAAACAAACAAACAAAAAACAGTCTTTCTTGAAGTTTTTCCCTTTCTATTCATTTTTTAAATTAACCAATTAATTAATTAATATTATTTTTTGGTACTAGGGATTTAACCGGGGTGCTTTACCATGAGTCACACCCCCAGCCCTTTTTATTTTTATACTTTTTTTTGTGGGTGGACAGGATATCTTTATTTTATTTTTATGTGGTGCTGAGGATCAAACCCAGTGCCTCACGTGTGCTAGGCGAGCACGCTACCACTGCACCATAACCCCAGCCCCCTTTTATTTTTTATTTAGAGACAGAGTCTCACTGAATTGCTTAGGGCCTCACTCAGTTGTGGAGGCTGGCTTTTTTTTTTTTTTTTTTTAAATATTTATTTATTTTTTTTTAGTTGTAGGTGGACAGAATATCTTTATTTTATTTTTATGTGGTGCTGAGGATCGAACCCAGTGCCTCACGCCTGCTAGGCGAGCACGCTACCACTGCGCCATAACCCCAGCCCCGCGGAGGCTGGCTTTTAATTTGTGATCCTCCTGCTCAGCCTCCTGGGTTGCCAGGATTATAGGCATGTGCTACTACATCCGGCTGTTTTTCACTTTTTGAAGTGAAAAACTTCTAACTAGACTGAAAGGCTCAGTAAAAATAATAAATACAACAGCAAATATCCATAGAGCATTTTCTATGTGACTTACTAATATCCTTTAATCCTTATCCTTATATCAATCCTATAAGAGATACTATTAGCCCCATTTTACAGACAAGAAAATAGGGGCCGAGAGGCTTGAAATAACTTGCTTACTGCATTGTCCTTCGCCAGTATTACAGCTGGGATTCAAACCAGTTTGGCTCCAGAGCCTCTGCTCTGAAGCAACATGCTAATACTTCTCCCAGAGGAGAAGAATCCTGACACAGAATCGGTTAAAGGTAGAGCCTTACTTAGACACGCCTGTCTGGTCCAAAACCACCTTGCCTCCCCGACAGGAGGGGTATACTTTGACGAAGAATTCATACAGCATGCCATCATCCACATCTGGGGTTAGGTCCCCAACAAAGAGGGAGTATTCAGGGCTGAGAGGAGAGAACAAGAGTCAGTGATAAAGAGCAAAAGCCCTGCTTTGCAGAGCTCTTTTGGCATATTCCAGATAAACTACAGGGCCTCTGTGGAAACACATCTGATGAGTGGACTTAACAAAGTCCCCACTCCCACTCCGGGATGGGGGATCAAACTCAGGGTTTCACGCATGCTAGGTTTACCCAGGTCTAATATGTTTTATTATAGTTCTGGCAGAAGAATTAGGGAATAGTCCCCTGCTTTAAATTCCTTACCTACTACATAGACCTGTCTAGTTTCAAGTATTACATGAATACAGATGGAGGGATAGGTCAGAGATATATCTTTGAAAAACTCAAAAGAGCCTGTAATTCCAGCACTTAGGGAGGCTGAGACAGGAGGATCGCGAGTTCAAAGCCAGACTCAGCAATGGCGAAGCACTAAGCAACTCAGTGAGACCCTGTCTCTACATAAAACACAAAATAGGGCTGGGGATGTGGCTCAGTGGTCAAGTGCCCCTAAGTTCAATCCCTGCTACCAAATAAACAAACAAACAAAATTCAAAAGAGAAAACTTTTTTGAAAGAAACTAGATGTTCTGTGTTCATTGCACATTTTTATTTTTTTATTATTTTTATTTTTGGTACTGGGGATTGAACTCAGGGGCACTCGACCACTGAGCCACATCCAAGCCCTATTTTGTGTTTTATGTAGAGACAGGGTCTCACTGAGTTGCTTAGCGCCTCAGCATTGCTGAGGCTGGCTTTGAACTCGCGATTCTCTTGTCTTAGCCTCCCTAAGTGCTGGGATTATAGGCTTGCGCCACCGCGCCTGGCTCATTGCACATTTTTAAATCAAATGTTAGAGTTTGAAGCCAGCGGGTAGTGGTGCATCCTTGTGTTCCAAGCTACTGGAGGATGGTGATTGAGGATCTTTCTTTCCCAAAAATTATGGGCCAGGGATATAGCTCAGTGGTATAGCATGTGCTTAACATGTACAAGACCCTGGGTTTAATCCCTAGCACCATGATAAATGGACAAACTTTTGTTATTATTTTATTTCAAGTATGATACATATTTCTTGTATAAAAGCAGGATACACAAAAGCAAAAAGAAAAATAAAATCACCAATAACCCAGCCATTCAAAGGCAATTACTATGAATGCTCTGATACACTTTTCTTTATTCTATAGTGTCTTTTTTTTTTTTTTTTTTTGTACTGGGGATTAAACCCAGGGGCACTTTACTTCTGAGCTACATCCCCAGGCTTTTTACTTTTTTGAGACAAGGTCTAGTTAAGTTGCTAATCTTGTGATCCTCCTTTCTCAGCCTCCCCAGTCACTGGGATTACAGGCGTATGCCACTGTGCCTGGCCCCAGCCCTTTTTTTGTACTGGAGATTGAACTCAGGGGCACTCGACCACTGAGCCACATCCCCAGCCCTATTTTGTGTTTTATTTAGAGACAAGGTCTCATTGAATTGCTTAGCACCTCGCTGTTGCTGAGGCTGGCTTTGAACTTGTGGTTCTCCCGTCTCAGTCTCCTAAAGTGCTGGGATTACAGGCGTGCGCCACCGTGCCTGGCGACATGTATTTATATTCACAGGAACTCAGAAGGCCGAGGCAGGAGATTCCTTTAGCCCAGAAGTTTGAGGCCAGCCTGGGCAACATGGTGAGAGTCTATCTCTAAAACAAACAAAAACAAAAATAAAAAACAGGGGCTGGGATTGTAGCTCAGTGGTAGAGCGCTTGCCTCGAATGCGTGAGGCCCTGGGTTCGATCCTCAGCACCACATACAAAAAGCAATAAAATAAAGATATTGTGTCCATCTACAACTAAAAAAAAAAAAATTAAAAAAAATAAATAAATTTAAAAAAAAATAAAAATAAAAAACAAAAAAAAATCCCTACCAAAAACTGCATTGCCCTCATCTTGGTAACTCAATATTCTGCAACATGACTTTTTTTTTTGTTTTGGTACTGGGGATTGAATCCAGGGGCACTTAACCATTTAGCCCCATCCCCAGACCCTTTTAATATTTTATTTAGGGACAGGGCCTCGCTAAGTTGCTGAGGCTGGCTTTGAACCTGCAATTCCTCTTGCCTCAGTCTCTCAAACTGCTGGGATTATAGGCATGCACCATTGCGCCTGGCTCGATGAACACTTTTTTTTTTGGGGGGGGGGGCGTGCTGGGGATTGAACTCAGGAACACTTGCCACTGAGCCATATCTCTAGCCCTATTTTGTATTTTATTTAGAGACAGTCTCACTGAGTTGCTTAGCACCTCACTTTTGCTGAGGCTGGCTTTGGACTTGCAATCCTCTTGCCTCAGCCTCCTGAGCCACTGGGATTATAGGCATGCGCCACCATACCCAGCCCTCAATGAATACTTTTTTTTTTTTGGTACTGAGGATTGAACTCAGGGGCACTCGACCACTGAGCCACATCACCAGCCCTATTTTGTGTTTTATGTAGAGACAGGGTCTCACTGAGTTGCTTAGCGCCTCGCCATTGCTGAGGCTGGCTTTGAACTTGCGATTCTGTCTCAGCCTCCCTGAGTGCTGGGATTACAGGCTTGAGCCACCGCGCCCGGCTTCAATGAATACTTTTGAGGCTACTCTTTGCACACATTCTTGGATAAACTTGGAAAAGCAGGATTACAGGGTCAATGGGTACAAAACCTTTTAAAGCTTTTTTCTTTTTTTGGTACCAGGGATTAAACTCAGCGATACTCAGAGCCACATCCCCAGCCCTATTTTGTGTTTTTAAAAATTTTTTAGTTATACATGGACACAGTGTCTTTATTTTTGTTTTACTTATTTTTATGTGGTACTGAGGATCGAACCCAGTGCCTCACACGTGCAAGGCAAGCGCTCTGCCACTGAGCTACAACCTCAGCCCCTGTTTTGTGTTTTTTATTTAGAGACAGGGCCTAACTGAGTTGCTCAGCACCTCCTCGTTGCTGAGGCTGGATTTGAACTTGCAATTCTCCTGTCTCTGCCTCCCAAAGTGCTGGGATTACAGGCACTTTGTCACTGCACCCGGCTTTTTTTTTTTTTTTTTGTACCAGGGATTGAACTCAAGGGTACTCACCCACTGAGCCACATCCCCAGCCCTATTTTGTGTTTTATGTAGAGACAGGGTCTCACTGAGTTGCTTAGCACCTCCCCGTTGCTGAGGCTGGCTTTGAACTCACAATTCTCTTGTCTCAGCCTCCCTAAATGCTGGGATTACAGGCTTGCGCCACCACGCCTGGCATGCACCCGGCTTTTTTAAAGTTTTTAATACATTGTTTTAAAACTTTCAAAATGCAACCTGAAATGTCAATCAATTTATGTTGCTATAATAGGTAGCTTCTTACTGAATAAAACCTCAATAATGTGGAGAGTAACAAGGCAGAAGGCTCAGGGAGGGATCAGATATAGGAAAGCCCCCTGCCTCCTGTGGTGCTGGAGCTCAAACCCAGGGCCTTCAGCATGTTAGACAAGTACTCTACCAATAAGCTGCATCTCCAGCCTGTAGGGAAAAGACATGGCTGTGACATGATGCACTCTAGCAAGGTCCACCAATGGGGAAATGGAAACATGTCTTCCTCAGGAGCAGGCAAAGTGTAGGCAGCCAAATTTGGCTCTCCATCCTCCTTTGGCAATCATTGGCACAATGCCACATCTTGCCTCTGTGTAGACATTTCCTGGGGTTTGAAGCTACATTGAGCTGCTCTGTACTTACCTATTATCTGGTTGCTTCCCATAAGTGGCATAGTTCAGTTTAAAACGTTTTGCCTAGAAATTTAAAAACAAGGAAACTAAAACAGAGAAAGGTGTTTCAATAGTCAAACAATATTTGAAAAAAACTGAAATAAATTACCTTGGCCAAAACATCTCCCCCTCTCTAAGCCTCAGCCTTTTCTCCTGTATAAAATGAGGGGGTTGCACGGATGACCGTTAAGGGCACTGCCAGCTCCATGGTTCTATGAGCCCAGGTGTGCCAGCTGGTGCAGCAGCTGTAAGCTAAGTAACTGTGGGAAGAGCAGAATGTAACTCTCTTGAAATGGGTTCCTGCTGCTGCCAGCCTGTTCTAGTTTCTCAGTCAGGCAAAAGACCTAGAGTTTCAAGTCTTCTGTCATAGGAGGCAGTGATGCAGAGTGGAAAGAGCAAGGGTTTTGGAAGCAACCAATCTTCAGTCTGAATCCTGGCCTCTGCACTTACTACCTGTGTTGCCCTGGGTATGTTATTTACTTCCCTGGGATTCAGTTTCCTCTTATGTCAAAGATGACAATGCCTGCTGTACAGGGTTGTTGTGGGATTAAATAAAATGATGTAAATATACAGTAGGGCTTCAATAGCTGGTGGTAATCAATGACAATAAACATTATCACTATCTAAATGTCCTTACAGGTGTCGCTCCTGGAAGGGGTTTCCCATTAATTTTATGCAAACACTTCTCAGCTGTGGCCAAATCTGCAAATTCTACAAAGCAGTAGCCAGCTGGGATCCTGGAAAGAAAGCAGAGAAAGAGAATGGTTAATCCATTTTATTACATTGTCCCAGACGTGGAACACCTATAAAAACTTATATTGCATATAATATATAATATAGTTATTTAATCTGAATATAATGATTAACAATATAATAATACATGATAGGGGCTGCAGTTGTGACTCAGTGGTACAGCACTTGCCTAGCATTTGCGAGGCACTGGGTTTGATCCTCAGCAACACATAAAAATAAATAAAATAAAGGTACAAACAAAAAAAAATGTTAAAAAAAATAATAGATGGGCTGGGGTGGTGGCTCAGTGGTAGAGCACTTGCCTAGCATGTGTGAGGCACTGGGTTCGAGTCTCAGCACCACATATAAATAAATAAAGTTCACTGACAACTAAAAAACAAAAAATTAAAAAAGACATTTAAAAAAATACATGATAATCTCTAAATTATGAATTCTGACATTTTAATGCACCTATGTCAATTTCATTGAAATAGTCACAGAATTGAAAACTTGGGACTCAATGGGTTAAAGATACCCATAAGTCTTGGCCTAAAGGGAAGGAGAAATAGTTTTCTCATCAGAACCCACAGTTGTTGTTTTTTCCTGGGTACTAGGGATTGAACTCAGGGGCACTCGACCACTGAACCACATCTCCAGCCCTATTTTGTGTTTTTTTTTTTAAAATATTTTTTTAGTTGGAGATGGACACAATGTCTTTATTTTTTTTTTTTATGTGGTGCTGAGGATCAAACCCAGGGTCTCATGGATGCGAGTCAAGCGCTCTACCACCGAGCTACAATCCCGGCCCCCTATTTTGTATTTTATTTAGAGACAGGGTCTCACTGAGTTGCTTAGCGAGGGCTTTTTCCGAGGCTGGCTTTGAACTCATGATCCTCCGCCTAAGCCTCCCAAGCTGCTGGGATTACAGGTGTGTGTCACTGCGCCCCGCTTATCTCTATTTATTATACAGTATTTTTCTAAGCCACTTCAAAGCCTTTGTCAAGTGAGGCAGGATGTAAATAAAATGTGTCCACAGGTACCACCATAAGTAATAGCTAGAGTTTAGAGATTACTGGTAAGAAAAGATAGTTTCAAATCTTATTGCAAACTAAAATATGAGGACCTATGAAAATGTTTTTTTTTAAGGTTTATTTTAATTTTTGTTGTTATTTTATTTACTTGTATGCGATGCTGAGAATCGAACCTAGCGTCTCACACACGCTAGGCAAGCGCTGTACCACTGAGCTACAACCCTAGCCCTGAAAAGGTTTTAGAAAGCAGAAAGTGTTACAGAATGAATTTTCATACCAGTAGCTGATTATTTGGGGTTTTCTGTTTATAAAATCAGGAATAGAAATTTTCAGAACAGCATGATCTTCCAGTCAGAAAATCTGTCTTTGGGAAACGTTTTTGTTTTATAGTACTAGGGATCAAACCCAGGAGCTTTGTACCTCTGAGATATGTCCCCAGTCCTTTTATTTTTATTTTTTTGGTACTGGAGATTGAACTCAGGGGTACTCGACCACTGAGCCACATCCCCAGCCCTATTTTGTGTTTTATGTAGAGACAGGGTCTCACTGAGTTGCTTAGCGCCTCGCCATTGCTGAGGCTGGCTTTGAACTCGCAATTCTCCTGTCTCAGCCTCCCTAAGTGCTGGGATTACAGGCTTGAGCCACCGCGCCCGGCTCCCAGTCCTTTTATTTTGAGACATGGTCTCGCTGAATTGCCCTTGAATTTGCAATCCTCCTGCCTAAGCCTCCCCAGTTTCTGGGATTACAGGTATGTGCCTCTGCAGCTGGTGGTAATACGTTTTTTTCCTTTGTTTTTTGTTAGCGCTGGAGAATGATCCCAGGGCCTCCGGTATGCTAGTCAAGATGCACTCTGCGGGGCTAGGGTTGTGGCCCAGTGGTACAGCGCTTGCCTAGCATGGGTGAAGAACTGGATTCAAACCTCAGCACCACATAAAAAAGAAATAAATAAATAAAATAAGTGTATTGTGTTCATTTACAACTAAAAAAAAAAAATAAGATGCACTCTACCACTGAGTTACATCCTCAGCCCAGTAATAGGGTTTTTTTCCCCCCTCACATTTTTTATTGGTGGGATTTGTTGTTACATATACGTATATACACATAATCCGGTAACAGGGTTTTGAATATACAAAGTGCCTCATCATCAAAGAGCCACACTTAACATCACTTATCTCTATTTTTAAACTATTTGACGTTTTAGCAAGCCACATTAAGTAGAGCACCTGGCAGAGAATACATACTCCATAAACACTGTTGAACTAATGAAGGGATCTTTCTCATTTCTAACCAGAACCTAAGCAAAACAAAGATCTCGAAGAGAAACTAGAAACTTTCTAAAGTTTCAGCTGGACGTGGTGGTGCAAGCCTGTAATCCCAGCACTTCGAGAAGCTGAGACAGGAGAATCGCGAGTTCAAAGCCAGCCTCAACAATGGCGAGGCGCTAAGGAACTCAGTGAGACCCTGTCTCTACATAAAACACAAAATAGGGCTGGGGATGTGGCTCGGTGGTCGAGTACCCCTGAGTTCAATCCCCAGTACCAAAAAAAGAAAAAAAACAAAAGAAGTTTCTGGGCTGGGGTTGTGGCTCAGTGGTAGAGCTCTTGCCTCACATGCATGAGACACTGGGTTCGATTCTCAGCACCACATATAAATAAATGAATAAAATAAAGGTTCATCAACAACTAAAAATAAATATATTAAAAAAAAGAAAATAAATTTCTGGCAATACAGCACCATCTCAAATATTCTGTATTTTGTTTTGCTTAGTTATTTGTTGCTTCATTCTCCTTTTAGAATGTAGTAAACTCAGCCAGGCGCGGTGGCGCAAGCCTGTAATCTCAGCACTTAGGGAGGCTGAGACAGGAGAATCTCGAGTTCAAAGCCAGCCTCAGCAACGGCGAGGCGCTAAGCAACTCAGTGAGACCCTGTCTCTACATATAACACAAAATAGGGCTGGGGATGTGGCTCAGTGGTCGAGTGCCCCTGAGTTCAATCTCCAGTACCAAAAAAAAAAAAAAAAAAGGAATGTAGTAAACTCCATGAGAGCAGGGATGATAGGTTATTTCAATCATATGATGCCAGGAATCCAGAACAGTAACAGTAGTGTCTCTATAAGTGTGTGTGTGTGTGTGTGTGTGTGTGTGTATATACATGGATTTTGGGGGGGGGGGCCACAGGGTTTGAACCCAGAAATGCTTTACCGCTAAGCCACATTCGCAACCCTTTTTATTTATTTTGAGACAGGGCCTCACTAAATTGCTGAAGCTGGCTTTGAACTTGCGAACCTCTTGCCTCAGCCTCTGAAGTCACTGGGATTATTGTGCCTGTCTGCCCTCTCCATATATATATATATAATTTTTTTGTTTTTGTTTTTGGTATCAGGGATTGAACGCAGGGGCACTCGACCACTGAGCCACATCCCCAGCCCTATTTTGTGTTTTATGTAGAGACAGGGTCTCACTGAGTTGCTTAGCGCCTCGCCATTGCTGAGGCTGGCTTTGAACTCGTGATTCTCCTGTCTCAGCCTCCCTAAGTGCTGGGATTACAAGCTTGAACCACTGCGCCCGGCTAATATCTATTTATTTTTATGTCGTGCTGAGGCTCAAACCCAGTGTCTCACTCATCCGAGGCAAGTGCTCTACCACGGAACTACAGCTCCAGCCCAGTTCTGTGATTTTAAACAGATAATGAATGTAAAGTCTTCATTACCTAGCAAGTCGTAATCTATCTATACTTACTGAGTTTATATCATAAACCCGACATTGTTCTAAATACAAAATATGAATTAACTGATTTAATCCTCACCTACGAGGTAAAACCTATTCTCATTTTTTACATCCAAGGTGAATGAGACAAGGCAGACAAGTAACTTATTCAAGGTCACATGGGAGAAATAGTTTTCAAACACAGTCCCGCTTCAGCATCCTGTCCTTAAACAATATGCTACACTTCCACTGGATATGCCCCCCAAATGTTAGTTTTCATAACATTGTAACTACTAGTATCGAGGTGGCGAGGAACCCTTTCTGTGGTGTTTACATTCTCCTGAATGACAGTAGCAGAATGATCTAAGAATGGAAAACTAGGAAGAGGAAAAGAGAGTCGTACCCAGTGAGGCGATTTCGGATAATTTTGACGCTCATCACAGTCTCCCCCATGGTGGCAAAGGCTCTCGAAATGAAGTTCTCATCCATATAAGGTTCCAGCTACAGAAAAACAAGGGCGGCGCGGCTCAGGCCCGCGTCCAGCTGCGCATCCCGAGGCCCAGAGCCCCTTCCCGCGAGCCACACGCTGATGCCCGGCGCGGGGGCCTTCCTCTGCAGATGGTCTCAGCTCTGGACTCCTTCACTTCAAACCTGTCCCTTAGGGAACCCGAGGAGTCAGGAGCCCCATCCCCGCAGTCCTAGAATCACCGCGCCCCTCAACACTTGCGGTCCCGCCCAGTCTGTTCCCCCAAAGAACCTCCCTTCCCCTTCCAGGTACTCAGGTGGGGCCCAGACTCAGCCGCTTCACTCGGACGCTGGGACCCACTTCAGTGTCACCAGAGAGAACCCTCCTCCTCCCTTTCACTTCCACCGAGTCGAGATCCGAGGTCCCCTCCCCCTCAGATCCTCCTCCCTCGCGACACCGATATTCCTCCTTCTCCGAGCCCGGGCGGCCGTCCTCACTCACGTCTCCCATCCACAGGCTGGCCGCCATCCCGCACCCAGGCGGGCACCTCGCGGGCCTCCGGGACGCACGCGGGCGCCAATCCGCGCCGCGGGGACCTCCCGGGAGCTCGAGCCTGCTGCGCCTTCTGCGCACGCGCCGCAGCTCCGTCCCGGCCCCAGTGCTCCGCTCCGGGTTTTCCCGGCGACCCGACCTGGCACCGAGTTTCCGGATCGCAGTGGGCGGAGCTCAGGCTGGTGTCGGTGGAGGGGCTGGAGGGCGTCTGGCGTCGTCGGTGAGCTGCGCGAGTTTGTTTTCGACTTTATGAAGTTAAAAAATATATATATACATATATATATATACATATACATATATATGTAATGTAAAGAGTAACCTGTGCTTGTTGTAAAAAATTTGCCAATATAAGCGTTTGAAAAAGGGTGAGAGGACCCTCTTTGGGAGCCTGGACGATCTGGTTTCACTAAGTGTGACCCAAGCTGCTGCCCGGCTCCAGCTATACCCTCACTCCCGGCTTCTTTTTTTTTTTTTTTTTTTTTTTTTGGTACCGGGGAATGAACTCAGGGGCACTCGGCCACTGAGCCACATCCCCAGCCCTATTTTGTGTTTTATGTAGAGACAGGGTCTCACTGAGTTGCTTAGCGCCTCGCCATTGCTGAGGCTGGCTTTGAACTCGCGATTCTCCTGTCTCAGCCTCCCTAAGTGCTGGGATTACAAGCGTGAGCCACCGCGCCCGGCTACTCCCGGCTTCTTAATCCACAAAACGTGAGCCTTTTGTTGAAGCTGGAATGGGGATTCTTCAGTCATACCCGAATAGCCCTGAAGTGGAGGAAGGGGAGGACTCCGGGGCGTGCAAATCGGTGTATCTTGTCATTTTAACAATCCAATCAGTCCCTAAGTCTTATCCCTCTACTTTCTTGAGGCCCATCACCCTACTCCAAAACGCCGGGGACTAATTCCTCCCAGATCAGTGACCTGCCCAAAGAAAGCCCACAGTAAACATGGCTTACACCAGTTTTTTTTTGTTTTTTGTTTTTTGTTTTTTTTTTTTTTTGGTACTAGGGATTGAACTCAGGGGCACTCGACCACTGAGCCATATCCCCAGCCCTATTTTGTGTTTTTATGTAGAGACAGGGTCTCACTGAGCTGCTTAGCGCCTCACCATTGCTGAGGCTGGCTTTGAACTTGCGATCCTCCTGTCTCAGCCTCCCTAAGTGCTGGGATTACAGGCTTGAGCCACCGCGCCCGGCTGGTTTACACCAGTTTGATTTTTTTTTTTTTTTTTTTTGGTACCAGGGATTAAACCCAAGGGCGCTTAACCACTGAGCCATATCCCCAGCCCTTTAAAAAAAAATTTGAGACATAGTCTCTCAAAGTTGCTTAGGACCTCGCTAAATTGCTAAAGCTGGTTTTATTTTTGTTTCTTTCCAGATATTTTTATTAGTGCATTATGGTTGTACATAATGATGCGCTGCTGAAGCTGGCTTTGAATTTGTGATCCTCCAGCCTCAGCCTCCCGAGCTGCTGGGATTTCAGGCGTTCCTCACTGTGCCTAGCTTGATAGTTGGATTTTTTGAGAGCTCCTAGGCAGGAAGTACCCCAGGCCTGAATATCACATTGGTACCCAGTTGAGAGAAGGAAGCTTCTGTGGGTGGAAATTATCATCTCTCACAGTGAAACTCATTCCATGTGCTTCAGGGGCCTTTAAAGTCCTTCCTTACCCATGTATACATCTGAAGCTTAGGATGTGCTCTCAAACCAAGAACTCGCCAGTCTGATAACGTGAGGTCCAACTATTGAGTTTCTAAATATCCAGCTTTGGCCCGGCGTGGTGGTGCACGCCAGTAATCCCAGCACTTTGGGAGGTTTAGACAGGAGAATTGCGAGTTCAAAGCCAGCCTCAGCAATGCTGAGGCGCTAAGCAACTCAGTAAGACCTTATCTCTACATAAAACACAAAATAGGGCTGGGGATGTGGCTCAGTGGTCAAGTGCCCTGAGTTCAATCCCCAGTACCAAAATAAATAAATAAATATCCAGCTTTATTCTCCTGTCACTGCAATATAGTGCAGTGCTTAGAAGCTTTGGCTATAGAGTTAAGTAAGGGGTGCAGAATACCTGGCGCCACCTCTTGCTTTT
>CM053400.1:18413988-18442930 GCA_028644305.1 Xerus rutilus | reverse complement strand
ACATGTGGATGATTTTTTTTTTTTTTTGGTACCAGGGATTTGAACTCAGGGGCACTCGACCACTGAGCCACATCCCCAGCCCTATTTTGTGTTTTATGTAGAGACAGGGTCTCACTGAGTTGCTTAGCGCCTCGCCATTGCTGAGGCTGGCTTTGAACTTGCGATTCTCCTGTCTCAGCCTCCCTAAGTGCTGGGATTACAGGCTTGAGCCACCGCGTCCGGCCACATGTGGATGATTTTTAAATGCTATTTTTATTTTTATTTTTTAAATATCTTTATTTTATTGCTTTGTATGTGGTGCTGAGGATTGAACCGAGGATCCAACCCAGGGCCTCACGCATGCAAGGCAAGCACTCTACCGCTGAGCTACAATCCCAGCCCTTAAATGCTATTTTTAAACTGGGGATTAAACCCAGACTCACTTCACTGAGCTACATCCCCAGCCCTTTTATTTTAATTTTTAGACAGGTCTTGCTATGCAGCTGAAGGTCTCATTAAGTTGCTGAGGCTGATCTTGAACTTGCAGTCCTTTTGCCTCAGCCTCTGGAGTTGCTGGGATTATAAGCATGCACCACTGCACCCAGGTTAAACACCTTTTTTTAAAGGTAAGAATGTAAACTAAGCTTCTTTTGGGTGCCTATAATCCTAGCAGCTCAAGAGGCTGAGGCAGGAGGATGGGGAGTTCAAAGGCAGCTTCAAAGACCTAAGTCTGTTCATAAAATATAAAAAGGGCTGGGGATGTGGCTCAGTGGTTGAGGGCCCCTGGGTTCAATCCCCAGAACCCAAAACAAAACCCCCAAAACAAACAAAAAAACAGGGTAAGCTTCCTGAGACAGGGCTTTGTCCATTTTGTTTTCTAATCAAATTCCTATGTCTGGGGCATGGTAAGCAGTGAAGAAATATTTGTTGAATTTATGACTTAAGCCATAACCTATCTATCCTTGCCTCCAACTTCCACTCCCTTAAAGTGACTATTTCCAAATATTTTTCCTAGATATTTTCAGATATTTTGCCGTAGCCCAAAAATCCTCAAGACACTGTTTGACAAGGTTCTGGTGCCTGCAATGGATCAGGGTGAAGAGATGCACTCCTTAATATATTTCTTGTTGGGATGCCCCTTCTTAGTTTGACAGAATTAATTGTGCTTGCTTGTGTCGCTATTCCAATTCCTGGAAAGACAGGATTAGTCAATCCTGGTCCCCTAAAGTCTCTTGTAATTAAGGAGAGGCTTTTTTTTTTTTTTTTTTTTGTACTGGAGATTGAACTCAGGGGCACTCAACCACTGAGCCACATCCCCAGCCCTATTTTGTGTTTTATGTAGAGACAGGGTCTCACTGAGTTGCTTAGCGCCTCGCTGTTGCTGAGGCTGGCTTTGAACTCGCGATTCTCCTGTCTCAGCCTAAGTGCTGAGATTACAGGCTTGAGCCACCATGCCCAGCTGATGGTTTCACTTTAGATATGATATCCAGAACATTTAGGCCCATAGTTTCCCCATTTACATTTGGAAGTACTCTCAGGCCTGGCTGTAGGAGGCTGATTTGGCAATTTCAATAAAGTGAGCTATGGGAAATTGTGGCTCCAACTAGTCCCATGCCTAAAGCTCAAATGCTGGTCAAGCCTTCTTGCAGGCCCTGACAAAAATGGATTCCCCCTATAGTATAAAATCCAGTGATATTTGACATGGGTATAGGCAGAAGACGGCAGGTGCCCAGGTATAAACAAAATCTAACTTAGGACTAGACCCTCCCCCACCATATACAGGGGCCTACATTATTGGAGAAAGAATGGTTTGGATTAATAGAAAACATGTTAATTATAGTTCCTTGTTTACATGGGTTAGTCTTAAGAAACAAAGGCCTCGATGCCTGCCCAGAGAAACTGAACTCAAATTATGTAGACAATGGTTACTACAAAAGAAGGCTCTGGCAAGTTCAGGGAATGGTATTTTAATGACGTATGTAATAGTTAACTTAACTTACAGCTTTGGGCAATTCTAGCTTAAAATAATAAGATGTGAGCAGAAACCATTAACCACTTATGCGTCAACAGTGTTTTTAGGTATAGTTACCACAATGGTCTATTAGTCTTATGCCACCCTCATAGTTAAATATATCTTTGTTAGCTTCATCCTGTTTTTTGGGGATACAAAAGGAAGTTTAGTAACCTCTAGTTTGATATTCATCTTAAAAAACAGGACATGTGGACCCTTATAGTTTCAGTTTCTAGTTAAGATTTAAAAATCCTTTGAAGCTGACGTAGTTATCCGGGGCAATTATAGATGACCACTCTGTGTTTATGAATAACTCATGATGAATTGTAACCCCCTTTTCTTTTAATCAATGGCCATAAATCACTATTAATAAAGCGCTGGTCTGAACTGAAGACACAGCTTGCACCATACCTGGTCTCATTGGTGCTATCTTTGCCGACACAACTCATCCCACCTCAGGATCTGACACCCTGTGGAGGCTTAATATTTTAGCAACTGGTCCCCATACATAATTCTCCACCTTTGGGGCTGGAT
Organism: Xerus rutilus; assembly: GCA_028644305.1. Lineage (NCBI taxonomy): Eukaryota > Metazoa > Chordata > Mammalia > Rodentia > Sciuridae > Xerus > Xerus rutilus. The sequence goes on along the minus strand of CM053400.1, from coordinate 18,440,406 downwards.
TTGTGGCTGTGATAGAGTGGTGCTTGCCTACCATGATTTCACGTTAAGTGCCTGGCCCATTTTAAGTACCAGAACACAGAAACTATTTTTAGGAATGTGGTACTTCTTGCCGGGTGCAATGATACATGCCCTTAATCTCAGTCACTTGAAAGACTGAGGCAAGAGGATGGCAAGTTCAAAGCCAGCCTCAGCCTCAGGAACTAAGAGACTGTGTCTTAAAAAAAAAAAGGAGTGGGGGGCACTACTCCAGCACCTCAGGAGGCTGGGACAGGATTGCAAGTTCAAGGCCAGTCTCAACAAGACCTTATCTCAAAATTTCAAATAAACCTGAGGATGTAGCTCAGTGGTAAAGTGCTTATGGGTCCAATCCACAGTACCCACACCCATCCCCCAAAAATAAAGGGAAATGGGGGAAATTTGAGAACATTAAGAGAAATAAACCAGAGTTGGAAAGGACTCTGTTTTCCCTCATATATGAAAGCTAGAGAGGAAAAGGGAAAAGAAAGGCGTGTGTATATGGCAGGGAGAATCTCAAAAACTGAAAGGAGATCAACAGAGGAAATGAACCAGAGGAAGGGAGGAGGGAAGGGAAAGGGGACATATTGGAGAATATTGGTCAAATTATATGTAAAAATATGTAACAAACCTTACCATGTACAACTATAACGCACCAATACAAACAAGAAGCCAGGCGCAGTGGCGCACGCCTGTAATCCCAGCACTTTGGGAGGCTGAGACAGGAGAATCATGAGTTCAAAGCCAGCCTCAGCAACAGTGAGGCCCTAAGCAATGCAGTGAGACCCTGTCTAAATAAAACACAAAACAGGGCTGGGGATGTGGCTCAGTGGTTGAGTACCCCTGGGTTCAATCCACGTTACTTAAAAAAAAAAAAAAAAAAAGATCACTCATGGAGAGTGGAAAAAATGTGTATTATTAATCTGTTAGGCTCATATAATCCACACAAAACGTTGAGGGAAAAAGATAAACATATTTAAGGCAAAGTATTTTAAAACAATGTTCTAAATTGACTGCAATTGCTGAAATTAAAAAACGAGCTATGGCATAATTATGATAAAATAAATAACACTAGTCAAAAAGTAAGAAAAAAAAACTTGACTTGGGACTGGAAAATTCAAAGATCCATCCCGTTTCTCTTGTTATGCAGCATCATAAAAAACAACAACAAAGGGCTGAGGTTGTGGCTTAGTGGCAGAGTGCTTGCCTAGCAAGTGTGAGGCACTGGGTTCGATCCTCAGCACCAATAAAAGTAAGTAAACAAAATAAAGACACTGTGTCTATGTATAACTTAAAAAAAAAAAAAAAACCTCCAGTGATTCCTGAAACAGACATCCAGAAAACTCTTTTATCCTTTTGGATAATTGCCCTTGGAACAGCCTACTGGCACCTGGCTGGCCAACACACATGGACATCTTGGGACATCTTGACATCATTTAAGCTGCACCCTTGACACCAAATTCACAGGCATGGGCCTATTCTGCCTTCTCCAACAGCGCCTGGCACATGGCAGGTAGTCCCTCAAATGAACAGGGAGTGTATAGAAAACAAGTGACCTGTTTTATAAAACTTTAAATTTATTCAAAGTGTTAAAAGATTTTACTCTCCCCTCCAAAATATTTTATAATTAAAAAAAATCAAAAACTATGTTCACAGCCACTGTACAAGTTGCTGCTTCCTTTTCTGAGGACCAGCCTTTGCCCCTCCAACTCCTTCCCCTCTCTTCCTCCCCTCTCAATATTGCCGTTCATAAAACTTTTCATCCTCTCTATCCCCATGCTTGGCACAGCCCTGCCCTGCCCTGCCCTGCCCTGCCCTGCCCTGCCCAGCCCAGCCCAGCCCAGCCTGGTTTAAATGTCCTTGGTTGCAGGTGCAGCCCAGCAAATGCGGGAATCCACAGGCAATGCCTGAGAGACAAGAGTATGCTTTGTGCTTCTGGGAGAACAGCTTTTTGGCCTTTTCTTCATCAAGTGGATCACTTGGACACCTGTTCAGAGCCAAATATTTGGCTTGGGGTTGCGCACAGGCCCTGTAGCCTTGCCTTTCCTCCAAATACCCCCAGGCATGGCTCCATGACAACTGAGTATGATGACTGTACCAACTGTTTGCCTGTGGACTGTCAGAAACACAAAGACTAGAATGGGGCTTGATGGAGCCCCAACTTCTCAAAGTGCAGGCACCATACCCCCAGGGGAGGAAGTTTTGTTTTTTTGTAGGCAAAGCCAGAGCCAGCCAGGACCATGGGGGGTAGGGAAGTGGGAGGAAAGGTCTGACCACAAAGGTCTGGGATGCGCAATGTTCCTTCTAACAGACCCTCCCATCTCCCCCCCTTCATCCTGCAGGTGCCAGGATGATTCCAGAAAGGAGGAAGAAAAAGAGAAAAGGATTCTGCTCTGCTGATGGAAAAAAGGCAGGAGATGACAGTGCTCAGGGCTGGGGAGAGGCCTGCTGGAGTCTGTGGTTGTCTCTGCTTCCCTCTTCTGTGAAGAGGAGCAGGGGAAGGAGCCAGGCCCTCAGAGGCTTCATCAGCTCTGTTCCTTGTCCTTGACTAATAAGACTGTATGCTGGCCCCCGCTGGACACAGACAACACCACACGGTTCTCCAGCTGTTTGCCAGTCATCTCCACGGGGCTCCAGGCGTCCTCATCCTGCCCTGTGCCCAGCTGGTAGTTGGTGCCCATGCCCCAGGCAAAAACACGACCTGCAAGGGGAGAGAAATGGAGGCAGCTGTCTCCAAGATCCCTGGCTCCACCTTTCCATGAGAAGCCTGGGACATGAGGGTGAAATGTGTCCTTGGCCAATAGTAGCCAGATAAAGTTCCAGTTCCTGGGAATTCAGGGAAGTTGGGAGAAGTCAAGGAGATAATGTCCTTTTGTACTGTTAAAGCCATCTCCCTGCTCCTAGGCGTGGCATTTGAGGCCCTAAATGACTGGCTGCTTCCTAAAATCCTGCATCTACCCTCCATTTTCAGTACCAATTGCCTTTGAGGCTGCCAAGGAAGTTCCCCAGCTGGGAATGCCTTTTTGTACTTTCCTTGAAGAATAAACCTTTGGGAGCCGGGCGCTGGCAGCCCACGCCTGTAATCCCAGTGGTTCAGGACTCTGAGACAGGAGAATCCTGACTTCAAAGCCAGCCCCAACAATGGCGAGCTATGGCATAATTATGATAAAATAAATAACACTAGTCAAAAAGTAAGAAACTGGGCTGGGATTGTAGCTCAGCGGTAGAGCGCTTGCCTCGCATGCGTGAGGCCCTGGGTTCGATCCTCAGCACCACATACAAAGCAATAAAATAAAGACATTGTATCCATCAACAACTAAAAAAAAAAATTAAAAAAAAAAAAAAAAAAAAGTAAGAAACTTGAGTGCTAAGCAACTCAGTGAAACCCTGTCTCTAAATAAAACACAAAATAGGACTGGGGATGTGGTTCAGTGGTTGAGTACCCGGTTCAATCCCCAGTACCAAAAAACAAAAACAACAACCTTCGGGGTACAGTGCAAGCCCCCTTTACTCAGAGATCTTCCCAGTGTCAGATCAAGCATCTCTGCCAGCCCGACTTCATTTTTCTTTTTTGGGGTATTGGGGATTGAACCCAGAGGTGCTTTACCATTGAACCACATCCCCAGCCCTTTTTATTTTCTTGAGACAGGGCCTTGCTAAATTGTTTAGGGTTTAACTAATTCGCTGAGGCTGGCCTCTAACTTGTAATCCTCTTTCCTCAGTGTCCTCAGTCTCTAGGATTACAGGCATGCACCACCATGCCCGGCTTGCTACCCTGGCTTCCAGCAGCTCTCCATGACTGCACTCCTTACCCTCTTAGGCTTTAGCAGTCACTTGTTTGCATCCTCCTTTCCTATGCTGGCCAGGACCCTGACTACTCAGCCTATTTTTTCCTAAGACTTTTTTTTTTTGGTACCAGGGACTGAACTCAGGGGTACTCGACCATTAAGCCACATCCTCAGCCCTATTTTGCGTTTTACTTAGAGACAGGGTCTCACTGAGTTGCTTAGCGCCTCAACGTTGCTGAGGCTGGCTTTGAACTTGCAATTCTCCTGTCTCAGCCTCCCAAAGTGCTGGGATTACAGGCGTGTGCCACCGTGACCAGCTCATAAGACTCTTAAGCATAACTCCCTGGGAAGCTGGGACATAAAGGAGTCACCTCGATAGACAGAAGACTGAATTAGTAAGTCTGCAGCCCTGGATTCAAGTGCCACTGCCTCTCTGGATCTCAGTGACTTCTCCTCTGCAGAAGTAATCATTTCTAGTCAGGTACTGTGGCATGCATGTGCGCCGATAGTTCTTGCACTCAGGAGGCAGAGGTAGGGGATCATTTGGGCCTAGGAGTTTGAGATTAGCATGGGCAACATATAGTGAGACCCAGTCTCAATCCGTTAACTCAATTATATTCATCAAACCAGAGAGCTTCTGAGAGTCAGGAGCAAACAAGTGTTGTGGCCAACACCAATGCCTGCATCTCAACTCTAGCATGATGGTGGAGACATCACAGCCAGCTAGGGAGTATGATAAGAACCACAACCCATAGGCCCCAACCAGACCAGGTGTGGGCAGCCTCACTCACCATCTTTGGTCACGGCATACCCCACAGAGGCCCCACAGGCCACTGAGGAGACGGTGGGCAGCCTGGAGATGAGGGTGGGTATGCTCTTCTCCTCAGCACCCTCCCCAAGGCCCAGCCGCCCATACTCAGCCCGGCCCAGGCTGTATGCTTTTCCTGTGGGAAGACGGATAGAGATGAGCAGTAGCAGAGGACATGCTCTGGGCAAAATGGGTAGCAGGCCAGGTGAGTCCCCACATCCTCAGGAGCCTGTCCCACTCTCAGCATGGTCAGAAGGCGGTATGTAGTGTTCCCATTTTGGGTGAGTCCCTAGGAGAATCTCCACATAGGCCTCCAATGAACTCATACTTGGAAGGACTCTGGGGGACAAGACTCATGGGACCTTTATGGACCCATGTCTGGCTCAAACTGTAGAACAGGCCCAGGTCTGGCCAGGCCTGGTTTGCCTCTAACATTAAGGGCTTGGAGGTCCTACCTTCTGAATCCAGACAGACTGTATGGTGCTGGCCACCAGAGAAGCCCACCCAGGATTTGGTGGAATTCTTGAAGGATGTCAAGTTCTGGGGTATGAAGCAAGATTCTGTGCCCGGTGTTCCTGCCATTAGGGGTGAAGGTGTTCCAGGAGATGCTTTTCTCAATCCCATCCCCCAGCAAGGCCACCCTCACCAGGATATGAATATTCTCACTTTACAGATGACACAACTATGGCTCTGGGTTAGGGGACTCCACAAAGAGTGCATAGTGAATAAGTGATAGAGCCAGGGCTGGAACCCAGGTCATAAGGGCCACGCTTATGCTGGGTTCAAACTCACCAAGCTGATGGTAGTTGGAAAGGCCAAAGCCATATATGTGGCCGTCCTGGGAGATGGCAAAAGTGAAATAGGCACCACAGAAGGCATCCTGGAACCTCACATGGCCCCGGGTTCCCCTGGATTTCAGCATCACACACTTGGGGACCAACAGTCGTTCTGTAGGTAGAGAAGCCAGGGTTCAGTGACAGAAGCACATGGCCTTTTTTTTCTCTGATCCTGGATCTGTTTCTTACATTTCAAAAGCCACTGGGAGGAGGCTAAGTAGGAACTCTAAACCTTATTTTACAGAAGAGGAAACTAAGGCCAAGACAGTGTAAGTGCTATCCTCAGATTCCCGCAGTATTAGAGGCAATGTTTACATAGAACTTAATATCTGCCAGATATTCTTCTGATTAACTCATCTATCTTCATACAACACAATGAAGGTTAAAAGTAGGTAGGTTTAGAGATAAAGAAAATATACCGAGGTCCCACAGTCAGTAGGTGGCAGAACTGGATTCAAACCCAGGGTAGCTGGGCATGGTGGCACTCAACTATAATCCCAGCAACTCAGGAAGCTAAGGCAGGAGGTCTGCAAGTTCAAGACCAACCTCAGCAACTTACCAAGACTCTAAGCAATTTAGTGAAACCCTGTCTCAAAATAAAAATATAAAAAGGGCTGGGGATGTAGATCAGTTGTAAAGAACCCCTGGGTTCAATCCCTAGCACCGAAAGCAAAAAAACAAAAACCCCTGAAAACTCAGGGTAGCCATCAGTCTCCAAAGTCTGAGCTCCCCTTTTTCTTTTTTTCAATATTGGGGAATGAACCCAGGGCCTTGCACATAAGCAGGTGCTCTACCACTAAGCTATACACCCAGCCCCACTTTTTAAAAAATTTTGAGACAGGGTCTTGCCAAGTAGCCAAGGCTGACCTCAAACTTGTGATCTTCCTGCCTCAGCCTCCCAAGTAGCTAGGATTATAGGTGTGTGCCACTGCACCTCACTGAAGTCTGAATTTTTAAAGTGTGAGATCTTAACCAATACTACAAGCTTATTTGTTACAAGTCTGAAACTCAAGAGTCTCCCTCCTGCTTCTAACCACTGAGGGTTGGTTTGCCAAGTTGCCCCACTGGCTGTACCAAAGCTACTTACCAAGGCCTTGACGACCACCACGGTTGGAAAATAACTCAGGCACTCGGCCCAGCTGGCCCTGCTCTCCACAACCCAAAGTGTAGAGGTCACCATCAGCTGTCAGCATCACCAAGTGGTCGTTTCCTGAAGATGAGAGGAAAGCAGAGGATGCATGGCTTGTCTGTAAGGCCCAAGGCTGAGCCAGCCCCAGAACAAGGTCCTCTAGCTCCTGCCTACAGTGAGTACTCCCTGACCCACCTGAGGCTACCTTTACCACTGGTATATCTAGCTGCACTTGCACAGGCACCATGCTCTTCTTCATGGGCTCCAACAGTCCAATCACACCATTATTGTCCTAGAAGGGAAGGAGAGCACTTATTAGGTAGTTCTGCCTGCCTGTACCAGCCATATCCAGGCTTGTGGGAGGCCACGTAGCTGTCTGGTGAAGTGTAGCGAGTGGTAGCAGAAGGGATGAAGAGGCAGGCAGGAGCCAGGTCACACCCTGAATGTTTATGAATAAAATCATACATGATCTGGGATTTGCATTATAATAACCAGAGAGTGGGTGAGTAGAGAAAATTATAAAAAGTTGATAACTGTTGAAACTGTGTGGCAAGTAGATGGGGGTTCAATATATAATTCTGATTACTTTTTTTTTTTTTTTTTGGTACTGGGGATTGAACTTAGGGGTACTTGACCACTGAGCCACATCCTCAGCCCTATTTTGTGTTTTATGTAGAGACAGGGTCTCACTGAGTCACTTAGCGCCTCGCTGTTGCTGAGGCTGGCTTTGAACTCGTGATTCTCCTGTCTCAGCCTCCCTAAGTGCTGGGATTACAGGCTTGAGCCACTGCGCCCGGCTGATTACTTTTATATGTTAAGAAATTCTCCACAAAAGTTTTAAAATAGGCTTGATGAGGAAACACTCATCACATTCGCTTTATTTTTATGAGACTTCAAAATAAATACCAAGGTACCAAATTTAATGCAAAACTTTTTTTTGGTACTAGAGGTTGAACTCAGGGGCACTCGACCACTGAGCTATATCCCCAGCCCTTTTTTCTGTTTTATGTAGAAACAGGGTCTCACTGAGTTGCTTAGCACCTCGCCATTGCTGAGACTGGCTTTGAACTCGCGATTCTCCTGTCTCAGCCTCCCAAAGTGCTGGGATTACGGGCTTGCGCTACTGCGCCCGGCTCTGAAACTGTTTTTTAAATTATATTCCCCTGCCTTGGAAACACTGTGATGTGACAGTGACTGCCTCACTCCCCAAAGCCTCTAGAAAGTAGGGAAGAGGACTAGGAAGGGGAGGGAAAGACTCAGGTAGGAGGATGGGTGACAACAGCAGTTTCCTAGATCAGCCTCAACCCAAAGGCATCTTTGACTCACCCCTTTCCCAGGACATGCACTTCCTAACATAAGATTCAAGGAAAGAGCCAGTAGTAAGGACAGGCCCAGACGAAGAAGCCAGAGATTTGGATCTGAGCCCCAGTTCTGCCTGGGGCCTTTATCAACCCACCAAGAAGAAGTACAATGGTGGTAAGGAGGTTGGACAATTTTTTTGGTACCAGAGATTGAACTTAGAGGTGCTGAACCACTGAGCAATATCTCTAGCCCTCTTATGAAATTGCTTAGGGCCTCACTAAGTTGCTGAGGCTGGCTCTGAACTTGTGATCCTCCACCTTACTTCCTGAGCCTCTGGGATTATAGGCATGCACCATTGCACCTGGCTAGTCTTTTTTTTTTTTTTTGGTGCTGGGGATCAAACCCAGAACCTCATGCATACTAGATAAGCTGTCTGCCACTGAGCTATACCCTTGATCCCATGCAGTCTTCCAGACCCAGTCTTACCCGAAATGAACCCCACAGGAAAACACGGCCATCCTCGGTGAGGGCTGCTGTGTGGCTGTCTCCTGCTGACACTTGTACCACCTTTTCTTGCAGTTCCACTTTCCCGGGGACCATGTCTGAGCCCTCCACTGATGTGTCCCTTCCCAGGGCACCCTCATCATTGCAGCCGAAGGAGTAGACCTATGCCCAGGATGCCCCCATTAGTGCAAGCTCTGGCCTCTCAATATACTTTTTTTTTTTTGGTACCAGGGATTGAACTCAGGTGTACTCAACCACTGAGCCACATCCCCAGCCCTATTTTGTGTTTTATTTAGAGACAGGGTCTTACTGAGTTGCTTAGCACCTCACCATTGCTGAGGCTGGCTTTGAACTCAGGATTCTCCAGTCTCAGCCTCCCAAAGTGCTGGGATTACAGGCATGTGGCACTGTGCCCATCTTCAGTCCACTCTTATTTAGGCCATTCCTTGCTTGGCTAGCCAGCTCCATCTCCACAGTGAAATGTATATGGCTTAAAGCTTGTCCCAACCCCACCCTGACCCCAAGCACTATCCAACCCCCCAGCCTACCTGGCCACTTTTGCTCAGACACACGGTGTGCATGCCCCCAGCCTCAGCCTGCACAACATCCTCTGGAATGGGCACCAGGGCAGGCTTCTTCCTCTCCATAACATTCTCACCCAGGCCCAGCTGGCCTACGTCGCCCTGGCCCAGTGTCAGCACCAAGCCTGGTTCTGTGTTGTGGGACCTGTGTGAGACTGAGGGGTGGAGAAGATAGCCCCTGAGTGGGCAGGATGATGGGAGAGAGGGAGGTCACTTCATGGGCTCTAGAATCAACAATCAATCTTGAACTTGGGCTGAAGCCCCTGCTCTGTCACAAGTTATTAGTATGACATTCTTGAGACTAAGTTTCCTCATTGGTGAAATAGGGATAACAAAAGTATCATCTCAGAGGGTTTCTGTGAAGATTAAGAGCTGAGCACATTATTAATGTGACAGGAGGGAAATGGAAACAAGGAGACTCCATACTGTGAAATTAATCTTGGTGAGGAAGGGAAGAGGACCATGAGGACACAGGATAATTTTCCTGATTAGCCTAGGTTGTCTGTCAGGAGTCATGGTGCAAAGAGTTGGGGCTCAGATAATTTCTACCTTTTAGTAACTGCTTACTCTACCCTTTGACTTGCTCTGCAGACTTTCCATATTTAGGATCCTGTGTTATAGAAAAGGGAACAGAGCAACCCAGAAGTTCAATCACCTTTCCAGGGTCATAAGGCAATTTAGCAGTCTGTACTGAAACCAAGGAAGACTACAAGGATCAGAGCAGATACCATCCTCTACCCTAACCCTCCTTCAACCCCAGGCTATGATTTTCAACTTCTGGACATTTTCAGAGGAAAATTGACTACTCTGACCCAATGGGGCAGCACACTGGCAGTTGAAGAGGAAGGGGCAGGCCACAGAAGCATCTGCAGAGAGGTTTGTGCCCACCAGTGGGCGGCACAAGGCCCTCTGCTGGCCAACGGAGGCCTCCCGCAGCCCCAGACAGCCAATAGCGTCCAGCCTCTCCTCCAGGGGCGTGGCCATGGCCGCCAGGGCCGCGGAGGCTGCGCAGAGAGTGCCCTGAGCAGGGAGCCACCTGGGTGGGTTTTCTGGTCAGGAGGGCTCGGCCTGCAGGCACCTTGGCAGGAGCGGACGCTGGGACCGCGGCGGGAGGCAGTGGCCCTCACTGCCTGGTTACGAGAGTCTGCAAAAGACAGACACTGTCTGAGTGTGGGTTCACATACCCTCTTCCCAGACAGGGGGTGGCTTTCTCTTGTTCGTGCCCCACTTTAGGATCTCAGAAAAGAGAAAACCACGATTCCTCCCTCAAATGCTGCCAGGACATTGTCTCATTAATCCTCAACAGCCCAGACAGGTCAGTGCTGTTCTCATCTCCATTTTATGAAGCGGGTAACCCAAGCTCAGCCAAGTTTTAACTTGCCTATAGTTACACATGTAGAAAGTGGCAGGACTTGAACCTACCCTGGAATTAGTGGTCCTAATCAAAATACATTATTGCCTGGATCAAAATTCTAAGATCTATTTTTTTTTGCCAGCCTTAGTGCTTTTAGACAAGTCTTTCCCCCCCTCTCCCCGCCACCGTTTGTGTGTGTGTGTGTGTATTGAGGATTAGCCAAAGGGCACTTTACCACTGAGCTATATCCCCAGTCCTTTCTTTCTTTCTTTTTTTTTTGTGGTACCAGGGATTGAACTCAGGAGTACTTAACCACTGAGCCACATCCCTAGCTCTATTTTGTGTTTTATGTAGACAGGGTCTCACTGAGTTGCTTAGCGCCTCGCCATTGCTGAGGCTGGCTTTGAACTCGCAATTCTCCTGTCTCAACCTCCCTAAGTGCTGGGATTATAGGCTTGCGCCACCGTGCCCGGCTTCCAGTCCTTTTTATTTTGTATTTTTGAGACAGCATCTTGCTAAGTTGCTGAGGGTATAATTAAATTGCTGAGGCTGGCCTTAAACTTGCAATCCTGCTGCCTCAACCTCCCAAATCTCTGGGATTACAGGCATGCACCACCATGTTGGGCTGTCAGCCCAGATTTTAATTCCTTGAGGATGGCATTTAATGAGCTATAGAAAACTAGACCTTCCAGCTGGATCAGGTCCCTGGACATCCAAGCCCCTCATCTTTCAGGGAGGAACAAGCCCAGTCCCAGATTCTCAGGATTCCAAAAGTCCACCCACAACCAAAAAGAAGAGGCCACAACCAACTTACCCTTTACTTTCTTGCTCTTGGGGATGGCATCTTCTGGGGCTGACCTCCTCTTAGCTATGCGCTTAGGTGGCATCTTCCTGTCCTGAAAAACCCAGCCAAATACTGCATGTCAAACATGGCAAACATTTTCCTGTGCTAATTATGCATTATTTATCAAAAACCCTAAGCAGATGGGAATGTAGTTTAGTGGTAGAGCACTTCTCTAGCATACACAAGGACCTGGGTTCTAGCTCCAGTGCCACAAAGAACAACAATGTAAAAAAGGTTGGGGATACAGGCTGGGGATATAGCTCAGTTGGTAGAGTGACTGCTCATCATGCACAAGGCCCTGGGTTCAATCCTCAGCACCCCCCCCCCACACACACACAAAGGTTGGGCATGTAGCTTAGTGGTAGAGTCCCCCAGGTTTCAACCCCCAGTACCCCTGCCCTCACACAAAGTGAACAGGTCAGCAGCTCAAGGCAAACCATGATACAGGAAAGGGGCTAACAGCCTGACCAGGCCTTTCAAACTCAGGGTCTTGCTTGCCAGACTCAGGGACTGAAAAATCTCTTTGTATGAATAGTCCCCAGGAGGGAAAGGAGAAGGGGCTTCCATGTCAACCAACATTCGCTGAGTTGCAATTATGCCAGGCACAGAGCTGACACACTTCACACCAGGAATTCCTCTCCCAGATTTCCCATGAACCTGGCTAAATAGAAGGTGCAGTGAGTAGAAATCAATTGAGAGAGAGGATGTTGAGAGCAGAAAGAAGACTATGAGGCAGCTGGAGCTTCTGGGTGGGCTGGTGACAGATCCAGACAATGGGTACAGCTCCCTGCTGTGATAGAAAGCACAGACCTGAGTTGCCTTTGAGCCCCAGACTCTTCATCTGTAAGGTGGAGGACTTTAGGCACATGGCTGCTGTGCATAACCAGAGGCAGGGTTGTGGGGGAGTGGGCACTTTCTAAAAGATGAAAGCCTGTGCCTGTTACCTGCTAGCATATCCTCAACTGTGCAAATTAGTTCTTTCTACAGATTATCTCCCTTACTGTTCTGGGTATGTTTTTTTTTTTTTTTTTTTTAATTTTTTTAGTTGTTGATGGACACAATGTCTTTATTTTATTGCTTTGTATGTGGTGCTGAGGATCGAACCCAGGGCCTCACGCATGCAAGGCAAGCGCTCTACCGCTGAGCTACAATCCCAGCCCCTGGGTATGTTTTTGTTGTTTTGTTGGTGCTGTGGATCCAACCCAGGGCCCTTCACAAGTTAAGCATGGGTTCTACTACTGAGCTATACCTCCAGCCCCTGAGTGTGTGTTCTTTTTTTTTTCCTTCTTTTTTTTTTCAATCTGAGGAATGAGCCCAGGGGTGCTTTACCACTGAACTATATCCCCCATCCCTTGTTTTATTCTGAAACAGGGTCTAAGTTGTTTAGGATCTTGCTATACTGCTGAGATTGGCCTCAAACTTGCAATCCTCCTGCCTCAGCTTCTGGAGTCATTGGGATTACAGGTGTGTGCCACTGCACACAGTTCCTACAAGTTTTCTTAACCCAAGTCTAGAGCGGGAATAAGGACTTGTCTTTTGTCATCATGTTCACATTCCCACTTTTTACACCCTACCTTCCATCTTCAAGTTTACAGGTAGGGAGCACAGTGAATAGTCACAAATAATTAAGTCAGATACAGAGTCAGTGTCTACTAATGAGCACCTATGGTGCTCCAACCTTTTCTAGAGTGCCCTGAGGTAATAGTTATTACTCCAGTATTAAAGATAAAGGAGATGAGGCTCAGGGAAAGGTGCCCAAGACCACACAGGTGGGATGAAATCCAGGTCTCCTGACCACTCCCCACCCAGGGCCAGAGCCTTTCCCACCTTAGTTTCCTCACTTTTTGATTGAAGTGGGTAAGCATACCAGTATAGATAGTCTACCAGGAGCCTGGTGTTCCTGCTACAATTCCCTGTGAATTCACCACAGCTTGGTTTCAGCAAAGGGAAACCAAGCACTCTGGGACCACAGCAGCTGTCTCTTCCCTCCTCCACACCAGGAAGCAAAACTTGCCTGCCAGACTCAGGGGCTAAAGAATCTCTTTGTGTGAAAGGTCCCCAGGAGGGAAGGGAGGAGGGCTCCCATGTCAACAAACATTTGTTGAGTTGTTCCTATGCCAGGCACAGAGCTGGCATACATCACACCAGAAGTTCCTCTCTGTGGTCCCCCTAGTATACAGAGCTGTGTCTGGGCCTCCGTGTTGTTTTTCCCTGGGGAAAGGGACCACAGCTTTCTCCAGATGTTAGCACCACTGCTTTATGGAAATTACAGGACATTGGAAAACCTCATCACATACAACTTACCTTCATTTTACATATAAATAAACTAAGGTTAGGGGGATTGGGTGGGTAGCAACAGATTCCTGTTCTTGGGCTGTCTGTAATTGAAATTTGATTAACTCTTTTTTTAAAAATATCTTTATTTATTTATTTTTATGTGGTGCTGAGGATCGAACCCAGTGCCTCATCCATACGAGGCAAGCGCTCTACCACTGAGCCACAATCCCAGCCCAAAATTTGATTAACTCTTAATTCATCTTTCCAAGCTCCACTCTCATGCCCTTCTTTGGGGAAACATATTCCCTGCCTCCTCTATCGCACCAAGTGTCCCTTGGTCCTGTATTCTAATTATTCACACCCAGACTCTGCTGTACCAGAGTTGCTTCAGTCCTCAAATCACCTTGATCACAACATACACCTATACCTTCATGTCTTTTTGTACGTGCTGTGCACCCTGCCTGGATTCCGTGACCCTCAGTTGGCCTCCATGATTCAATCAAAACTCAGTCAAGCGTTGGCTCACCTGGAAAGCTATCCCTGACCCTCCTGAGCAGGGTTAGCGGGTCTCTCTTTGGGGTTCCTGTAACACTCCATATGTTCCACTAAAGCTAGAGCACACAAGTCACACGTGGTTAAAGTTCAATTAATTTTTCTGATCAATGACTTGCCAGCAGCAGTGCTCTGGGCGCCAGGGATATACTTTTGTGACCACACTGAACCATAACTGTGGAAACACACGAAGTCTCTCCCAGGGCTGTAAATGCCACATGGGGCCTGCCCTTTTCACCACTGTCGCCCAGCACTTCAAGAGCGGCACAGAGTGGATGGCCAGTAAATAATCTGTCCACAGACTGAGCTGATGCGGAGTTCTGGGCGCACCTCTCCAACCCGCCAACAGCTGAGGAGGTGCCTGTGGCCCCTCACCACCCCACCCTCGGGCTCCTAACGCAGACGCTTCCGGGGCAGAGTTCCCCCTGTTCTGCAAACCGCATTCTCCAAACGAACGCTGGACAAAACCACTCTTCCTGCTGCGGAGACGCAGCCCCAGCCGGGCGGCCTCCCGGCCGCGAGGCACGCGGGTCCGTGCACCCGGGGCCAGCAAGGTCGCCGTAGCCGCAAGCTCAGCCCGCCGCACGCAGGCGGTTTGAATCTCCCGCCCGCGCTGGCGCCGCGGCGGAGGGGCTGCGCGGCCCCGGCTCGGGTGAGGCGGGGCCCAGCTGGCCGCCCGCGGGGCCGGAGCACGCGCGCCCGCACCGCGTCTCGCTGCCGCCAGCTTCGCGTGGGCCCGCGTTGCGAGACTCCGGCGGGCGCGCGCAAGCAACGACCCAGGTCACCGCGCTCCGCCGGGGCCGCCGCACGCGCCGCCCTCCCCCGGGACTCTGCGTACGTCTCAGGGAGACCTACCTGGGTGCGGGTCGGCTACAACGAACTCCAGTGATCACTGGCCGGGCCGCGAACTGCCCCGGAGCATGCGCTCTGCAGGCCTCCGGCCCCGACCCTGGCCAGAAAGGAAAACAAAGAGCCCGGCGGCCCCTGGCGGCCACCCCAGAAAGTGCGAGTGGCTCGCTCCCTGAGTAGGGAGCTTTGACCAGGCTCTCTCACCTGGCCTAGCTACTGTGGTTGTCCCAAATTCAGACAAGTGGACTGACAACCGAGTCACTGGAATGACTACTTGAATCCAGGTTTGTTTGGGAAAATCTGATGTGGTAAGGGGTCTGTACAGAGAAAAAAGTGATCTTTTCTGTTAAGAGGGTCTCTTCGGGGAAGATGAGAAATCACTTTCAATAGCCATACAGGGTTATGACAAGAGTTCATACTGGGCCATGTGACCCAGCATGGAGTTTAAGAACGGTTTTCCAAGTCTAGGAGGACAAGGCATTCTGGGAGAAGCAATGCTTGCAATAACAGGGAGTCAGGAAAGCCCAGGGATGTTGTTGGAAACTGCCATATAGATGGCGGCAGACGATGCCCTGTGGAAGTGACAGATGATGGATGCCTGGTCTTGTGTGCCTGTGGAGTACAGTCTGTTCTGAGGCAGTGGGGAACTAGAGGAGGGATCAGGCTTCTACTGACATAAGCAGTTTTGCAAGGTGGAGAATGAGCTTTTGGAAAAGAGGAGCCAAGAATAGGGGGCAGGGGGCAAGAGGAAGGAGGGAGATCAGAAAAGAAAGAAGATAAGGTGTGAATTGTGCTTGTTAGTTGAATATATGAAGCACCAAGCATAATACCCTCTCTTGGCAACACACCCTTTCTTCAGGTTGAAAACAAAGTTCTTCAGGATTTCAGGTGTGCCCTGAGGTGACCTCTCAGGCCACTTGATTTTGTCTTGGGGCTTCCCAGGTCAGAGCAGCAATTTCTTCAGAAGGGTATTTTCTGTTATACATTAATTTTGACTTCAAAAACGTTTGTTTTGGTACTGAGGATTGAACTCAGGGGCACTCAACCATGGAGCCACATCCCCAGCCCTATTTTTTGTATTTTATTAGAGACAGGGTCTCACTGAGTTGCTTAGCGCCTCCCTGTTGCTGAGGCTGGCTTTGAACTCACGATTCTCCTGCCTCAGCCTTCCAAAGTGCTGATTACAGGTGTGCACCACAACGCCCAGCTCCAAAAACTTTTGGGGGGCTACGAGTGAACCCAGGGCTTCAGTCATGCTAAACATGATTTCTATCACAGAACTACACCCTTACCCCAGATAGATTTTTTGGGGGGTACAGGGGATTGAACTCAGGGGCACTAAGCCAATGAGCCACATCCCCAGCCCTAATTTGTATTTTATTTAGAGAGAGTCTCACTAAGTTGCTTAGTGCCTCACTATTGCTGAGGCTGGCTTTGAACTTGCGATTCTCCTGTCTCAGCCTCCCAAAGTGCTGGGATTACAAATGTGCGCCACCACGACCAGCTGACATGGACTCATTTTTGATGAGTCTTTTCCAACTGAGTTTTTCCTACTATGCAGTGCCCACCCCAGAGCACTTCCCTGCCTTCAGAGTCTCTTACCTGTTCAAGTTTACCTCTGCCTCCATCGTGAACTCCCTTTTTGGATGATATACTGTGAAATTTCTCCAAGTTTTTACCCTGGAATCTCTGATCTCTCTCTTTGCTGTCTTCAAGATCTTACTCGTTCACATAGCTTTAATGTAATTGTAAAAAATGATATTACCTATTTTGTAAAGCCATTTGTTAACTACAGAAACATATTCATGGGCATTAGCTCATTTTTTCCTCAAAAAACCTCATGAGTTGGAAAATGAAGTTCAGAGGTTAAGCAAGTTCTCTAGGGTCATCACACAACTGGTGGAAGGAGACCTGACTCTTGTTTAAGCCAGGGCATCACATTTTTTGTGGTCCTGGGGATCAAACTCAGGCAAGCTCTCTACCATTGAGCTACTGACAGGTCAGCCCATTTGGGCTGGTTCTGATGTCTACCCAAGTTGCCACCCTGCATCTCTACCCAGAAGACCCAACAACTTTTTTTCTTGATAAGTTGCTCAGGCTAGACTTGAACTTGTCATCTTCTAATCTCAGCCTCCCAAGTAACTGGGATTATAGGTGTTATGCCCAGTGACTCCACATCTTTTTTTTTTTTGTATCAGGGATTGAACCCAGGGGCATGTTGCCACTGAGGCACATCCCCAGTCCCTCTTTTATATTTTATTTAGAGACAGTGTCTCTCTGACTTTGAACTCACAATCCTCCTGCCTCAGCCTCTCAAGCCACTAGGATTACAGGTGTGTGTCACTGTGCCTCGCGTGAATCAACATCTTACACTGAGTTTGAAATAAAATTCAGTACTTTCCCATGGATCTAGACTCCCTCCCACAATTTTATACTTCCAGCCAATATTAGAATTCTCTGAAAAGTACAGGTTCAAACTTTTTTTTTATTCTTCCCACTCTACTTCTATTTCTGCTCCTCTTGTTTAAAACTACCCTTCTGGCCTCTCATACAATTCATTACACCTAGATCTCCAGCCTTAATCATGGTATTCAGAGAGAGGTTACCCTGCTTAGAAACCTTTAAAAACTCAATCCAATTCAACAAGTATTTCTTTTTCTTTTTTGGTACCAGGGATTGAACTCAGGGGTACTCCACCACTGAGCCACATCCCCAGGCCTATTTTGTGTTTTAGAGACAGGGTCTCACTGAGTTGCTTAGTGCCTCACCATTGCTGAGGCTGGCTTTGAACTCGTGATCCTCTTGTCTCAGTCTCCTTCTCCGGTCTCATCTCCAAAGTGCTGGGATTACAGGTGTGCGCCACTGTGCCTGGCTCAACAAGTATTTCTTTAGTGTTGTGCTTGGAGCAAAAGGCTACAAATGCCCTGAGCTGTTGATTTCCTATTTCTCTCTTACCTACTACACTACACTCTGAAGGCGCCCATTA
Organism: Xerus rutilus; assembly: GCA_028644305.1. NCBI lineage: Eukaryota > Metazoa > Chordata > Mammalia > Rodentia > Sciuridae > Xerus > Xerus rutilus. The sequence goes on along the minus strand of CM053400.1, from coordinate 18,422,581 downwards.
GTCATTCCCACCTTCTCATCTTTCTTTACCTGAGCTGTTCTTCCTACTAAGGGTGTCTTTCTTGAATTCTTTTTTTTTTGTTACTGGGGATTGAACTCAAGTGCACTCGACCACTGGGCCACATCCCCAGCCCTATTTTCTGTTTTTTTTTTTTAAATCTCAATCCTTTTTTTTAATTTATTTATTATTTTAGTTGTAGGTGGACAGAATATCTTTTATTTTTATGTGGTGCTGAGGATCGAACCCAGTGCCTTACGCATGCTAGGCGAGCACGCTGCCACTGCGCCATAATCCCAGCCCCCTATTTTCTGTTTTATGTAGAGACAGGGTCTCACTGAATTGCTTAGTGCCTTGCCGTTGCTGAGGCTGGCTTTGAACTCGCGATCCTCTTGTCTCAGCCTCCTAAAGTGCTGGGATTACAGGTGTGCGCCACCACATCTGGCTCTAGCTTAATTTTCTTTTTAAACTTTTTATTTTTTTGGGTACTGGAGATTGAACTCAGGAGCACTCCACCACTGAGCCACATCCCCAGCCCTATTTTGTGTTTTATGTAGAGACAGGGTCTCAAAGAGTTGCTTAGTGCCTCACTATTGCTGAGGCTAGCTTTTTTTTTTTTTTTTTTTTTTTTTTTTGGTACCAGGGATTGAACTCAGGGGCACTCGACCCCTGAGCCACATCCTCAGCCCTATTTTGTGTTTTATGTAGAGACAGGGTCTCACTGAGCTGCTTAGCAGCCTCACCATTGCTGAGGCTGGCTTTGAACCCGCGATTCTCCTGTCTCAGCCTCCCTAAGTGCTGGGGTTACAGGCTTGCGCCACCGCACCCGGCTTAAACTTTTTAAATACATATTTTTTTAGTTGTGGATGAATCTTTTTATTTTTTTACTTATTTTTATGTGGTGCCAAGAATCGAACCCAGTGCCTCACGCATGCTAGGCAAGCACTTTACCACTGAGCTACAACCCCAGCCCATCTAGCCTAAATTCTTTTTTTTTTTTTTTTTGGTACTGGAGATTGAACTCAGGGGTACTCAACCACATCCCCAGCCCTATTTTGTGTTTTATGTAGAGACAGGGTCTCACTGAGTTGCTTAGCGCCTTGCCCTTGCTGAGGCTGGCTTTGAACTCGCGATCCTCGTCTCAGCCTCCTAAAGTGCTGAGATTACAGGTATGTGCCACCACATCCGGCTCTAGCTTAATTTTTTTTAAACTTTTTATTTTTTTGGGTACTGGAGATTGAACTCAGGGGCACTCGACCACTGAACCACATCCCCAGCCCTGTTTTGTTTTATGTAGAGACAGGGTCTCACTGAGTTGCTTAGCGCCTCACCGTTGCTGAGGCTAGCTTTGAACTCACGATTCTCCTGTCTCAGCCTCCCTAAATGCTGGGATTACAGGCCTGCACCACCACGCCCGGCTTAGCTAAATTCTTGATAAAAATATGTGTGTGTGTGTTTATATATATGGTATTGGAGATTGAACCCAGTGTGGATTTAAACTTGAAATCCTCATGTCAACCTCCAGAGCTGCTGGGATTACATGCGTGGGGGCACAACCCAAGCCTGAATTCTTTATATATATGAATATATACATATATATATATACACACACACACACATATATACACATTTCTTAAATGTTTCATAGTTCATTTTACTATCATTTTTTCCCATTTTTATGGTGCATTATAGTTGTACATAAAGATGGGATTTGTTACATATTTATACATGCACACAATAATTTGAATTTTTCATATGTATATATACACATGTATTTATATATTACATATATTTTTTTGGTACCAGGCATTGACCCCAGCGGCATTTAACCACTGACCAAATCCCCAGCCCTTTTTTTTTTTTTTTTTTTAATATTTTTTTTTTAGTTGTAGATGGACACAATGTCTTTATTTTATTGCTCTGTATGTGGTGCTGAGGATTGAACCCAGGGCCTCACGCATGCGAGGCAAGCACTCTACCACTGAGCCACAACCCCAGCCCCTCCCCAGCCCTTTTTAAAATTTAAAAAATTAGTACAGGGTATATTTTCATCAAATGTAGAGTTGTCACAAAGATATGGCTCCATCTCTGTCAGTGCATGGGGAAGAGATGCACAAAGACAGGGGTCAAAGAGGCCGATGTGCCCAGGAAAGAGCCCTTACTCTGTATATTTACATGGGATTAATACTGGGATGGTTTATAGTGTAAGGAAGCACATAGCTTTACAATACTCCATTTTATGAGACTTGAGCTTCTCTAGTCTTTGGTATGGCAGTCTTGGAACCAGTATCCTAAATATATCAAACGACTACTTCTTTCCAACTATATTTGCCCAATGTCAAAAACTTCTATGGGGCTGGGGGTATAGCTCAGTGGCAGAATGCTTGCCTAGCATATGTGAAACCCTAGGATCAACACCTGGTCCAGATGAGCCAGTGTTCTGTGGTTTAAACCAGATGGAAATACTGTTCATACTTTTAGATAATGTATAGGTTGAATACAGGTTAAGTCTAGTAAGTGCCTCGCTTTAGATGCCTGCTGGTAGTATAATGTGGTCAAGTTTCTCAAACCTTTCAAGTTGTCTGCAAATGGACACAAAAAGTAACTTTGTAGCATGTAAGGTCCTGGGTTCAATTCCTAGCACCACGAAAAAAATGGCTTTAGAGATGCAGAGTATTAGATCAAACTTACACAATGCAATCAAAGGCTTAAAAACTGGATTACAAGCTTGGGTCAGCATTACCTGCCCTTCAGTAAAACTTACTGTCAGTACACCCGCACTCTTGGTTCAAGAATAATTAGAATGTTTTCATGCCCATACCAATGGTTGGGGAAAACGAGACAGAGCATCCCCAATTTCAGGCCTGCATAAGCTAAATTTGACTTGTCTCAAAAACAAAGAGGGGCTGGATCCTCAGCACCATATAATAAGGTACTGTGTCCATCTGCAAAAAAACCATCTGAAAGAGTTGGATGGGGGGATGATCCTTGTTATAAGGCCATAAGACAAATGAGGCAGTCATTACTCTTCATGGTTATATGGGCAGATGGTGAAATCAGAATCCAAACCCAGTCAGGCAATGACCAACACTACACAAAAAATGCCCAGAAGACCCAACTAGAAATTATACAGTATGTTGCAAAGTGACATTTGAGTGGGGTTTAGAACATCCAAATATTTCACATACTTTGCTGGTAAAAATATTTTGAAAAAGCTAACACTATCGAGAAAAACTGAACTACATTGAAACAATGAGTAATGCCCTTGTAATTAACTCATCTGCCTTCCTCCAAAACAGGGAATCACTTCTGTGGCTGTGAAATAGCTCTATCAATTACGTGTAACTAGCTCCTACCTTTGTCTTCTGTCCAGACAATTCATAAAGCTGGTCAACAGGGCAGCCCTAAGAACTAGGATCCACACACACCCAAACCTGTTGCCAGTGACTTCTACAACTCTTACCTTTAAGGTCTTTTCCCTCTAGCCCCATCCTTCAGGGACCTGACTTTCCTACCCTGTTGGCAACCAGTGCAGAGGCTTGACCAGGCTTCCATTGTGACATAACTTTCTAACATGATGAAGCAGGCTAACAATTTCAGGGTCAAGTGCCTCACAGGTAGGATTAAGCAAGTACACTTGCTGCACATGTGGACTTTCACCTCTTAACCAACACCATTCAGTTTGGCTGAAGCCCCAACATGCTTACATGAAAAAGAACCACACAAATATGCAGTCACCTTTATTTCAATTCACAAGTACATTAGTGTGCCTCATACATCTGTTAGGTGTGTCACAAATAGAAAACTGAAATGTGTTTTGCTTAAGACATAATTATGTTCTTCTGCAATCCATTTATTAAAAACCATGACTGGTTTTGTCTGGAATTTGGAAAAAGCCAAGACCCTCTAAAAAGATTTTCTTTTTGGATGTTGAGGATTGAACCCAGGGCCTCAAACCCCTTATTTTCTCACATCCAGTACTTTCTTGAAATCCTTAATTTCCAGGAGTACTTGGTGAACTAGGTAGCCTATTGTATGTCAGCAGCCAAAGTTTAAATGTGGGATTAACAGAATATGCATTCCTAGACAAGTCTTAGGATTTTCAAACTCCGGAAAAGTACAATTTTTTAAATTTAAATGACTATTCTTACTTATGATTAAAGTATCCCAAGTTAAGTATCAGGTCCAACAACTAAAGTTGAATGCTGCTCCTCTTCTGTCCTGAATGAAAATAAACAAGATTAGAATCCTGAAGATATTAAGTCTAAAATCTCAGTATGCTAGATATTGTTTCCTGCATGGTTTGTCTCCTCAGTCATAGTCCACAAGACTCTGAGAAGCCGTAGGAATATGCAGGTGCAGACACAAAGCCCAGCTTCATCTCCAACGTTGTGGAAAGGGACTGTACATCATGGGGCAGAGCCCTATGCTCCCCTATGCCACCTGGACAGAGCCCGGGGAGAGTGACCTCCCGGGGTATCCACGTTGGAATGCTTGTTTAGTGCCAAGTTGGAACAGCAGACAAATGCCAACAGTCCTAAATATGACTGCCCCTCAAAACATCTTCATGAGCCTTTTCTCACCTTTGACCATATCTATAGATAGATTAAAAACTGTTTTTAGTGAATTCCAAACTAGCCTTTGCTAATATTTACTTCAAGGCTTACACATTTGAAAACTAACATTTTTAAGAACATAGCCGGCCACAGTGGCACACACCTGTAATCCAACTAAACACTTAGCTCCCCCGGGCACATCCTGGAGACATACAGCTCATCACAGAGGCTTTGCCACTGAGCTTCTGAAGGGGACTGAACTCCATTTTAAGTATTTTTCACTTTTAGACACCCTCCTCAACCACACAAAATGTGAATAACTTAGCAATCTTCACAAACATAAGCATACATTAATAAAACAATTCAGAGGCTACTTACCCAAGCAAGAGGTATTTGGAATCATGAATCTGTAAAACAAAGTGTTCATTTATCAATACAATAATAAGTTAAAGCAGATCTATCACAAACACAAGGGACTGATTTTAACCCAGATGAAGTGATTGAAACTACTTTGTTTCCTGCATGGTTTGTCTCCTCAGTCATAGTCCGCAAGACTCTGAGAAGCCGTAGGAATATGCAGGCGCAGACACAAAGCCCAGCTTCATCTCCAACGTTGTGGAAAGGGACTGTACATCATGGGGCAGAGCCCTATGCTCCCCTATGCCACCTGGACAGAGCCCGGGGAGAGTGACCTCCCGAGAGTATCCACGTTGGACCACTGTATTTTACTTCAAAAAGACTGTGCCAGAATTAGTTTCCTCTAGTTGATAGCAACTCCCCTGGGATGTTATTGTAGAAACTCAACTCCAAAAAAAATGAAACGAAATTCGGTATTTTTTTTTTTTGGTACCAGGGATTGAACTCAAGGGTACTCGACCATTGAGCCACATCCCCAGCCCGATTTTGTGTTTTATGTAGAGACAGGGTCTCACTGAGTTGCTTAGCACCTCACTGTTGCTGAGGCTGGCTTTGAACTGGCGATTCTCCTGTCTCAGCCTCACTAAGTACTGGGATTACAAGCGTGAGCCACCGCGCCAGGCTGCGAAATTCGGTTTTGTTTTGTTTTTTAAATATATATATTTTTAGTTGTAGATGGACACAATGTCTTTATTTTGTTTGCTTTGTAGGTGGTGCTGAGGATCGAACCCAGGGCCTCACGCATGCAAGGCAAGCGCTCTACCGCTGAGCTACAATCCCAGCCCGAAATTCGGTTTTTAAGATCACCAAGTCAAGCCAGGCACGGTGGCGCACGCCTATAATCACATCGGCTCAGGAGGCTGACACAGGAAGATTGCAAGTTCGAAGCCAGCCTCACCATCAGCGAGAAGCTAAGCAGCTCTAAATACAAAATAGGGGAGCTAGGCACTTGCTTAACTGTGGAAGCAACCTAGATGCCCTTTAGTAGATGAATGCAGAAAGAAAACCGGTATATATACACAATGAAATATTACTCAGCATTAAATAAATGAAATGAGAAGTTGTGCTCCATTTGTGTACAATGATCAAAATGCATTCTGCTGTCATGTAAACGTAATTTGAATAATATTAGAAAATAGGGGGACTGGGGATATGGCTCAGTGGTCGAGTATCCCCGAGTTCAATCCGCCGTACACCCCCCGCAAAACAGTCGCCATGTAATTTAGTCATCAAGTTTTCTAGAAACCACAATGGGCTATTACGACCAAGTAGAAGGTAACAAAAACAAAAGGTAGAAAGCAGGAGCACTCAGGCTAACTTCAAATTAAGCACGTGGTATCGCTAAACTGCCTCAATCATGAAAAAAACCGGTAGCAGTAGGAGAGGCCTGCCACGAAATGTGGATACATTTTAAACGCGGATGGGGACTCGAAATAAAAAGTCTGTGTGCAACTCCTTTCGGGAGCATGTAGTCCTACTAGGAAATTAAGATAGAGACCCCAAGGGCAACTGTGAGTAGCTTGTTAACACTGTGCCTTAGTCATCTCTGGCACTGGAAAAACAGTCCTGCAAGGCCACTCGGGCTTTGCGGCCCACATCCTGCTCAGTCCCATCGCATGCCTCAAAGTAGTTAGACTGGATGCCGCTGAAGGCAATCCTAAACAACAGGCTCCTCCGGGAAAGTTGAACGCCTATCCAAAGCATCGGACCTAGTGCGGAGGAACCACGCGGGTAAAAACACTCACCGACTCCTACAAGCGTAAAGCAGCAGCGTTGCTCGGAAAGACCGATGACGCTGAAGCATCTCTATTTATACTCAGGAGCGACCGGAAGTCAGGGAAGGCCTATTGCGCCTGCGTAACGTCATGCGTAATGTCAATGAGAACTGGAAATTCGCTAAGGCTGCTGGGATCTACTGCGGTTAAACTTCTCGCGGTACTGGAGCGCTTGCGCGGGACCTTACTGGGTAATGTAAATTGTAGAAAACAAGGATGTGGGTATCTAACAGGACACAATTACAACAAATAGGAAGTTTACCTTTCAACAATCGGTTGTCTCGGGCTGGGATTGTAGCTCAGCGGTAGAGCGCTTGCCTCGCATGCATGAGGCCCTGGGTTCGATCCTCAGCACCACATATAAAGCAATAAAATAAAGACATTGTGTACATCAACAACTAAAAAAAAAATTTAAAAAAAAAAAAAAAAAAAAAAAAAAAAAAACAATCGGTTGTCTCGGTCTGAAGGATACGCCCTTAGAGAAACGGGCAAAACAAACGAACAAACAAAAAAACCCCAAGCCGGGCGCGGTGGCTCAAGCCTGTAATCCCAGCACTTAGGCAGGCTGAGACAGGAGAATCGCGAGTTCAAAGCCAGCCTCAGCAAGGGCAAGGCACTAAGCAACTCAGTGAGACCCTGTCTCTAAATAAAACACAAAATAGGGCTGGGGATGTGGCTCAGTGGTAGAGTACCCCTGAGTTCGATCCCCAGTACCAAAAACAAACAAACAAACAAACAAAAAAACCCCAGAATTGGAACAACTATGCAAAATAGGAAAAGACATTCAGAAAAACAAAATCTCAAAAGGAACTAAATGTGCTTTGACGTATGTGAAAGAAAAGACTTTGATTTGATAAAACTGGACAGAATTGCTTCTATATGAACTGGCTAAAATTAAATATTTCCTATGCACAACAATGAGTATGTAGTTAATGCTAGTGAACGCAAAAACTGGTTAAAATGGGGGTTGAGAGTGTATTTCAGTGGTAGGGTAAGGGCTTGCGTTTGATTCCTATTACTGGATAAAAACAAAAAACATTAAATGTAAAAATGGTAAATTTTTTGTGCATTTACCACACACAAACAAAACATAAAGATGTAGGCAAGTAAAGAATCCTGAAGATACACATTTACAGGGCTGGGAGTGTATATCAGTGGTAGAGTGCTTTTTTTTTTTTATCATATATATATATATATATATATTTTTAGTTATTTTATTTAAATGCGTTTCAAGTCATAGTACATAACCAGATCTCAGTTTTTCCATTTCTCTGGTTGCAAACCAGATAAAGTCACACCATTTGTGTCTTCATACATGCACTAGGGGTAGTAATGACCCTCTCAATCAACCATCATTACTATACCCATTCCCCTTTCCCTCCTCCCACCTCCCCCTGCCGCATCCAGAGTTCCTGTATTTCTCCTATGTTTCCTGTTCCCACCCCCCTTATGTATCCTCATCCACTAATCAGAGAGAACATTTGGTATTTGGTTTTTTGGGATTGGCTTACTTCACTAAGCATAATGTTCTCCAATTCCATCCATTTGCCTGCAAATGCCATAATTTTATTCTCTCTTATTGCTGAATAATATTCCATTGTGTATATGTACCACAATTTCTTTATCCATTCATCTATTGAAGGGTTGCTTCCATAGTTTTGCAATTGTGAATTGTGCTGCTATAAACTCTGAAGTGACTGCTGTATTGTAGTGTGCTGTTTTTAAATCTTTAGGGTATAAGCCAAGGAGTGGGATAGCTGGATCGAATGGTAGTTCCATTCCAAGTTTTTTAAGAAATCTCCAAACTGCTTTCCAGATTGGTTGCACCAATTTGCAGTCCCACCAGCA
>CM053400.1:18394043-18413488 GCA_028644305.1 Xerus rutilus | reverse complement strand
TAAGACAATGTTCTTTACAGGAAATAACATGCCAAAGTACTTAGGAATAAAGAATCCTAATGTCTCCAATTTATTCTCAAATAGCTCAGAGGAACAAAAGAATGTTATGTGTATAAAACAAGAGTGAGCACAATAATCAATAAGGCAAATATGGAAATGTTAACACTTCTAGGTGAAAGGCATGTAATAACATTTTTGTAATTTGAAAACCTTTTTTTCCAAAATAAAATGAATGAATAAGTATATACATAAATACAAATATTAAATTGCTGTACCTTAAATGTAAAGGGCCAAATCTACCATCCTTTCCCTATTAAGAATTTCTGGTACCACACCCAGAAGCCCATCTATCCAAATGACTTTCAGACTGGTGATTTGTTAGTTTATGGACACTGTCAGAGGAAGAAAAGCCTTCTATTTCCCTTCTCTCTTAGGGCCTTGCTTAGTTCCTGAGGCTGGCCTCAAACTTGAGATCCTCCTGCGTCAGCCTCCTGAGTCACTGGGATTACAGGTGTATGCCACCATACCCAGCCTAATCACACTTAATTTCAACAGCAGTCAGACCACAGAAGTCACACAGACTATTATGCCTGAATAAATACACCTCAGAGAATGGTTTCAGGATCCAAAAAATGTCCATTGAAGACAAAAGGCCAAACTTGTGACTAGATGCAGCATACACAGTACAGCTAGATGTCTAAGGTAGGAGAGAATATAATTTTATTAATTATTATTTTATTAATTATTAGTTAATTATTTTGTGGAGAATAGGCTGAGCCTACCTTCTTATCGTCTCTCAATTGGAGGAAACATCTGTGCCAGGCAAACACCCATCTATTTGTCTGAACTCTTATGGGCTTTGCATATGCAGGAAGCTGGTCTGTATTTAGTCTCTACGTTTTTGGTTCTAGCTGACTTAAAAAACACTAACATTTTGAAAAGACGCAGTTACTTGGAACATATGAAAGAGAAAAGATGAAAAGTATGTGTGTGATTAATTAATTGGGTTTGCATTTCATGGTTCAGCAGCTAAATAAAAAATGGCAAAAGAGGGCTGAGATTGTGGCTCAGTTGTAGAGCGCCTGCCTCGCATGCGTGAGGCACTGGGTTCGATCCTCAGCACCACATTAAAAAATGAATAAAATAAAGATATCTGTCCATCTACAACTAAAAAAAAAAAAAAAAAAAAAATGGCAGAAGAGTTGCTATTCTGGGAACCACCCAGACTTCTCTAACAATTCTGGCAAAACCATATGTCTTATCTCAGTTTAAAGCTCTCACTGCTATCTGGCTCCTTACTTTCCAAATTCTTAGAGGCTATCCAACTGTGTCTAATATGTATATTTTTCTTTTTTATAATTCTTTTTAGTTGTAGATGAACACACTATCTTTATTTGATTTTATTTATTTATTTTTATGTGGTGCTGAAGCTTGAACCCAGTGCCTCACAGGTATAAGGCAAGCACTCCACCGCTGAGCTACAACCCCAGCACATTTAATATGTATTTTAAAAAATTATACTGAAGGCCAGGCGAGGTGGTGCACACCTATAATCCCAGTGGCTCAGGAGGCCGAGGCAGGAGGATTGCGAGTTCAAAGCTAGCCTCAGCAACTTAGCGAGGCCCCAAGCAACTCAGTGAGACCTTGTCTCAAAATAAAATATAAAAAGGTCTGGGGATGTGGCTCAGTGGTTAAGAGCCTCTGGGTTCAATCCCTGGTACAAGAAACAACAAATTATACGAATATATGAATTCTCCACCACAAAGTAAGCAACTAGTACACATAATAGCATAATCAAATTAAATCCAACTAATTTTGGTGAAGGCTTACCGGATCAGTGTGTTCCCAATCTGGTGCCGTATTTCATTCCACTCCTCCTTGCTTTTATGAGGCCAAGAATTCAAGTTCAACTCTGGTTCACCGGGTCTGTGGTTCAACTTCATTGCCAGTGTGTCTTTCCTCTTCACTTTATTGGCCAGAGCACCTATACATGAGGAGAAAAAAAGGTGTAGAAACAAAAGTTCAACGTGGGGCTGTGGCTATGGCTCAGTGGTGGAACACTTGCCTATCATGTGTAAGGTACCAGGTTCGATCCTCAGCACCACATAAAAATAAATAAATAAAAAGAACAGCATGTCGCTTATCTTCAACTACAAAAAAAAAAAAAAAAAGGCTCCACATCATGGGGATCTGGGGAGGTGTCTGAATCAGTGTAATTCCCAGCTTCTTACTTGGCCTCAAACGATCCAGTCAAAACACAGAGGAGGGGAAAAGTTGAAGACATCTAAAAATCTTCAGCCAGATGGACCTAGATGGCAAAAGATACCTTCTCTCTTTTACTAGCCCTCTACATTTTTCTCCTTAGTAAGAACTGCTAGAGGAGAGGGAATCTATGCTTGGGACAGTCATTTGAATTAAAATGAAACGAATTTCACACTAATATATCCCACAATGTTTTTCCCCAGTCCTGGGGATTAAACCTAGGACCTTGTACATGCTAGCCAAGTTCTCCACCACTGAGCCACATCCCCCCATCCCTTTTTTGTGGAGCTGGGGATTGGACCTAGGCCTTCTGCACAGGAGGCAAGCACTCTATCAACTAGGCCACATCTCTAGCCCTCCAGCCCTTTTTTATATTTTATTTAGAGACAGGATCTTGCTAAATTGCTGAGGCTGGTTTTGAACTCATGATCCTCCTGCCTAAGCCTCCTTAGCTACTGGGATTATAGGCATGTGTCACTGAGCCCAGTGACCCCAGGCCTTTCTAAAATTTTTTTCAGACCATCTCTTCATTAAATTGCTGAGTCTGACCTTGAACTTGTGATCCTCCAGCCCCAGCCTCCTAAGCAGCTGGGTTACAGGTGTGCATCTGGCTCATGGTTAGTTTTTCTTTCTTTCTTTTTTTTTTGGTACTGGAGATTGAACTCAGGGGCACTCGACCACTGAGCCACATCCCCAGCCCTATTTTGTGTTTTATGTAGAAACAGGGTCTCACTGAGTTGCTTAGCATCTCGCTGTTGCTGAGGGTGGCTTTGAACTCATGATTCTCCTGTTTCAGCCTCCATAAGTGCTAGAATTACAGGCTTCCACCACTGCGCCCAGGTAGTTTTTATTTCTTTTTAAAAATATTTTTAGGGCTGGGATTGTAGCTCAGCGGTAGAACGCTTGCCTCGCATGCGTGAGTCCCTGGGTTCGATCCTCAGCACCACATACAAACCAATAAAATAAAGACATTGTGTCCATGTACAGCTAAAAAAATATTTTTTAAAAAAATACATATTTTTAGTTGTAGATGGACACAATATTTTATTTTTTTAGTTGTAGGTGGACAGGATATCTTTATTTTATTTTTATGTGGTGCTGAGGATCGAACCCAGTGCCTCACGCGTGCTAGGCAAGCATGCTACCACTGCGCCATAACCCCAGCCCCGGGACACAATATTTTTATTTTATTTATTTATTTTTAGGTGGCACTGAGGATTGAACCCAGTGCCTCACACATGCAAGGCAAGTGCTCCACCACTGAGCCACAACTCCAGCCCTCATGGTTAATTTTAACAGAGGAATGAACGATAGCAAGGATGAGACCTTCACAGTTAGCCAGATTATTTGACAGAAAAGATACTTGTTTCCATTCATCTTACTTGCAAATAGCTTTATCTATAAAAGAATTTCCTCGGGCTGGGGTTGTGGCTCAGTGGTAGAGTGCTTACCTAGCATGTGTGAGGCACTTGGTTAGATTCTCAGCACCACATATAAATAAATAAAATAAAGGTCCATTGACAACTTAAAAAAAAATAAAAATAAATATAAATATATATATATATATATATATATATATATAAAATTTTCTCTTTTGCTTTTCCCTCCTTACTCTGATGGCTTTCATCTTCATCCTCTTCATCTCGGTATTGAATAGGACCCTCTGAATCTGAGTCACTCTCCTTTTCTTCTTCTTCCTGCAGACACTGTGGTAGTTTAGGAATGACTGAGGTAGATGCCACATCTTCAACAAATGCCAAAGGACAGGTTTGCTCCTCCTCTTCTTCATCGTCTGGACTAACAAATTCACATAATTATATTTTCTTTTTAGACACAAAGAAACTGGTTTGCAAGAAAAATAACTGAAATATCTATGGGAAAGTTCATTAATGAAATAACTTATAAATCCCTCTTTTAGCTTTAACAATGATGCTAAGAAAATTTTTAATACCTATAATCTAAAAGACTCTAGGTTTAAGTCCCAGCTCTACCACTTTTTAGATATTGGTACTTTCTAGAATTTGTCTAAATTTATTCTCACAGGCCTACAGAGAAGATATCATTCCCATTAACAGATAACTAATAAACAGAAAGATCTAGTAACTTATACTTCAACACACTAGGAGTGGTAGAGCTGGGATTTGAATCCAGGGTGATATCACCATATAAGGCAAGGCTCTTAAGCACCATGTAATACACTTCCTACCCTTTTATCATATAAAAGTAGTGATTTTAATTTTCATATATATAAATATCTAAGTTTTATGTCATCATGGAAATCTCCATGAAACAAAAAAAGTCACAGAAATCACAGGATAAAAATGTCCTTTTGGGAGAATATTCTTTGTACTTTAAATTTACTCAAATTTTCTTTTTTAGTAATTATTTTTCCAAGGAGGGCCAAGAGTAAAGAAGGATAAACAAGAGGAAAACTTTAAAGGCACTCACACTTTCAGCATTTCAATAGTGATGGGAAGTGACCTGGTCCGACCCAGGGTACTGCTGTCCTCAGAAAAGTTGTCACTGTTCTCAAAGAGCAACGAATGAGCTCTGTGAGAACCCTCTAAAGGAGGAGTCACGGGAAGGGGGCTGGTCAGGGCCTGTTGAATTCGAATATGTAGTGGAAGTGGGGGTAGCCTAGAGGGTACATGGGGCTCCCCAAAGCTTTGGTCCAATATCCTCTTGGGGACTTCCTTTTTCTGATCTTCCTGCTGGGAAGCCTCCTGGGCAAGAACTAAGGAAGGTGGAATCTCAACTTCTGGCACAAGTTGAAAAGTCTTAGGAGGGTACGGTGGAGACCGTGGGGGTTCTGGAGGTATATGGGTAGGCAGCGGGGGAGATGGAGAAGGAGGTGGGATCATCAGCATTGGTTCAGAGCCCATAGAGCATGTGTTCGTCTCTCTTTGATCGCTTGGTGTTTTTGTGTTGATGCCAGCAGCCAACTCCGAGGTCGATACCAAGGTTGACAGAATGCCTCTTTTAGGTGGTAAGGGTGGGGATGGTTTTGATAATAATGTACCACTGTTTATTGCTTGGGACAGTTCAACTGGAAAAGAGAAAGCAACACTTCAATTTAATATCTCTTTACAATGCTTTGAGCGGCCAGCCCAGGTCTAAAATTAGAGCTGAGCTCAGTCTTAATCTTTGAAGCAAATTATATAAGTTGATGGCTTTGTCATTCCCTATATATCTTATTCTGAAACAAAAACTGCAGTTATTCAGGTAGAAGGCTTAATTAATACAGGTGTAGGAAAACTCTGCTAAGCATCTTACTTTGCTGCCATGACAACAGATATGACAAGTTTATAACTTGATGTTGATATAAAGTTAATATGAATAGAGATAAAAAAGCCAATTAAAAGCTCTTTAGTGCAAGTACTTCATTAAGAAATTTAAATATTCAGAGAATAATATTAAAATTTGTTTATAAAACACTATTTGGCATTCTTACCATATCCTGATAATGATTCCTAGATATCCCAACTCTGTATTATGAAATTATCAATAAAGACATCTTGAATTTTTTTTTTTTGAGACAGGATTTCATTAAGTTGCAGAAGGCCTTTATAAATTGCTGAGGCTAGCCTCAAACTTGTGATTCTTCTGTCTGTGCCTTTGGAGTCGCTGGGATTATAGGCATGAGACACCATGCCCAAATGACATCTTGAATGTTTATAGCAAATGCAAAACCCTTTGAAGACATGTAAGTGCTTTAATATCATATTCTCTTTGTATCACTTGAGGTGGTACCTGAGGTCACAGATGTTGGGTAACTACAAGCTCGCATGGACTCAGCTAGTATCCAGTCTCTGGCTATTAGACTACTACTTCATCCTCTGGACCCTACTGTCTCTGATCTTTATTTGCATTAGCACTTCTTATTGTCCCTTGTATTCCCATGTTCACTCTCCTTTACACAATGGAATCCTTGATAGCAGGGCAACCCTTATATCCATCAGCATATCCACAGGGCTGTGCACAGAGTTTGGTACAGGTGGGTCCTCAGTATGTTTATTACATGAGATGCCCTTATCCTGTATCATAACAGTACATACCCCTATTGATCCTCCTAAAGCTCACAATGACTCAGGCACTGATCCAGTCCAGTCACTCCCTTGGGAGGGCTCCATGTAAAAAGTGGATCATCACATAAAAAAAAAAAACTAATCTTGCAAAATAATTAAAAAATAGCTCTCTTTATCATCAACCTCTAATCATTTACCCAAATGCTTTATTTTAGTTCCATCCACTATTCTCAAATGGTTTCATAAGTTTTCCTGAAATAAAATTTTACTGTACTAAATCTTATTCCATTGGGGACATTCAAAGTAAAAGGCTAGTTAATTCTATCTTTTGTTTGTTTGTTTGATGCTACTGTGAACTGGACGACCCAGAGGTGCTCTACAACTGAGTGATATCCCTAGCCTTTTTTATTTTTTATTTTGAGAAAGAGTCTCACTAATTAGGCTACCTACAAACTTGCAATATTCCAGCCTCAGTCTACTGAGTGGCTGAGATTGTAGGTTTGTGCCACCATGTCCAGCTAGCAATCTGTTTTAATAAGCCTTCTAGGTGATCCTGTTGAGATGACAAGTCTAGACAACAGTTTGAGAGCACTAGTATAGAGAAGAGGTCGGATGTGAGATTTGAGTTGTTTCTCATTAACTACAACTGTGAATGAGTTACAAAGTTTCCTGTTCTAATTGCCCTATCTATGTAACAGATAAAATCAGTTTACTAAGGCACAAGGTGGTTCTGAAAATAAGTATGAAAAAGCTCTTCAAGTTCCTCAAAGATTAGTCAATGTGTCATTATCTATCTGAGTAGTGATAACAATAATAATCTTCATCCTGTTTTTATCTGGCTACTCCAACCTGTCATACTCATAATATATTCTAAACCTGTTTTTCAGGATTCTAGTCACTCCACCCAACTTGGTGATATTAGATATCCAATGAGCATACTTCTTATTCATCTATTCAATCAGTAACAAGAACTTTAAGCAGACATAAGCCTATTATCATTTTTCCTGAAAAACTGTATTTGCATTAGGTCTGAAGCACTTATGACACCCCTCCCTTTCTTGAAAGTTCACTGAAGGTATACATTTATGTAAAGAAAATAAACCTGAACAATATTGTTAATAAATGCAAAAATTTACTAAACCCATAAAAATTACTAATTACCTTCCCTACTTTCTTTACCATGACTTATTTTAATATAAGAGTAGTATTCTTAACTCTCTCAAGACAAAACATGACTTTATTGTAATAATTTACCTTTCACAGTTACCATGAAGATACTATGCCAGGTACTGAATCACAAGTTACACAAGCATCTACAAAATCATTGTTTTTATCTACTAGACTCCCTCTACTACTGAGCTAGTTACATCCTCAACCCTTTTTAATTTTAATTTTATTTTGAGCCAGGGTTTTGCTAAGTTGTCAAGAATGGGCTCAAACTGTGATCCTTTTGTCTCTGCCATCTGAGCAGCTGGGTTTACAGGTATACAATGCCTGGTCTCAATGGTTGTTGTTTTTTTTTTTTGGGGGGGGAGGTGATATTGGAGATTGAACCCAGGGACAATCTACCACTGAGCCATATCCTAGCCCTTTCTACTTTTTGAGACAAGCTGTCACTAAGTTGCCTCGGCTGGCCTCAAACTTGCAATCCCTCCTGCCTCAGCCCCCAAAGTTGCTTACAGGTGTATGCCACCACTCCTGGCAGGTCTTGACTTTTTAACTGACAAGTATGCTTTGCTTCTTGTAAACTGTGGCATTATCCTAATTTTTTTCATTAAGTGATACAGATAGTTCCATGCAGGTCAAACCTGTTATGATCTTTGCATATATGGTCCTTCAACTACATAAATTGTTATAAAATACTATTATAGGAAAATAGATATTAGTCTTTCCATATATAAACTTAATTTTTTAAAATATTTTTTTTAGTTGCAGATGAACACAATATCTTTATTTATTTTTTTATGTGGTGCTGAGGATCGGACCCAGTGTGTCATGCATGCGAGGCAAGCGCTCTACCACTGAGCCCCTGAACTTTATTTTTTTTTAAAAACAATTTTGTACAACTGCATCATATGTTTGTTTTGGTTGTAGGGATTAAACCCAGGGGTGCTTAAACCACTGAGCCATATCCCCAGCACACACCCCTGCTTTTAATCTTTATTTATTTATTTTTATGTGGTGCTGAGGATGGAACCCAGTGCCTCACACATGCGAGGCAAGTGCTCCACCACAGAGCCACCACCCCATACTTGTCAGTTAAACTTAATTTTAGTGATACTTCCTTCTGCTTCATTTTAAGAACTCTTCTCTATACTGAGGACATCCAAAGGAACAAGATAATGAACACTTTCAGTATGAATCAATATTATACCAACTATCCAACAAAATAACCATCTAAAACCAAATCAAACCAAACCCAAAACAAAAGTCCTAAAGACTTACTTACCAATGACAGGGTTGCTATTTCTGTGAGCTGGTTTAGGGGGAGGGATAGGGGGCTGCTTGGCAGGGACCATATGAGTAAGGCTTGGGGTAGCAGTAGTGTTAGTGCTGGCAGGAGCAGCAGGCAGAGTCCTGGGTGCTGGGGAAGGGGTGACAAAAGAATTAACAGTCTTTGCTAGGTTTGTGGCAGCAGTGGTGGCAGCAGGTGCTATGGTGGTAGAAGAGGCGGAGGAGATGGACCTTGCCACGCTGCCAGAAGTGGTGACATCCTTTGCTGACCCTTCACTTGCTTCATGAGATGAGGACAAAGGCCTTTTAGGGGGAAGTAAAGGCTGTTTGGGTACATTCTCAGGTACAGACTCTGCATCAGAATTGGGCTGGCTTCCCATTGAGCCTGTATAATAAAAGATGTGATTATAGGGAGAAAATAACAAGACTGAAAAGCCAAACACATCTATAAATTTACAGAGAGCTTCATCAATTCTTACATTTATAGATCAGTTTACAGGTTACAGTTCTCTGTTTTCCACCCTGACACTATCTTTTTTGCCATACTAAGAATTGAAGCAAGGTGCTCTACCACTGAGACTGTAACCACTCAGTTACATATCCAGCTCTTTTTGCAATTTTTTACTGTGAGACAGGGGCTAGGTAAGTTGCCCAGGCTGGTCTTGAATTCACAACATTCCTGCCTAAGCCTCCCAAGTAGCTGGAATTACAGGCATGTGCCACTTTGCCAAGTAACTCTCAACATACAGTAAGACAGGCTCAGTAAGAGGCTCATTATGGTAGTGACTCTTTACACAAAGGGTCAGGCTACTAGAGGAGGCACAGAAAAATTCCTTCGGTAGAAGAAGAGAAGCGTGTAGCCCAAAAAAGTCCCATTGAAATCTGATATTTAAAATCTTTTTCTCTCCTTAAGAATCACACATTTGGGGCAGGGGTTGTGACTCAGTGTTACAGTGCTTGCCTAGCACATTTGAGGAGCACGGGGTTCAATCTTTAGCACTACATAAAAATTAACAAACAAATAAATAAAAAAGAACCACATATTTGCATGCCTGAAATCCCAGTTACTATGGAGGCTGAGGAAAGAGGATCAAAAGTTAGAGGCCAGCCCCTGAACTTAGTGAGACCCTGTCTCAAAATTTTAAAAAGGGCTGGGGATGTAGCTCAGTGGTAGAGTGTCTCTTGGTTCAATCCCTAGTACCATAAAAAAAAAAAAAAAGAGAAAGAAAAAGAATCACAATTTTAGGTATTTTGTGAAGAATTGGGGGGTGGCGGGTTACACTAAATGTTATAAATAGTTAATAAATTCATAGAGAAGAACATAATTCTCCCTGAATTTTAGTTCTTCTTTTCTCATAAACTTGTGTTAAAAAAGAATGATCCGTGGCTCATAAACAAAAAAATCCAGTATCTTACCTAGCCGTTTCTTTGGGTCCTCTTCTGGAATAAGACTGCTAAGACTTGCTATTCTTACTGGCTCTTCCTCTTCTAGGATTGGACTAGATGATCTGGCACTCCCTATGGGGGTGGTATGGCCATTCCTTAATACAGCATGGCTTAACTTTCCTGGATCCTCACCACCTAAAAGGAGCAAAGAGGAAAGGGCTAAGTGGCAAAACTAGCATGGTCAGACTGGGAGAAGAGCTGGTGGTTTCCACCTTCTCTTATCCTCTTGCCTCTCTCTTCCTGTTTTAGCATAATATTTAGACCTAGGTTATCTGTATCCTTCTGGTAATAGTGCAAGTAATTCCTTTATAATAAATATATGTTTACTGATGATATGTAAAGTAATTTTCTATATGAACTAATGCAAGTGATTACAATACTGTGAATAGCTATATCATGTGAAGGGCTATGGGAGGAAGGAAATGTATAAAGGCTGGAAATTATTTGACATGTTTGGAGGACTGGTGAGTAATTTGGTTTGGCAGAATATTTTTGCACATAAGAAATGATTATAGAGCTGGACACAGTGGCGCATGCCTATAATCCCAGCACTTCGGGAGGCTGAGACAGGAGAATTGCGAGTTCAAAGCCAGCCCCAGCAATGGCGAGGCGCTAAGCAACTCAGTGAGACCCTGTCTCTACATAAAACACAAAATAGGTCTGAGGATGTGGCTCAGTGGTCGAGTACCCCTGAGTTCAATCCCCAGTACCAAAAAAAAGAACTGATTATGGGTAGGACTGGATGGCCAACAAAAGCAGGGCTGTGAAGGCGAACAAACACCATGAAAAAGAACCTAGACTGAATCTTGTATGTAACAAGAAGCCAAAGGATTAGAAGTCATAGAGACATGATTAGATCCATCTTATGGATGGTTAGCTCTGAAAGCTATGAGGGGGATGGATTATAGAAGGGCAATGGCTGAACAGGAAAAACAATAATAAGGTACTATTTGAATATACATGAAAAATACCAGAAGGTGACTGAAGACAATAGGAATGGAGTGCAAAAGGTGGAACTGATGGATAGATCAGAGGTAAACATAATATATGTGACAATTTCCTACGACAAACTAGAGGGATCATTGCTAAGCTTGAGGCTATAGGAAGATCTGTAATGATCACCCATTGCTATGAAAACCATAGGTAAGATTCTTCATAGAGCAATTAGACAGACATTCACAGTCCTAGCAGAGGTTTCCCAGACAGTATTGGAAGAACTGAAAATACTGAGATTATAGACTTAAAAATGTTTTATCTAGTGCCACTGGAACCAGAACTATTTTTTCTCTAGATCTTATCATTCTTTGCCTTCCATACTGAGATACCTTGAATAATATCATTACAGTGTCGGTCATTTTAGTCATTCCACTGAGTTCTCACAGACCAGACCCTCAACTCCTACTAGGAGATTAAATTGTCATTTTTCAGGCAGGCCCTATAAAAGGTGGGGTTTAGAATAAAAGTAGAGTCTAAAGCAAATAATAAGTGCTTCTAAAGGTAAAGGTAGCTGAGCACAGTGAACCATGCCTGTAATTCTTGGAACTCAGGGGACTGAAGCAGGGGAACACAAATTTGAGGCCAGCCTGAGCAACTTAGTAAGACCCTATCTCCAAATAAAAAATAAAAGGGGCTGGAGGTATAGATAAAATGGTGGAGCGAGCTGAGTTCCATCCCCAGTACTACAAAAATAAAAAAGAGAGAGCCAGATAACAACAATGCAAAAGTAGTAATTTATTGCATATGTAAAAAGAAAGGAAATGCTATCAATATATGATACTATAGTTTTACATCTATAATAAACTGCTTCATAAGCAAGTCTTGACATTATTAAACTAGCAGTGAGTGTTGAAAATATAAGCCGGGCGCAGTGGCACACGCCTATAATCCCAGCACTTTGGGAGACAGGAGAATTGTGAGTTCAAAGCCAGCCTCAGCAAGTGTGAGGCGCTAAGCAACTCAGTGAGACCCTGTCTCTACACAAAACACAAAATAGGGCTGGGGATGTGGCTCAGTGGTCGAGTGCCCCTGAGTTCAATCCCCAGTACCAAAAAAGAAAAAGGAAACATATCTTTGTGACAGAAAATTAGGGCAGAAACATGGGCATGGAGACAAGCTTGATCAAGAAAAGGAAGTAACATGTAATCCCAGCATGTAGGGAGGCTGAGACAGGAGAATCGCAAGTTCAAAGCCAGCCTCAGCAACGGCGAGGCACTAAGCAACTCAGTGAGACCCTGTCTCTACATAAAACACAAAATAGGGCTGGGGATGTGGCTCAGTGGTCGAGTACCCCTGAGTTCAATCTCCAGTACCAAAAAAAAAAAAAAAAAAAAAGAAAGAAAAAGAAAAGGAAAGGACAGGAAGTAACATGCAGCTGGCAAAAAGTTGAGGAAGTATACAGAGACAAGGAATGCTTGCCCAAAGATCCTTCACCAACCACTCAGCTTCAGAGTTAAAGATCATGACCAGACACTTAAAAGGAAGAGTGAATTTGTTTAAAAAGCCCCACTCCACCACAAATACAGCAAGATGAAGAAATACCTAGTTAGACCCAAAACCAAGTGCAGAAACAGGCATATGCTATTCATTTGAAACTCACCCTGCTCAGGGTCTTCCAACAGTACTCCTCTTTTAACCAGCTCTTCTCTTGGTTTTCGCATAGATATTTTTCGCTCTAAAACTAACATTGAATTGGAAAATGGCACTCATAAATGTAGCAGTTGGAAAGTCAACATTACTTTTAGCATTCTAAATATATAGGTAAAAGAATAAAGTGGTTCAAATTTCAACTTTTTTTTTTTTTTTTTTTGGTACTGGAGATTGAACTCAGGGGCACTCGACCACTGAGCTGCATCCCCAGCCCTATTTTGTGTTTTATGTAGAGACAGGGTCTCACTGAGTTGCTTAGCGCCTCGCTACTGCTGAGGCTGGCTTTGAACTCGCGATTCTCCTGTCTCAGCCTCCCTAAGTGCTGGGATTACAGGCTTGCGCCACCACGCCCAGCTTCAACTATTTTTTTTAAATATTTTTTTATTAGGGGCTGGGATTGTGGCTCAGTGGTACAGCGCTTGCCTTGCATGCGTGAGGCGCTGGGTTCGATCCTCAGCACTACATAAAAATAAATAAATAAATATATTAAAAAATATATATTTTTTTTTATTAGTTGTAGATGAACACAATATCTATCAGCCTTAAAAAAAGAGTGAAATTCTGATATCTACCACTAACATGGATGAACCCTGAAAACATTATGCTAAATGAAATAGGCCAGACACAAAAGGACAAATATTTTATGATCCCACTCACATTAAGTACCTAAAGTAGTTAAACTCATTGATATAAGAAGTAGAACAAGGTTGCCAGGGATGGGAGAGTGAGGATAGAAAGTTATTGTTTAATTGGTATAAAGGTTTTTGTTGTTTTTGCTGTACTGGGGACTGAACCCAGAGGTACTTTACCAGTGATTTTTATTCCCATCTATTTTTTAATTATTTATTTCTATGTTTTTGTGGTACTTGAAATTTAACTGAGGAGCACTCTATCACTGAGCTATGTCTCTTGCCTTTTTAATTTTTCTCTTCAGGCAGGATCTTCCTAAATTGCTGAGATTGGCCTTGAATTTATAATCCCCTTGCCTCAGCTTTCTGAGTAGTGGGGATTATAGGTACATGCCACTGATACTGCGCCTGGCTAAGTTTCTTCTATACTTGACCACGGAGCCATATCCCCAGCCCTATTTTGTGTTTTATGTAGAGACAGGGTCTCATTGAGTTGCTTAGCGCCTCGCTGTTGCTGAAACTGGCTTTGAACTCGCAATTCTCCTGTCTCAGCCTCCCTAAGTGCTGGGATTACAGGCTTGTGCCACCGTGCCTAGTTTAAATTTCTTCTATTCTTAAGAAAGAAAAGAACAGGGAAACTAATTTCAGTGTTTAAAACTTAATTTCTGGGGCTGGGAGAATGTAACTCAGTGTAGAGCACTAACATGTGCCAGGCCCAGAGTTCAATCCTCAGCACTGTCGAAAACCAAACCAAACCAAACCCAATAATGAAACCACATTAATTTCTTTCATATCCTGTCCTACTGGGAAAGTATCATTTCCAAAAGGAAGTACTCTTACATAATTGTAGCTTAATTGAATTTCTTTTTTTTATATTTATTTTTTAGTTGTAGGTGGACAGAATATCTTTATTTTATTTTTATGTGGTGCTGAGGATCAAACCCAGTGCCTCACGTGTGCTAGGCGAGCACACTACTGCTATGCCATAACCCTAACCCTTAACTGAATTTCAATAGTAAAGCATTTATGGATGAACTCTATGTTGAAGGGAAGTAGGCAAAGTAAAAAAGCAGTAGCACCTTAGATCTGCTACAGTGCAGGAACTCCAGTTACCACTGCATAGATTTTAATCCCATCAAAATACAAGCCTAGAAATGAGACTACAGAATATAAAGCTTAGTGAGCCGGGCGCGGTGGCACACGCCTGTAATCCCAGCACTTAGGGAGGCTGAGACAGGAGAACTGCAAGTTCAAAGCTAGCCTCAGCAACGGTGAGGCGCTAAACAACTCAGTGAGACCCTGTCTCTACATAAAACACAAATAGGGCTGAGGATGTGGCTCAGTGGTCGAGTACCCCTGAGTTCAATCTCCAGTACCAAAAAAAAAGAATATAAGGCTTAGTAAATGGCCATTTAACTGTTTAAATTCTAAAGATTAAACTCTCACTTTCAATTAGGGCATTATAGGAGCTTAGGAAGAGATCAAAGTTGGGTGCTTGTAAAATAGGGAACTCTTTAACTCAGAACATAAATCTTAATATCTCACCTTCTGATGTCTCTTTAAACTTATCACTACTTTTTTTTTTCCTCCATTTCCAAGGCTTGAAGATCTTGCCAAAGCCAGAGAACTTGCTCTTTCTTTTGGTGGGAGGTGTTGTGTCTCCTGCATCCACACTGTCCATGACCATGCCTGGGTCTGCAGTGGGCTGGCCTGCTTCTTCTGTTACATGGAGAAGGGGGCGGGGAGGAGATGACAGCCAATTAATTACTTCAGCACAATCACTAAAATGTCCCTTCCCTCTCTTCCTGTGGTTGTTGGAAAGGAACAGAGCAAGAATAAACATCATGCAGACAGTCAGACTCCTGACATCACACGGATACCAAACAGCAAAATCCGTAACAGATAAATTACTAAAGGAACCAAACCAAGCTTACATTGTTTTAGGGTGAAAATTCAGCAAGATAATCAGAACCAGGTCAAAATCTTACAAAGGCACACTCACAGGAAATGTGGATGACTTCCCAATATGTATGACACACTGTGTCACTCACTGAGCAGGGAATTTCATGGTTAGTGAGTTGTTACTCTGTCTGCCCTTTTCAGTATTTAAGGTAACACATCAAGTGTTAACACCTTACTTGTGTATGTTTAGCAGGTCTCTCCCTTTACAAAAAAGACTCAAGGTAGTTTTGGAGAATTGCAAGGTGCTTAGGATAAGGGATGAGTGTACTGAAAAAGGTGTTTTTAAATGGAAGGAAATTTTTCTGAAAGTAGAGAATAGAGTGAGATTCCAGTCTGCCTATCATGGTATCACGTTAGGGACAATCCTGATATTAAGGAGCTAACATGAAATGCTTCGCAGGATATATGTACAGAATCAAAATGAAAGGTCATGAGTCTCTCTTAAAACAAAGCATGCAGGGTTTAGTTAGTTAGCTTTATGGTAGAGAAAGGAGCAGCCAAGGCAGGGCCAAGAATTTTTTTTTAAAGCAGGAAGGCAACAAAAAAAGCAGGAAGGCAACACAATACAGCTTTGCACTCCACCTACTGTCCCAAGGTTCTCTGGAGAAGTCTAGAGGGGAAGAAAAAAAGAGTTATGTGGAATAAATGTCCTGGAATAAAAGTGGAACTGCTATTTTATAAAAATGCATCAAGGAACACATAATGTATTTCACA
Organism: Xerus rutilus; assembly: GCA_028644305.1. NCBI lineage: Eukaryota > Metazoa > Chordata > Mammalia > Rodentia > Sciuridae > Xerus > Xerus rutilus. Next base: position 18,397,350 of record CM053400.1, on the reverse strand, counting down.
TACATCAGAAGGAAATAACACCTTTTAGTGGAGGTGTGGTGTCAAATATATGCTACAAAAGTTATCTTCTTTTAATAATGTAGATATTTTTTCATAAGAGAAAATACACAACAGATAAGCATTAATGCTTTTTTAGAAATAGTTGCTAAATTTGACCTTTTTTCAGTTGATAAATAGAAGTCTAGGGAAAATGATAAAGGTCAGATTTACACAATTATAATTATCAGTAACTGCAGTGATGACTGCTCATGCAGTAGTGTGCTGTGCCCAGAAAACTTCTAGATCCTGATTACTAAACCGATCCTGATTACTAAAGTGCAACAGAAGGAGATGACATAAGACAGTAACTCTTTTCTTCCTAGATGCATGATTTATTCAAGGGCATCATAGATCTCAATTGCATTAATTTTTTACACAAAATGCACTAGCATCTGATGATAACACTGGACCATTTTTTTTGGTACCAGGGATTGAACTCAGGAATACTCGACCACTGAGCCACATCCCCAGCCCTATTTTGTGTTTTATGTAGAGACAGGGTCTCACTAAGTTGCTTAGCGCCTCACCATTGCTGAGGCTGGCTTTGAACTTGTGATTCTTCCTGTCTCAGCCTCCCAAAGTGCTAGGATAACAGGCGTGCGCCAGAATGCCTGGCCAACACTGGACCATATTTTAAAAAGGTTAGTTATCAGAGATATTAGAAGAATTTTTGACATTTCCCCTCAGTGGTATCATGGAACAGACCCCAAGAGTGACACTAGGGTGGACACCTGGTATTGCTTTTAAGAGTTGGTATTTTAGGGCTGGGGCTGTAATTCAGTGGGACAGCGCCTGCCTAGCACGTGTGAGGCACTGGGTTCAATCCTCAGCACTACATATAAATAATAAATGAATAAATAAAAACCCATCAACAACTAAAAAAATATTTTTTAAAAAAAGTTGGTATTTTAGCCGGGGGAGGCGGCACATACCTGTAATCCCAGCGGCTCAGGAGGCTGAGGCAGGATGATCCCGAGTTCAAAGCCAGCCTCAGCAAAAGCAAGGCGCTAAGTAACTCAGTGAGATCCCATCTCCAAATAAAATACAAAATAGGGGTGGGGATGTGGTTCAGTGGTCGAGTGCCCCTGAGTTCAAACCCACCACCACCAAAAAAAAGAGTTGGTATTTTAATTAAGACCATATCTTGTCAAATATGAAATGTCAGTAAGAACTGAAGACATTTCAGAAATTCATAATTTTTTTATCTTTTAAGTACTGGGGATTAAATACAAGGATGTTTTACTACTATATCCGTCTCCCTCATTTTTTAAAATTTTGAGACAGGGTCTCACGAAGTGGCTGAGGCTGGCCTTGATCATCCTGTTTCAGTCACCTGAGTTGCAAAGATTACAGTTGTGCATGCATCACTGTGCCCAGAAAACAGTATATTTTTGTATCGTCTTTCTCTCATAAATTCAAAATGAGTAAAGTGCTGGGGATGTGGCTCAGTGGAGGAGTGCTGGCCCAGCAGGCATGAGCCCTTGGCTTGATCCCTAGTGCCACAGACAAAAATGCAGAACAAAATCATGAAATCCTTTCAAATATATTTATGTCTTGCAGCATTTATGATTCAAACAAATTTAGTTTGAATCAAAAAGTCCAATGTAGAGTCAGGCACTGTGGCACATGCCTGTAATCCCAGTGATTTGGGAGGCTAAGGTACAAGGATTTCAAGTTTGAACTACCCATGGCAACTTAGCTAGATCCCATCTCAGTAAACAAAAAATAGCCAGGCATTGTGGTGCATGCCTGTAATCCCAGCAGCTAGAGAGAGTGAGGCAGGAGAATCTTGAGTTCAAAGCCAGCCTCAGCAACTTACGGAGGCCCTAAGCAACTTAGTGAGACCCTGTTTTTAAATAAATTATATTTTGAAAGGGATCTGGGAATATGGCTCAGTGGTTAAGGACCTTGGGTTCAATTTCTGGCACCAAAAAAAAAAGAAGCCGGGTGTGGTGGCTCAGGTTTGTAATCCCAGCACCTGTGTTCAGTTCTTTTTTTTTTTTTTTGTGGTGTTGAGGATTGAACCCAGGGCCTTGTGCATGCAAGGCAAGCACTCTACCAACTGAGCTATATCCCCAGCCCTGTGTTCACTCTTAGTACTACAATAAATAAATGAACAAGCAAACATCCAGTGTGCATATAGATGTGTTTAATCACATCTATCATTAAAAGTAGCTCTCCTCTTTATGCAAAAAAAGTCACTGAACACAATTACTGAATACAAAAAATAGAACAGTTTTTTTCTTTGCTTTTGTATACAAATGTGCTTAACTTTCATGTTTATAAAACTCTTGTCCCATGCAGTGGGGTTCAGCCACACCCAGCATTGCCCCAATTATTATCCCCAACTCATTCATATTTTTATATTCATTCATATTTTTATGTTCTCCCTCGCTCCATTATCTCTACAACAAATACTTGGAATCAGCCCAACTGCCTTGTCAACCTAGAGAATTCTCTGGGAGGTAAGACCTAGGAATCTGTTTTTAAAAATCTCTCCAGGGGCTAGGGACATAGCTTAATGGAAGAGCACTTGCCTAATATGCACCAGGTCCTGGGTTCCATCCCCAATGTGGGCAGGTGGGGGAATCTTACAGGTGATTTAAAACAAAAAAAAATTTTTTTGAGGTACTGGGGATTGAACCTAGGGGTGTTCTACCACTGAGTTCCAACCCCTTTTATTTTTTATTTTGAAACAGGATCTAGCTAAATTGCTTAAGGCCTTGCTAAATTACTGAATTTGTGATCCTCCTGCCTCAGCCTCCCAAGCTACTGGGATTACAAGCATGTGCCACTGCAACCAGCTATTTTTAAATTTTGACACACATTCTAAATTGTTTAGGGCTTTGCTAAATTGCAGGGATTGACCTTAAACTTGTGATTCCCTTGCCTCCCAAGTCACTGGGATTACAGGAGTGTGCCACTGCACCCTGCTATCTCCAGGTGATTCTTATGGTAAACCAGGTTTGTTAATACAATCCTACATTATTATTAGGAAATCTCATACATGTTAAAAGATAAAAAAGGAGACATTTCCTGGCCATACATGCTTCTCTGTTGAAGAAAAACAAATGAGGGGGCTGGGATTGTGGCTCAGTGGTAGAGCGCTTGTCTCGCATGCGTGAGGCACTGGGTTCAGTCCTCAGCACCACATGAAAATAAATAAAATAAAAAGATATTCTGTCCATCTACAACTAAAAAAAAACTATTAAAAAAATGGGGGGAGGTGGGGTTGTGGCTCAGTGCTACGTAGAGCGCTTGCCTAGCA
>CM053400.1:18378182-18393543 GCA_028644305.1 Xerus rutilus | reverse complement strand
TGGCTCAGTGGTCGAGTGCCCCTGAGTTCAATCCCCAGTACCAAAAAAATAAAAAAATAAAAAAATAAAATGCTAACATTTCCTATTATGAAAGCAGATTTCCTTTTTCTTTTGTCTGTGTGGTGTGTGTGTGTGTGTGTGTGGTGCTGGGAACTTATCTCAGGGCCTCACACATTTTATGTAAATGCTCTACCTCTGAGCTATACTCCTAGCCCTTTTCAATTAAAAAATTTTTGTTCTTATTGTTTACCTTTTTTTTTTTTTGGTACTGGGGATTGAACTCAGGGGCACTCGACCACTGAGCCATATCCCTAGCCCTATTTTGTGTTTTTTTTTATGTAGAGACAGAGTCTCACTGAGTTGCTTAGTGCCTCGCCGTTGCTGAGGCTGGCTTTGAACTCGCGATTCTCCTGTCTCAGCCTCCCTAAGTGCTGGGATTACAAGTGTGAGCCACCGCGCCCGGCTCCTTTTTTTTTTTTTTAATGTGGTGATGGGGATTGAACCCAAGTCCTCATGCATACTAGGCAAGGGCTTTACCATTGAGCTACATCCTCAGCCCCCTTTTTAATTTTTTTTTAAAATATTTATTTTTTAGTTGTAGGTGGACACAATAGCTTTATTTTTATGTGGTGCTGAGGATTGAACCCAGTGCCTCCCGCGTGCTAGGTGAGCACGCTACTACTGCGCCATAACCCCAGGCCCCCTTTTTAATTTTTTGAGGGACAGGGTCTCACTAAGTTGCCAAGACTGACCTTGAATTTATTTATTTATTTATTTATTTATTTATTTTTTGGTACTGGGGATTGAACTCAGGGGTACTTGACCACTGAGCCACATCCCCAGCCTTATTTTGTGTTTTGTGTAGAGATAGGGTCTCACTGAGTTGCTTAGCACCTTGTTGCTGAGGCTGACTTTGAACTTGCGATTCTCCTGTCTCAGCCTCCCAAAGTGCAGGGATTACAGGCGTGCACCACCGTGCCAGGCTCTGACCTTGAATTTATGATCTTCCTGCCTCAGCCTCGTAAGTAGCTGGGATTACAGGTATATGCCACCAGGCCTGGTGCTTTCTATACTTTAAAGCCGATATTAGGTGTGCAGAAATTCAGATTTACTATGTTTTCCTGCTGTACAGAGCCTTTTATTATTAATATGAAATTCCTTCTATTGTTCTAGAAACATTTTTACCTTTTGTTCTTTTTTTGATCCCCAGCACTGAAATAAATAGATAGATAGGTGGTACTGGTGGCACCATCTATAATCCCAGTGACTCAGGAGGCTGGGGCAAGAGGTTAAGTTAGAGGCCAATCTCAGCAATTTAGCAAGGCTCTATTTCAAAATACAAAATAAAATGAGTTGGGGATATGGCTCAGTGGTAAAGCAACCCTGGATTCAATCCCCAGTACCAAAATAAAGAAGTAAAATAAAGTAAAATCACAGAATTATAGTATGATTTAGAAAGAGACAATCTTAGCCAGGTGCGGTGGTGCATTCCTGTAATCCCAACAATTTAGGAGTCTGAGGCAGGACTGCCCGTTGGAGACCAGCTTCAGCAATTTAGCATGGCCCTAAGCAATTTAGTGAGACTTTGTCTCAAAATAGAAAATAAAAAGGGCTGAGTATGTGCTTCAGGGTTAAGTGCCCCTGGTTCAATCCCCAGTACATTGCCCCCCCAAAGAGACAATCTTACATTCTAGTGTGTTCTTACTAAAGTCTTTTTTAAAATTAATTTGTCTGGTTGAGGTTGTGGCTCAGTGGCAGAGTGCTTGATCGCACATGTGAGGCACTGGGTTCAATCCTCAGCACCACATAAAAAGAAATAAACAAAATAAAGACACTGTGTCCATGCACAGCTAAAAAATATTTTAAAAAATTAATCTGTCACCCAGTTATAATTACTTCAGATTTCATACGGTGTTTTTATAAATTCTCTGTTCACTTCTTTTGGGAGGAATTAGATTTGTACTTAAATTGTATGTAGCTATGATTTAGATTGTTGTACATTATTTTTACATCAGATTACTGATTCTTCTTGTTATTTATAAATTATATCCTGTATTTAGAATCTTTCTTCACTAATTGCTATGCACAATATTTCTTCAGATCTCGCTTCAAGTTGTGACAGATTCTTCATGCTGCTGATAAGACAGGTGGGAGAGGGGCTGGGATTGTAGCTCAGCAGTAGAGCGCTTGCCTCGCATGCGTGAGGCCCTGGGTTCGATCCTCAGCACCACATACAAAGCAATAAAATAAAGACATTATGTCCATCTACAGCTAAAACAATATTAAAAAAAAAAAAAAAAAAAAAAGACAGGTGGGAGAAAGAGTGAGCCCTCCAAAGCCAAACTCCTAAGCATTTCTTGTGGAGGTTACTCTGGGAGTGGCTCTGGAAACCCAACTTTTAGCTCTTCAAGATCAATATTTACAACTATTTAAAACAAAATGTTGGGCTGGGGTTGTGGCCCAGTGGCAGAGCACTTCCCTTGCATGTGTAAGGCCTTGGGTTTGGTTCTCAGCACCACATATAAATAAAATGAATAAAATAAAGGTCCATCTACGACTAAAAAAATATATTAAAAAATGTTGATAAAGTCTCACTCACTCTTTTCTTAGATATCTGCTGAAAGAAATATATCTTAATTCATTAAGGATGAAAGATATAAGAAAAAAGTTTATAAAATAAGATGCTGATTATAATTATTCCTAGTGAAAAGAGTAAATTATCTTCCTGTCCCTCCCCAAATCCATTATGACAACACCAGAAGGAAATCACAAGAACTTGATTTCACCAAATGTCTTATATATGAAGGGTGGGATCTTCAAAAAACAAAACAAAACTAAACTAAACTAAACTAAACAAAAAAACAGTCAAAACCAAAAACTATGTTTCTATAGTATTTAATAATCTTTGTTAAAAATAAAATAAATATAAGTTTATATGTTATATATATCATCTAAACTAAGATAAAATATGTTAAAAAGAAAAACAGAAGGAACTAACATGAAGATGTTAACAGAAACAGCTGGGCGCGGTAGCACATGCCTGTAACCCCAGCTACTGGTGAGGCTGACAAGACGATTCCAAATTCAAAGGAAACTGGGCAAGTTAGAAAGACCCTATCTCAAAATAACATAATAAAAATGAATTTTTTTTCTACACACAAATTTTTTTTTCTTTTTTTCTTTTTTTGTACTGGAGATTGAACTCAGGGCACTCGACCACTGAGCCACATCCCCAGCCCTGTTTTGTGTTTTATTTAGAGACAGGATCTCACTGAGTTGCTTAGCGCCTCACCCTTGCTGAGGCTGGCTTTGAACTCACGATTCTCCTGTCTCAGCCTCCCAGTGTGCTGGGATTACAGGCTTGCACCACCGCGCTCAGCTCACACAAAAATTTTTACAAGTCTGAACTATTAAGGGAATTAAGTCAAGAACAGCAGATTACTTTGGTGTTTGCAATACTGAAATGTTAAAACAATCAATGGCTGATTAGATCTAATTAAGACGTTAATCTCTGTAGCATTGTTAGATATATTAAAATTGCTATATTAGTTTAACTTTCTTACTATGAATTTTTGTTTCATAGGAAGAAAATTCAATTGCATCACTTAGAAAACTAAAGAGAGGGGCGGGGTACAACCCCAGTGTGGGGTACAGCTCAGTGGTGGAGCACTCACCTAGCATGTGTGAGGCACTGGGTTAGATTCTCAGAACCAAATATAAACAAATAAAGGTCCATCCACAACTAAACAAAAAAATTTAAAAAAGAAAGAAAGAAAACTAAAGAGAGAAACTTACAGATGAACACATTACACAACAAATGTCTACCCAGAGCCAGGCACAGTGGCACAAGTGGTCGAGTGCCCCTGAGTTCAATCCCTGGTACCAGGAAAAAAAAAAAAAAGGTGCCAAATATCTTTATGATCTAAGCATTTTTGTCTGTTTAATATATTTTATGCCCATTTACCTAGAAATAGATCTTGCTATAAAAAGCATTTTCAGAACTTTGCAAATGGAGAACATTAATTTATAGTACTTAACAACACTAATGTACTTACTCATTTTTGCTAAAAAGGTTATTATTGGATTTACAGAATTGTTTCAAAACACTGCAGTGAAATTACAGAACCTAAATCTGTCACTTATGAACAAAGCAGGCTTTATCTGGAGGAGGCCCACAATTCTCCTGGAAATCTTTCATAGCTCTTACCCTCGCGGATTAGAAAGAGGGCAAAGTACTCAAGAGAAGACAGGGAGAAGGCCTCTCTTTACATTTGTAAGTACAATTAGTTCTGAGATTCCACCTCTGGAAAAAAAAAGCTTTCTACCATGATTACATCAAGAAGTGATGCTGGAAAGGGGTGTAGCTCAGTGGTGGAGCACCTGCCCAGCATGCTTCAGGCTCTGGGTCAATGCCCAGCACCACAGAAAGAAAAAGGAAAAAAAAAAAAGTGATGTTTTAAGCTTGGCAACTTGACGTGCATACTTTTTTGATAAAAATTCCAGGCAGAGGGTAGTTTTTACAATGAGGGGCTAAAGTATAAGCTATTCTCTCATGGGGTGTAAAGTGGAACACCCTTAAACTTTCCAAAGTTTACCTGCAAGTAGAAAAAAGAAATACACGGCCATGATGACGGGATACACAGAAAATCCACTGTGCAGTCAGAAGGGTCAATAATTTTTGGTTAGTATTCCAAATTCAACAACGGTATATCTTCTTCCTTTCACTTGTCTTTTATTCTTTTTCTATGGTACTAAGAACGGAACCCGGGGTGCTCTACCAATGAACTACATCCCCAGCCCTTTTTAAATAATTAAGGTACCAGGGATTGAACCCAGGGCACTTAATCACTGAGCCACATCCCCAGCCCTTTTTTTCATTTTTTGAGACAGGGTTTCACAAAGTTGCTGAGGCTGGCCTTAAACTGTGAACCTTTCCCTCAGGAGTTACTAGGATTATAGGAGTGTGCTACCTGTGAGGATAATTTTTTTCTATGAACTTTTAAGTTTAACTGCTCACCACAGTCTAAACTCCTACTTTTGATTCAAATGCTCAATTATTCTATCAGTTGTCTAAAAATTTTATTTTTTTGGGTACTGGGGATTGAACTCAGTGGTACTCGACCACTGAGCCACATCTCCAGCCCTATTTTGTGTTTTATGTAGACACAGGGTCTCATTGAGTTGCTTAGTGCCTCGCTGTTGCTGAGGCTGGCTTTAAACTCACAATACTCCTGTCTCAGCCTCCCAAAGTGCTTGAGTTACAGGCGTGCGCCACCATGCCCGGCTTTTTAAATATTTTTTAGTTGCAGATGGACGCAACATCTTTATTTTATTTTATTTATTTATTTTATGTGGTGTGAGGATCAAACCCAGTGCTTCACACATGCTAGGCAAGTGCTCTACCACTGAGCTAAAACCCCAGCCCAATTTCATTTTATATTATAAATGTTTCAACTCAAACCCAAGGCTTCACATATACTAGGAAAACACCCTACCACTGAACTACATCCCCAGCCCACAAGCAAACTTGTTGGGAGCACAGACATGTGAATTTTATCTATACAGAGTCCTTTATGTCATTCGCAGTGCCTTGAAAACAATTAGAAACAATTCAAAGCAGGGCGTGGTGGCGCAAGCCTGTAATCCCAGCACTTAGGGAGGCTGAGACAGGAGAATCACGAGTTCAAAGCCAGCCTCAGCAATGGCGAGGCGCTGAGCAACTCAGTGAGACCCTGTCTCTACACAAAACACAAAATAGGGCTGGGGATGTGGCTCAGTGGTCGAGTGCCCCTGAGTTCAATCCCTAGTACCCCCCCCCCCAAAAGAAACAATTCAAGATGGGTGTGCGCACCTGTAATCCCAGCTACTCCGAGGCTGGGGCAAGGAGGATCACATGTTTGAGGTTAGTCTAGGCAATTTAGCAAGGACCATCCAAGAGTTAGAAATATAGGTCAGTGGTAAAGTGCCCCTGGGTTCAATCATCAGTACCAGAAAACAAAACAATTTAATATATTCATTCACGTATTTGTATCGCTTGCCTAATTTAGTACCATTAATTTCAAAGCTCAAGACTAAGTGTTATATTATAGGTCCAGAATATCAAAAAAAGAATTTAAGTTTTAATTTACTTTGTTTATTATTCCAAAGAACCTGGGAAGATTTTCTTTTCTTTCTTTTTTTTGGTACTGGGGATTGAAGTCAGGGACACTCAACCACTGAGCCAGCCACATCCCCAGTCCTATTTTGTATTTTATTTACAGACAGGGTCTCACTCAATTCCTCACCATTGCTTAGGCTGGCTTTGAACAGCTGCTGGGATTAAAGGTGTGCGCCAGGTGCCTGGCCTCGTAAGACTTTCTAAACAACTGCCCACTGAAATACTTTTAAAATTTCATTAAGAAACTATTGTGCAAGCTGGGGTTGTGGCTTGGTGGTAGAGCTCTTGCCTAGCATGTGTGAGACACTGGGTTCGATTCTCAGCACCACATATAAATAAATAAAATAAAGGTCCATTAACAACTAAAAAAATATTAAAAAAAAAAAAAAACTGTTGTGCTTATATAGCCTTCAACATTGTCATTGTTAAACTTTCATAAACCAGTCCTGATATGCTTAAAATAGAATACATCTTGAATTACAAATAATATTATAATGGGGACAGTGCAATAAAATCGCTTATTGACACCTACTAATTATTTAGTATAGGAAACAATTGAAAAATTAAATCCAGAGAGAATATAAAAACTATAGTTGGGTTCCTAAGTCATTTTTATTTCTTCCTTAAAGATCTTTTATCAGGGCTGTTGGTAGACAAAAAATTAATGAATTTGATCTTTATCTACTCATGAAATCTTTTGTATAGCATATTAAGATTAGATGGGGGGTCCCTATAAATACCACCACCCATCACTAAGTTGTATCTGTTTAATAATTTAGTGTTTTTCAAAATTCTTTCATTTCTGTCTCACAGATAAATGTCTAACATTATTAGAGTACTTAGAATTAATCTCTGGAGTAGAAACCACCTGAGAATGTAGTGGTTCAAAAGCAAGTTATTTACCAAAATTATTTATCAAACAGAGGAAAATGGTTGTGGTTAGTTCCAAGCAGCAAAATACCATCGTAAGAGAATTCAGGCTCACAGAGGTGGGGGCATCGCTATGTTTTTAATTTCACTTCTTAAACTGGACAGTGGTCACAAAGGTCACATTTTTCTCTATACTTTTTTCTATTTATAAAACATTTCATTTTTTAAAAGTGAGCTATTGAATTGATATCGACCCAGTTCTGGTGATCAAAGTAAAGTGAATAAAATCTTGACCTTAGTGTAAAAAATCTGTTGCTGAATAACTTACTTTGTGATCCATGTGCCTGAGTAATACAAGAAAAATATTTTTATAGATATTTAACTGGGAAGTTCACAAGATATTACCTTTAGGAACTAAATATCACATCAAATTATAATACATATACGAAATGTTACTTGTGTTCTCACACTTTTATATTTTCCTTTAGTTACAACACTTTCTATTTCTGAGAGAAAAAAAGCATCATAGGTCTGAACATGTTTTCTGCTGCTTCATAAATCAAAATGAAAGTCTAAATCTTTTTCTTAAATAGTATAGTGTCCAAAAACGATTTATAGGTTTTATCCTGCCAGGCTTATTTTTAGCAATTCTTTAATGAACATTCACTTAAAATCCTTTTTCTCAGTTTATGATCATCTTATATATAAAACCCTACAAGGTTAAGAAAATGAACTTGCAGTGACAATGGACGACCTTTTCAGCTTTGAAACTGAGCTACACTTGCAATGATCAGCTTTGTCTATAGCCATCCCAAAAGCCTGTGACTTAATTAGAAAATGTATAACCAAGTCTAAAAAATTACCTCCATTCTTTAAAATGATCCTGTCACATATTTAACAATTTGGCTAAGTACTACAAAATACTAGTAAAATACCTCTGAACCTCTAAATAACAATTATGGTAGCATTTATCTTCTACATAGGTAGCAAGAAATGAACAAGTAACTTCCTAGCAATGTAATAAAAAAACTCCAATGAGATCAAATGAAACAAAACTGTGAGTGGTAAATTAATTTAACTGAATGAAAATGTTTTCATTCATTCTTCACAAATTTATAAATGCTCCAATGTTATCAACATCAAAATTCTTGCATTCAAATTCCTATGAAATACTCAACCTCATCTCTAAATCTGTTTTGCTTCTGTCAAGATTTTCTGTTTCTTTGCCTTCTATTACTCACCAACTGCATCTGGATTTACCGGTCTGGAGACATCAGCTTGCCCCATGATTATACTATTTGATGTATCTCACGACAACAAACTGTCTCAGACAAAAGCAAACTTCTGTTTAAAAGATAAATCCACAAAAGGATGGAAGCTGAAATCCTTTTCTCAGTGTCACTGCCAAAAGTCAGGATGTGGCACGAGGTCAGTTAATCTGCTGGAGTTTCTGTTCCCTGTATCCCAGCCGGGGCACTTGTGGTTCTTACAAATATGTCTTCACACTGGCTCTCCTTACACAGGAATGCCTGTCATTCCAGAGTGCACACTCCGTAGTAGAGCCGAAGTGCGGAAGGGGAGGAGACTGCCAACCACATTCAAGCTGCTGAGTTACAAAGCCCAAAGCCCACACCTCTTTTTCCTGATTTTAAGTTTGGTTTGGACTCTCCAGGCTCAGAGCCATAGAAGTAAGTAAGCCTGCACAAGAGTACACAAAAAAATTTAATCCAAAAAAACCCCATCAGGGTGGTTATAAGTAGCAGGCTAATGGGAGTCCATTAAGTATAGGTTAACTTCAAAAGCATCTGATTGTTCTGGCACTTCACTGCATTATGTATGAACAGAATGTTAACCCCCTTTCCCTAGCCCATGTTGTGAAATGTATATTTGCTCATCTTCCTTTCCTGGTATACACTTCCCAAATTCATTGCAATCTCTGAGGTAGTAGTGATTTTTCTTTTTTCTTTCTTTTTTTTTTGTATTCTAATAATTGACTAACTGGTGACTGGCAGCCCTAAGTAGCTTCAAGATGGGGGCTAGTCACCAGAAAGACTAAGGCCAGATTAGAGAGCTGGGACTTTCAGTCCCATTCCTCCAACCTCCCAGGAGTTGAGAGGGGCTGAAGGTTAAGTTTACCACCAATGACTAGTGAATTAATCAATCATGCCTATGTAATGAAAGCTCAATAAACCCCCAAAGGACAAGATTCCAAGGAGCTTTTGAGAGCTGAACACATGGAGGTTCCTGGAGGGTAGCCCAGAGAAGGCATGGAGGCTTGTCCCCACACTTTGCCCTATCTCTTCATGCTGGTATTATCACTGGTATCCTTCTTAACATCCTTTATAATAAACCAGTAAATTGTAAATGTTTCTCTGAGTTCTGTAAGCTGCTCTGGGAAAATAATGGTACCCTAAAGGGGTGATTTTACAAACTCTGATTTATATCTGGTTGGTCAGAAGTACAGATAAAACAATGTAGGGCCTGTGACTGGCTCCTGAATAGGGGGATAGTCTTGGGGACTAAGCCTTTAACTTATGGAATGTGAAGCTATCTCCAGGTAGACAGTGTCAAAACTGAATTGAGGGGCTAGGGCTGTGGTGCAGTGGTAGAGTGCTTGCCTAGCATGCGAGAGGCACTGGGTTCAATCCTCAGCACCACATATAAATAATAAATGAATAAAATAAAGATACATCAACAACTAAAAAAATATTTTTTAAAAAAATTGAACTGAGGGCTGGGGTTGTGGCTCAAGTGCTTGCCTTGCATGTGGGAAGCACTAGGTTTGATCCTCAGCACCACATAAAATAAATAAATAAAGGTATTTTGTTAGGGGCTGGGATTGTGGCTCAGTGGTAGAGCACTTGCCTCGTGTGCTTGAGGCACTGGGTTCAATCCTCAGCACCACATAAAAATAAGTAAATAAAATAAAGATATTGTGTCCATTAAAAAAAAGGTTTTGTGTTAATCTACAATTAAAAATATATTTTTTTAAAAAACTGAATTGAATTAGAGGACACCTACTTGGTTTTTCCTGTATCATTGCCTGTTTATTAGCACGTAGGGAGCCAAGCCTCCTCCATGTGTTGTAAGAGTAGAGTTGGAAAGACTGAGTTTGGATTTTTTCCCCTAAATTCTCAGACCTCCAAATTCATATGCTGAAATCCCAAATTCCAAATGATGGTGACAGAGGAGGTGGAGTCTTTGGGAAATAATTAGGTCATGACAGTGAAGTCCTCATGAACAGGATTAATGCATTACAGAAAAGTTCACAGAGAGCTTTCAGAGCTCTTTTCTCCAAGTGGAGGGTAAAACAAAAACAGCTGTCTGGAAGCCAGGAAGAGGGCCATCACATGAAACCCAAGGTGCCTTGACCTTGGATCTGGATGGAAAAGCTGCATGTAATACAATTCTAATTTTTTAGCTACAAATCATGGATTATTTCACTAACACCTGATGGTGAAAGAGGGACTTTTTTAAGCACCATAATAATAGGTTTTATATTTCATTTCATTTAATCATCACCATAACTCAACTTGCATTTTAAAAAAAATTTTTTTAGCTGTAAATGGACACAATACCTTTATTTATTTTTATGTGGTGCTGAGGATTGAACCCAGTGCTTCATGTGTGCTAGGCAACCGCTCTACCACTGAGCTACAACCCCAGCCCTCAATTTGCATTTTGAGGGATGTATTATTTACCCTATTTTCAGATAAGAAAATTAGGATTAGTGAGGTCAAACCTTATGTCTCACATCATCAAGTTTGTAAGTATTAAGGTCCTAATTTTACTTCAAAAGACAGCTACCAAAAAATGTAGCTTTTAGCTTAAATTTTTGTTCTCCAAGAGATCTCAGAAAGATTTCTAGTATCTGAACTTTTCCTTAGCCTTTCCTTGGTACATTCTCTTTTCTCTCCATTACCTAATTAATAATATCAGCTTTTGATGAAGAAAAAAATAACCAGTAACAAGTAAGAAAATGACAATGCTAAGGCACTGGTAAGGGGAAAAATGTAGAAACACTCAGGCGACATTCAATTGCTAATACTGATAGTAGTCAGAAAAACATTATGACCCTTAAAATGGGAGAGTAAAAGAAAAAATGCTCTGAAAGAATGATTCAACCTAAGAACGTCCAACACCTTGGAATTCAGGTACTTGTATTTATTAGCCTAAAAGCAGACCATGAGCAACAGAAGTTTTCACTAGTTAACAAGCATACAAAGGGTGGAGAATGCATTGGCACCCAGGAGGTGCTCAACATAATGATTCAACATTATCACTATCATCATCACGAGCCAATATAAGAACGTGAGTTTTGAAGTCAGACTGAAATTTTAATTCCAGTTCTTCTATCACTTACATCTTTTAACATTAAGAAAGTTTCCTTGCCTCTCTGAGCCTTGGTTTTTCTTTTCTCCCCCACAACGCTCTCTCCCTCCCCCTCCCTTCCTCGTCTTCTCCTTCCCCACCTCTCACCTCTTGCTTTCTACCAATGAGTTACACATACCCAGCTTTTGAGCCTTGAGTTTTCTAACTTACACAGAGAGTACAGCAATAGCTTCCAGCATAAGGCAGTTGTGAGGATTCAACGACACAAACATACATAAAGAGCTCTGAAATGTGCCTGGTGCTTGGAAAACTCTCAGTAAATACAAGCAATAATGACCACAGTTGTTATAGTAAAAAGGCAAATCAATGAAGGAGAGGCAAGTTCAGGAGCAGCCATGTAATACAAGGCAAAAACCTCAGTCATTACAAAGAGATTAGTCAGAAACAGAAGAGAATGGTATTTATGGTGAAGAGTGCCAGTAATGGAGAATAGAAGAAATGTGGAGCCCATGGACTTTCATTCCAAACAACCTCAGAGTTGCTGTGAAACTCTCACTTCTGTCGGGGGAAAATGTTGCAACAGAGAGCATCTGTACTTTATATGAAATATCCTGAAACAGACAAAGGCAGGGCTACTGGGATCACTAGATGCTTGTGCCACTTAACATCAAATGATACTGGTTTCTTCCTGTGGCAGGCTCATTAGACGCAAAAAAACAAACAAAAATGCCTCCCAGCCGGGCACAGTGGCACACGCCTGTAATCCCAGCACTTTGGGAAGCTGAGACAGGAGAATCGCAAGTTCAAAGCCAGCCTCAGCAACAGTGAGACTCTAAGCAAGTGAATGAGACCCTGTCTCTAAATAAAATACAAAATAGGGCTGGGGATGTGACTTAGTGGTCGAGTGACCCTGAATTCAATCCCCGTACCACAAAAAAAAAAAAAAGCTTCCCATTCTACAAGTACTGTAACTGTTCCCTGTCTTACTCCCACTTCCAGAATGCAACATGACTTACCAATGGAAGAACTAGAAGAGGTGTTGGAGTAATATTTGACTATGTAAAATTTCAGCTTTCCTATTTACTGATTAAGTGACTTTATGACTTACTTAACTTATACAAGCCTTAGTTTACATATCTGTTAAATGGAAAACTTGCATATAGAGTTGTCGTCAGGACTAAATTAAGACTAAATCTGGTGGGGCTGGGGTTATGGCGCAGTGGTAGCGTGCTCGCCTAGCACGCGGGAGGCACTGGGTTCGATCCTCAGCACCACATAAAAATAAAATAAAAAGCTATTGTGTCCACCTACAACTAAAAAATAAATATTTAAAAAAAAAAAAAAAAAAAAGACTAAATCTGGTGACTAAAGGTGTTTAATATATTTTGGCTCCCTCTCATTTTTTTTTTTTTTTTTTTTTGGTACCAGGGATTGAACCCAGGGGCACTTAACAACTGAGCCACATCCCCAGTCCCTTTTATGTTTAATTTTGAGGCAGGGTCTTGCTAAGTTGCTTAGTCTTGTTAAATTGTGAAGGCTGGACTTAAACTTGTACTCTTCCTGCCTTAGCCTCCAGAGTTACTGGGATTACGGGTGTGTAACATCATGCCCAGCACCTTACTGCTTTCAAGCAACTAATTTCCTTTGTGTTCATTAGGAGAAAAACATGTTTTAATCATTTTGTGAGTTCATTAAGCCAGACCTTATTAATACTATGAATAAGCAATGATGGGCTCACTAAACATCAAATTTTGGAAGCAGAATAAACATTCCTTAAGGAAAGCAACAACAATACGTATTTCCTGCCTTTTCACTGCTGGTAATTTTCAGTTCTTACCTCCAGACAACAATCTACCACAAACCTTTGGATCAAGATTCCCCAAAACTGAATTGGTATGATGACAAACCTCACACAGTAAGCAACCAATTGTCACAGTATCATTATTTCTATTGATGCTAGAAATGTTATCATCAAATAACAAAATAATACCGCATCTTCTATATGACTTCCAACCATATCAACCTTATTGTAATGTACATTCTCATCCATTTGGATGATTCCTGAAAAATACTCACTTTCCACCACATGAAGATGCTCTAGAAAAGTGCCTATGGACACTACGCCCACCCCCCACTACAGCATCTAGCCCTCAGCTCACCATGGCATCAAATACCATAATTCTTTGGGCAAACTGCGGAGCTTCTGTTATACTTTTATGTCATAGCAGTATTTCTTTTTTTTTTTTTTTTTTTTTAATATTTTGTTTTAGTTGTAGATGAACACAATATCTTTATTTATTTTATGTGGTGCTGAGGATAGCAGTATTTCTTAAGGCCCTGAAGAATGGCAGTCATGAAATAATGTATATATTTACAAACCTAATATGGTGGATTTGTTTAGAGGAGAGAGAAACTGAAATTGTGCCACCAGGACTTCTTTCAGGTCATAGAATGAAAAGATCTCAGTTAAAGAAATGGGAACTACATAGATTCTGCCTTTTTGATCACAATAAACTCTCACAAATCTGTAGGGATCAAGACAGCCTACTAGAACTAAGGAAAGAGTTATTTAAAAAATTATAGGGGCTGCAGTCCTAGCTCAGTGGTAGCATGCTTGCCTAGCATGTGTGAGGCACTAGGTTTGATCCTCAGCACCACATAAAAATTTAAAAAATAAAAAAAGGTATTACATCTATTAAAAAAAATTTACAGTAAACAAGAAAGTTTTACTATGGATAGGGCATTGTGCATTTTCTATAATCAGTCTTTCAGTTAAGAAAGGTCAAAGGAGCCGGGCGTGGTGGCTCACACTTGTAATCCCAGCACTTAGGGAGGCTGAGACAGGAGAATCGCGAGTTCAAAGCCAGCCTCAGCAATAGCGAGGCGCTAAGCAACTCAGTGAGACCCTGTCTCTACATAAAACACAAAATAGGGCTGGGGATGCAGCTCAGTGGTCGAGTGCCCCTGAGTTCAATCCCCAGTACCAAAAAAAAAAAAAAGAAAGCTCAAAGGGATTTTATATGGTTGGATTAAGGATTTGGAGTTTCTCAGGGTGTAGAAAACTGAGAAAGGCCTCAATGAAAGCGTGAATTAGCTGAATGAAGATGAGATGATGTGGAGAAAAAAAAATTGTGTGAAAAGATTTGCAGGTTATGGAAAAGAGGAACTTTAAGCTGCCATGTAACATCAGGCAGTTGACTGAAATTACTGGCAAGGTCCCTTCTGGTTAAACCAATGATTTAACCAATTAAATGTTCTGTTTCAAAAGAATGGTTATGAAAAATGTTTTATTATGGCCTTGGTGCACTTTCTATAAATCATCTAACTTGGTGCTTTCCAAATAATGAAAAATAAATGTTAAATTAACTGGATTATTATTACTGGGAAACTGCAGGCCTCATTTCTTCATTTTACACATATTTGCTGAGTACTTCCAAAGTGCCAGGTACTATTCCAGGTGTTGAGACACAGCAATGAGTACAAAGGGGGAAAAAAAAATCCCTGACCTCCTTCTCGTTTATTAGATGGAATTAAGTTCTATAAAGGTAAAAAAAGGGAGGAAAGTAAGATAGGGCGGGCTAAAAGGGAGATAGGATGTTAAGTTATAAACTGGGAAAGCAGAAGTGCCTTATTAGAAAGATGACATAAAAATAAAATTCTAAAGTAAACAACACATTCCTCAATTAATTTTGTCATCTTCCTAACACTATAATCATTCAGTTCTAAGGGCAACAAAATTTTGGTTCTAGCCGGGCGCAGTGGTGCAAGCCTGTAATCCCAGCACTTAGGGAGGCTGAGACAGGAGAATCACGAGTTCAAAGCCAGCCTCAGCAACTGCGAGGCACTAAGCAACTCAGCAAGACCCTGTTTAGCATACATACCAGCACTTTGGGAGGCTGAGACAGGAGAATTGCGTGTTCAAAGCCAGCCTTGGCAATGGCGATGCACTAAGCAACTCAGTGAGACCCTGTCCCTACATAAAACACAAAATAGGGCTGGGGA
>CM053400.1:18327125-18377682 GCA_028644305.1 Xerus rutilus | reverse complement strand
TAAGATATAAAACAAAGCTAGAAAATAACTTAAAATATATAAGATAAAATATATATGATATGAAACAAAATAATAAAACCAAGAACTTTAAATTACCTAAATAGCACTGCTGTAATAAAGCCCCAAGACAGAGTCCCCTAAAGCAGAAAACATTGAAAAGTAAATTATACAAAAAAGCAAACACTACTGAAGGCAAAAACTGCCTAAATTATTTTGGAGTCCTTATTACCTAGAACAGTGAACTATCTTCTAAGGAGTATTAGTTTTTTTAATGCTGCATAATAAGTTGCTCTAAAATTATTGGCTTAAAACACAGTAATAATTGTCATTTATTATCCCACCATTTCTGTTGGTCAGGAACTCAGACAGCACAGTGGAGGTGGCTTGTCTTTGTAGCACATCTGGGTCTCAGTGAAAGACCAGAGAGCTGGATGATGAAATCGTCAGAATGTTAGACTGAGGATCTGCTTCCAAATTGGCTCACAAGATGGTTCCTACACTGATGCTGAGCATGGTTCCTGGCCATGTGGAGAGTTCTGCTGTAAGACTGATAGACTGTGCTCATGACACTGTATCTGACCTCCCCCAGAGCCATCCAAGAAAGAAAATCAAGGGTAAGCTATCCTTTCTATGACCTACCCTCATTTCCTCTACTTTCTACTCATTAGAATCACTCATTCCAGTTACCAGAAACTTTATATTCTTGATTTACTACAACTTTCTCTAATAACATTCTGTTAAAGTTTCTGAATAATAATAATTTAAAGTCTAAGGAACCAAGGAAGGATCGTTTTATTTCACCTACTGAGAATTATATGCATTTGTTATACTGAAAATTAGTAACTACCATCTTACTGGCCACCCATTTAATAATATTCTTTCTACTGCAAACATTAACTTATTCATAAGTGGAATGTGGATTTTTTGTAGTTGCAATGGCAAAGAGATTGAAGAGACTAAGGCGACTTAAAGAAAATAATGCTTTATAACATCACATGATATCTATAAAAACTAGATCTTGAGTAATCTCTATTAAGGAACCAAGAGGTATCAATGATGTGTAGAAACAAACCAGACAGAAATCAAGGAGCTCCCATTGCAGGGTTTTGAAATATGCTGAATGTTTCCTAGTAAAGTGGCATTCATTGTTGGTGACTCAAAGAGATGACTATTAGCCACTGCCAGTTAAATCTTCCTTCTCTCTCTTTCATAACTCTTTAAAACTCAGCTGGCTCTCAAATTCACTTGAATTGAGGGAGAAGGAAATGTAAATATTATCAATACTCATATATCCAGTGAGAATACAATAAACGTCTGATAATAGTTACAACATCTGTTAAGTTATTCAGACATTTCTAACAAGAAATTGCCTTAAGCAACATTTTTTCCAGTATGTGTACAAAAAAAAATAGCCTTCATCCTCTACTAAATAAGAAGTCTGAGTAATGAATACCCTAGTTACACTATGAGTCAATGGTAATTCCTGCAAAAGAAGTAAGGATGACTATATATAAATGGTATTTCTATCAAAGTTCCTCCAGTCAGTAATTCAAATGCATTTTATTTGTTATTTTCATGTATCTTGGGGGGGGGGGTAACAGGGATTAAACTCAGGGTTGCTACTGAGCTACACTCCCAGCCCTATTTTGTGTTTTATGTAGAGACAGTGTCACTGAGTTGCTTGGCGCCTCGCTATTACTGAGGCCTGGCCTTTAACTTGCGATTCTCCTGTCTCAGCCTCCCAAAGTGTCATGTATCTTTTTATATTATTCCCTTTCCTCAAAATTCTCAATTTTTCACAACTACAGGAAGTGAGGCATGGCAGGGAGGGGGCATGTATTTAATTTTTAAAGTTAAAGAGAAAGCTATGCTTTTGATTTTACATACCTTCATTTGTAAATCTTACTTTAAAAACAGAGTAAAACACATGAATGCTTTAAGAAAACAATGTAGTCAGGTCATAGGAAAACATGGACAATTTTTGCCTTTGCTCACTGTACCTATGTAAAACAACTAGCCTAAACCCACTAACCCACTTTGACCTTTCTGAAAAGCTTTATTAGGCCTGGAGAATCTTTTTAAAAATGTAGCCACCTTTCAAGACTCAAATTTGGGTGGTTTTTATTTCAGCCAGAAAACCATTTATTTAGCCAAGTGGGGTGGCGCCTGCTGCAATCCCAGTGGCGAGCGGGGCTGAGGCAGGACGATCACAAGTTCAAAGCCAGCTTCAGCAAAAGCAAGGTGGTAAGCAACTCAGTGAGATCTTGTCTCTAAATAAAATACAAAATGAAGTTGGGGATGTGGCTCAGAGGTCAAGTGCTTTTGAGTTCAATTCTCCCTACCAAAAAAAAGCGGGGGCGGGGGACTAGGGCTGTAGCTCAGTGGTAGAGCGCTTGCCTAGCATGCATGAGGCACTGGGTTCAATCCTCAGCACCACATATAAATAATACATGAATAAAATAAAGATCCATCAACAACTAAAAAAGAACATATATTATAAAAAAACAACAACAACCAAACACAAAAACAGAAAACCATTTATTTTGTTGAAAAAATCCCTAAGTTAAACAGGATTCAATTAGCCATTTAAACATGATACCTATATTCTCTTTCTTCCATAGCCTATGTACTAAGAGCTCTCAAAATAGCACCCATTCTAAAATCCAAGAAAAAGCTCACAGCCAGTTTGTTGTGCTGATTTGTAGAAATGAGAAGAAAAAAAGCAAAAAGGTACCTGGCTAAAACAATTCTTCTTCTGGGATTTATTCACTGGGGGCAAACATATCTCCTGTCTTTAAACAATTCCATAAATCTGGGTCTGACAGACTGTTTGTGGAACACAGCCTTCAAGTTTGACATTTTCCAGTGTATATTTGAGTCATAATTTCACACCTTTCTTCAATTTCATATATTTCTAATTATTTTCAAAACTGGTATCACAGTTATATTTAAATAAAAAATATATTTTTATATTTAAATATTAAATTTATAAATATAAAAATAATATGGTTTTTTTTCCCTTTTTTTGTGGTGCCAGGGATAGAACCAGGGCTTTATAAGTATGCTAGGCAAGCACTCTAACACTGAACTACACCCCCAGTCAGGAATAACATAAATTTAAGTGTTGTTCACAGCTCAAAAAAACCCTTCAACGTGTGGCCAGTGCCTATTCTCACCACTCTCCCATATCTGCCCTATTTTTTAATTCTAGTGAATCCTAAACTCTGACATATGCATTCTCCCAGGTCTCCCTACCTAGGAATTAACTGTTCTTCTCAGCCTTTCGCTTCCTAATGTGAACTCTAGCTCCTTTAAAATTCTGTTTACATCTTCCTTCCTCACGGAAGTCTTCCTTAGTTCTACACCTAAGCCTGAGTTGGGCACACTTCTTATGTGCTTCAAAATCTCTGGTTGTAATTATCTATTTAGTCATCTGTCTGTCCTATCCCACTGTGTTCTCTGAAAGTAGAGTCTTTATATCCTCAACAAGTAACACAGTACCCAGCCCTTGTAGACTTTCAACAAATACTTGAAAAAAACAAGTGACAGAGGGAGAATAGGACCTTTCACTCCTCTCAGAGAAAGGTTTGCCTACAGGCGTCTCTCAGTTTATAGTGTATTTATGCTAGGAAATGTGCCAGGACTGTAAGTAGTGAACATGTAATAAACCACAGATCAATGCTGTGACAAAAAGGAAAAGACTTGCTACCCATGGGGTACGTATTTTTATCAATTCACTTCCACAGATGCACATACTCTTTTTTTTTTTAAGTTAAGTAATTCCACAGGCATTCTTTTTGCCGCCTCCTTCGCCTCCTCCTCCTCCTTTTGGTATTTTTAGTAGTAGATGGACACAATACTTTTTATCATTTATTCATTTTTATGTGGTGCTGAGGATCAAACCCAGTGCACCTCACAAGGGCTCTACCACTGAGCCACAACCCCAGCTCCCAGAAACACATATTCTAAAGTATAGTTGCTTTTAGAACAACATAAAACTGATTTTAAAAATAGTTCTGCTTTTCTAGTTTTTAAGAGAAACACTTATAAGGATTAAACTGTAACACTACCAGTTTTTAACCACTCAAAGCTGATTTCTGGACTCTGTTTTTTCTACCCTTGATTCTTTTTTTTTTTTTTTTTTTTTTTTTTTAAATATTTTCTTAGTTGTTGATGGACACAATGTCTTTATTTTATTGTTTTGTATGTGGTGCTGAGGATCGAACCCACGGCCTCACGCATGCGAGGCAAGCGCTCTACCGCTGAGCTACAATCCCAGCCCTACCCTTGATTCTTATTTCCTGGTTTTTGACCATTTTATTAAATGGTAAAAACTTTATCAGAAAAATCAGAATAAAGAAAAAATAACACTAAATTCAAATTCATTTACTTTGTTACATATAAACAACTCTAACAAAAGATTTGGTGAAAAGAAAGCTAAGACTTAAAACCAAGTAAGGTGGGCTGGGGCTGTGGCTCAGTGGTAGAGCGCTTGCCTCACATGCGTGAGGCACTGGGTTCGATTCTCAGCACCACATATAAATAAATAAAATAAAGGTCCATCAACAACTAAAAAATAAAATAAAATAAAATAAAAAATAAAACCAAGTAAGGTGACACACAACTGTAATTCTAGCAACTCAGGAGGCTGAGGCAGGAGGATTGCAAATGTGAGGCCCTAAGCAACTTAGTGAGACCCTGTCTCAAAATAAAAAATAAAAAGGACTGGGGATATGGTTCAGTGGTAAAGTACCCCTGGTTTCAATCTGCAGTACAAAAGGGAGGGAAGGAGGGAGAGAGGAAGATAAGATTTAGAAAAATAAATTCAACTTTCTATGCATTCCTATTCTCTGTGAATAATAATAGTTAACATTAATTAAGCAGGTATAATACCAGGAACTATTCTAAATGTTTTACATACATTATCTAATTCTTATAACAAACTTATGAAAAGATAGCATTTATTACCCCCATTTTATAATAGGGAAACTGAGCCACATGGAGGCTAACTTGTCCAAGTTAATAAATAACAAAGCTAAGTACTATTCATACCTAAGTAATTTGTATACAAGTCTCCACTCTCGCTACACTATAAACCTAGATACACAACAACAACTCTAGCTCCAGTGTTTCTGTACAGGTTTATTTATATTACCTTTCACCCATGTTATGCTGCTTCAGGCATTACTATTAGCAATATGCATTTATATTTCATAACAATCTGTATTCTCTAAGGTAGTTAAGAAACCTTTAGTTTTTCCTATTTCCCTGTGTTCATGAAATTCTCTTAGATACAAAACAAAAACAGTAAAACAAAAAACTCTCTCTAAAGAAATCGCTGAGTCAGGTGCAGTGGCACACATTTATAATCTCAGCAACTTCGGAGTTTGAGGCAGGAGGATGGCAAAGCCTCAGCAACTTAGTGAGACCCTATCTCAAAATAAAAAATAAAAAGAAACAGGGATGTAAATAAATAAATAAAACAGTGGAGTTCAATCTCCACTCAAGAAAAAAGAAACTGCCACAAAGTTGTTTAAAGAACACAAATAAGAAAAGGAAAGCTATGTGCTATACAATCAAAATTTTAATATATATATATTTTTTTAGTTCTTGATGGATCTTTATTCATTTTATTTATTTATATGCGGTGCTGAGAATCGAACCCAGTACCTCACACATGCTAGGCAAGTGCTCTACCACTGAGCCACACCCCCAGCCCACAATCAAGTTTTGTTTTAATAATCTCCTTAAGTATAAAACATGCTAAATAACATGGTACTAAAATCTAATATAACTATTTTCATTTGTATAAAAACACTTTATTTTGCTTTACATTAATAGGTCCTAACTCTTCTTTGACAGCTGAAACCGTATCTTTATTCCCCCACATTTTTTATTGGTGCATTATAGTTGTACATACTGATGGAATTTTTCTGTTACATATTCACACATGTAAAACTGTATCTTCATTTGTATTCTTCCTTAATGGCAGCTAAGGCAGGAAGCCAACAAAAATTTATTGAATGAATTAAGTCAGACAATTATCCATCAATTCACCATTCACCCTCTAGCTGGGGTTAGGATACTAATTGGCCTTCATTATGTAAGCAATATTAAGCCATCTACTATGAATGCATTATGAGATTATAACCAGAACTAAATAAGCACACACCTTTAGTACCGTATTAAGCCAAATTCCTCATCCTAAAAAGAATGTCTTTTCAGGCTCAGAGTGTAGCTCAATGGTACAGTATGTGCTTAGCATATGTGAAGCCCTGGGTTCAATCCCCTGTACTACAAAAAACAAAACAAGGGCTGGGATTGTGGCTCAGTGGTAGAGCACTTGCCTAACATGTGTGAGGCGACTGGGTTCATTTCTGGGCACCACATAAAAAATAAATTAAATAAAGGTATTGTGTCCATCTGTAACTAATAAAAATATTTTAAAACAAAGCAAACCACCAAGAATGTCCTTTTTTTGGTTCTATTTTTTCTTCATTACTTATTTATCTATTTATTTATTTACATATTTATTTATTGTACTGGGAACTGACCCCAGGGGTACTCTACCACTGAACTTCATCCTTAGCCCTATTTTTATTTTTAAATTTTAATTAATTAATTTAACTTGCTTATTTATCTTTGTAATACTGGGGATAGAACCCAGAGATATCACATGCTAGGCAAGTGCTCCACCTCCTCCAAGCTGTATTCCAAGTCCTATTTATTTATTAAAATAATTTTATTAGTTGTTGATGGACCTTTATTTTATTTATTTATATGTGGTGCTGATAATTGAACCCAGTGCCTCACACATGCTAGGCAAGCGCTCTACCACTGAGCCACAGCCATAGCCCCCCTTTTTATTTTTTTATTTTAAAAAATTTTTTAGTTGTCAATGGACCTTTATTTTACTTATTTATATGAGGTGCTGAGAAGTGAACCCAGTGCCTTACACATGCTAGGCAAACGCTCTACCACTGAGCCCCAGCCCCAGCCCTCCTTTTTGTTTTTTTATTTTTAAAAATTGTTAGTTGTCAATGGACCTTTATTTTACGTATTTATATGAGGTGCTGAGAACTGAACCCAGTGCCTCACACACGCTAGGTTAAGCACTCTACCACTGAGCCACAACCCCAACCCCTCCTTTTCATTTTTTATTTTGAGATAGGATCTTGCTAAATTGCAGGGGCTGGTCTTGAACCTGTAATTCTCTTGTCCTAGCCTGCACAGGACTGCGCTGCCACACCTGGACTATTTTTTTCTTTTGCTGACAAATCTCAGAGCCTGCATAAGAAGCCTATCAGCGAGACTGTATTGACTGTAGTAATAGTAATAATCACACTGTAGAACTGGTGTAAAAATCACTGCTGGCTCTACAGCACTCAACATGCAGCATGGCGGCTACAAATACGGTTTGGTGGTCAAGCACTTAGCACTTGTTTAGCGTACATACCAGCACTTTGGGAGGCTGAGACAGGAGAATTGCGCATTCAAAGCCAGCCTTGGCAATGGCGATGCACTAAGCAACTCAGTGAGACCCTGTCTCTACATAAAACACAAAATAGGGCTGGGGATGTGGCTCAGTGGTCGAGTGCCCCTGAGTTCAATCCCTGGTACCAAAAAAGCAAAACAACTCAGTGTGGCAAATGGCATCACAAACCAATAAACAAGGACAATTTGTTAACTCTTAATTTTTTCCAACTTATATTTTAATCACTTTGTGAAATGTCAAAAGCGATCATAAATTCATTAAACATAAAAAAGTAAATTTAGAAATAAATGGCACTGATAATTTTTGTCATTACTTGATACAATGATTTATTTATACAAATTTATAGCTTTATCTATAACTATCAAATTTATAGTTTTATCATACAGATTATGGACTTCTTGTTAAAATCACTCCTAGGTATTTTATAATTTTGGTTGTTAAAAGTAAATGATTGGGGCTGAGTTTGTAGCTCAGTGGCAGAGCACTTGCCTTGCATGTATGAGGCACTGGGTTTGATCCTCAGCACCACATAAAAATAAGTAAACCAAATAAAGACACTGTGTCCATGTATAACTAAAAAAAATTTTTTTTTAAAAAGTAAATGACTTTTGGGCTGGGGATATAGCTCAGTTGGAGTGCTTGCCTCACATGCACAAGGCCATGGGTTCAATCCCCAGCAACACACACATACAAAAAGGAAATGACTAGCAGGGCGCAGTGGTGCATGCCTATAATCCCAGCACTTAGGGAGGCTGAGACAGGAGAATCAAGAGTTCAAAGCCAGCCTCAGCAACAGTGAGGCACTAAGTAACCCAGTGAGACCTTGTCTCTACATAAAACACAAAATAGGGCTGGGGATGTGGCTCAGTGGTCGAGTGCCCCTGAGTTCAATCCCCAGTACCAAAAAAAAAAAAAGGAAATGACTATCTATATGTATTGTTTTAGTTGTAGATGGACACACTACCTTTATTTTATTTACTTATGTGGTGCTGAGGATTGAACCCAGTGCCTCACACATGCTAATGACTTTTTTTCTTTCTTTTTTTAGTGTATATGCTGCCGAAGAGAGCACAATAAATGACTTTTAACCCCACAGTTCTTCTATATATAACATATGCTTGTATATATTACACACATTTTAAAGATTCATTTGAACATTTTATATTTAGCCTCCCATTTTATTGACCTTTTTTCAACTGATTATCTTTTTTTTTTTTTTTTTTTTTTTTTAGTTGTAGATGGACACAATGTCTTTATTTTATTGCTTTGTATGTGGTGCTGAGGATCGAACCCAGGGCCTCACGCATGCAAGGCAAGCGCTCTACCGCTGAGCTACAATCCCAGCCCCTCAACTGATTATCTTTGAGTATTTTTCTACAGAGACAATAATGTCTGTTAACACATACATTTTGTCTGTTATTGGAAACCTACCTCTATTTAGTGTTGGTCTTACTGCACTGTCTAGGACTTCCAAAATAATGTTAAATATGGGTAACAGTGAACATTTCTTTAGTATTTCATTAATAAATACAGTGATATCTATTAATTTCAGAGAACTATTCTTGATCATATTAAAATATGTAAGCAATGTAAAAGAAAAAAATGAATTAGATAAATACATTAATATCATGAGTTGTCACTGAAGGGTGGTAGCCAAGAAAGTGTAACTCTACATCATGTACAATCAGACAAATGAGAAGTTATACTCCATTTATGTAACATGTGTCAAAATGGGTTGTATTAGCCGGGCGGTGGCCCACATCTGTCATCCTAGCACTTGGGGAGGCTGAGACTGGAGAATCAGGAGTTCAAAGCCAGCCCCAGCAACAATGAGCCACTAAACAACTCACTGACACTCTGACTGTAAATAAAACACAAAGTAGGGCTGGGGATGTGGCTCAGTGGTCGAGTGCCCCTGAGTTCAATCTCCATTACAAAAAAAAAAAAACAAAACAAAACTATTGTCATATATAATTGGAATAAAAATAAATAAATAAATAAAAAGAAAACTTTATTTAACAAGTTTTACTTCATAAAATATGCCTGGATTTATGCTTTTTTCCCCCCTATTTTTGATTTTTTTAATTCTAATTAGGTATACATGACAGCAGAATGCATTTTGATTCATTGTACACAAATGGAAAACAACTTTTCATTTCTCTGGTTGTACACAATATAGACTTACACCATATGTGCAGTCATACATGAACCTAGGGCATTCTTGTCCATCTCATTCCGCCATCTTTCCTGTCCCCAAGTTCCATACCCTCCCTTTCTTCCCTTTGACCAAAGCCTCTCCATTCTTCCCATGCCCCCTGCCCCCACCCCCACTATGGATCAGCATCCACTTATCAGAGAGAACATTCGGCCTTTGTGATTGGCTTACTTCACTTAGTATGATATTCTCCAATTTCATCCATTTACCTGCAAATGCCATAATTTTATTCTATTTTAATGCTGAGTAATATTCCATTGTGTATATATACCAGTTTCTTTACCCATTCTCTAGTAAAAGGCATTTAGGTTGGTTCCACAGTTTAGCTATTGTGAATTGAGCTACTATAAACATTGAAGTGGTTGTTGCACTGTAGTATGCTGTTCGCCTTTTTGTATAGATTAGGGAGTAAGATACCTGGGTCAAATGGTGTTTCCATTCCAAGTTTTCTAAGGAATCCCCATACTGCTTTCCAGATTGGTTACACCAATTTGAAGTCCCACCAGCAATCTATGAGTGTGCCTTTTCCTTCACATCCCCGCCAACACATGTTGTTTGTATTCTTGATAACTGCCATCCTGTCTGGCATAAGACGAAATCTTAGAGTAGTTTTGATTTGCATTTCTCTAATGGCTAGAGATGTTGAACATTTTGTCATATATTTGTCGATCAATTGTGTATCTTCTGAGAAGTGTCTGTTCAGCTCCTTAGCCCATTTATTGATTGGGTCCTTTGTTTTTTTAGTGTTAATTTTCTTGAGTTTTTTATATATCCTGGAAATCAGTGCTCTATCTGATGTGTGTGGCAAAAATTTGCTCCCAGAATGTAGGCTCTCTGTTCACCTCACTGATTATTTCTTTTGGCTGAGAAGCAGCTGTTTAGTTTGAATCCATCCCATTTATTGATTCTTGCTTTTATTTCTTGCACTTTAGGAGTATTATTAAGGAAGTCGGGGCTTAATCTGACATAATGAAGATTTGGGCCTACTTTTTCCTCAATTAGGCTCAGGGTCTCTAATTCCTAGGTCCTTGATGCACTTTGAGTTGAGTTTTGTGCATGGTGAGAGACAGGGGTTTAGTTTCATTTTGCTGTGTATATGGATTTCCAGTTTTCCCAGCACCATTTGTTGAAGAGGCTATCTTTTCTCCAATGTATGTTTTGGCACCTTTGTTTACTATGAGATAACTGTATTTATGTGGGTTTGTCTCTGTATCTTTTATCCTATACAATTGATCTACATGTCTATTTTGGTGCCAATACCATGCTGTTTTGTTATCATAGCTTTGTAGCATAGTGTTATTCATTTTTAAACTGATTAGATTGAAATGTGTTAATATTTAAATATTTAAGAACAAAATAATTATCCTATTTCTAGTGAAATTAAAACCTTTAACTGGAATAGGTAAATTTTATAAAAAAATTCTTTACTACTTATTTGTTTGTTTATTTATTTATTATACTGAGAATATTGTACTGGAAATTTATCATCTACAAATACAAGCATATCATTTTCCTACTAACTTTTTAAAATATTTTTTATAGTTGTTGATAGACCTTTATTTTATTTATATGTGGTGCTGAGAATCGAACCCAGTGCCTCACACATGCTAGGCAAGCGCTCTGCCACTGAGCCACAACCCCAGCCCCCCTACTGATTTTTTTTTAAGTATTTTTTAGTTGTCAGTGGACCTTTGTTTTATTTATTTATATGTGGTGCTGAGAATCGAACCCAATGCCTCATGCATGCTAGGCAAGCGCTCTACCACTAAGCCACACCCCAGCTCCTATTTTCCTACTAATTTTTGACATATCAATATAATAATGTATTGTTACAGTTTTTTTCACATAATATCCTAAGATACTGAGAAATTTTCTTGGTTGAATTTTTTTTAATAATTTACAGATTTGATATACCAAAGAGGAGGAAAAAGCAATTATAAAGCAGTATATTAAAAACATAACTTGGGTTGGGGAAATAGCTCAGTTGGTAGAGTGCTCGCCTTGCATGCACAAGGCCCTGGGTTCTAATCCCCAGCACCAGAGGGGGTGGAAAAAAACATAACTAGGAGCTAGAGTTGTGGCTCAGTATGACACAACTAGCATGTGTGAGGCACTGAGTTCTATTCTCAGCACCACATATAAATAAACGAATAAAATAAAGATCCACCAATATCTAAAAAAATATTTAAAAAAAAAACATAACTAGGCTGAACATGGTGGTGCATGTGTGTAATCCCAGCCATTCAGGAAGCTGAGGCAGGATGACAGCCTGGGCAACTTTGTGAAACCTTGTCTCAAAATAGTACACAAAAGAACTGGAAATATAACTGGTAGAGTGCTTGCCCAGCATGTATGGACCCTTGGGATCAATCTCCAGCAGCAGATGCAAAAATGTTATCAATAGTCACCACTGGGTAGAAATTTCGAGTGTGATTTAAAAGTTTCTTTTTATTAATGCTATGTTTTCTAATCTTTTTCTGGAATAAATATGTATTTCTTCTTTCATCAGAAAAAATAATGATTTGTTGGATTTAAATTTCAAGTACATCACACAGATTTCTCACAACTTTATTCATTTGATGGGACAGTACAAATTTATTTTTACACTATCTTTATTGGTTTTTAGTTACCAAGATTTTGCTAACTTTATGAAATGGATGATGTAACTTTCTATCTTCTTTGCTATACCATGGTTGATACAGCTTTAACATTATCTGCTCTTAGCCGGGCGCGGTGGCTCAAGCCTGTAATCCCAGCACTTAGGGAGGCTGAGACAGGAGAATTGCGAGTTCAAAGCCAGCCTCAGCAATGGCGAGGTGCTAAGCAACTCAGTGAGACCCTGTCTCTACATAAAACACAAAAAAAAGGGCTGGGGAGGGGCTCAGTGGTCGAGTGCCTCTGAGTTCAATCCCCAGTACCAAAAAAAAAAAAAAAAAAAAAATTATCTGCTCTTTCATTAGGATTTAAATTGCCCATAAAACCAACAAGGGTTAGGCACATTTGAACATTAGTTTACACTGGATTTTTACTTCCTGAATCACTTTGGTAAATTATATTTTCCTAGAAAATTATTCACTTTGTCAGAAGTTCAAAAGTGAAAAGGTAATTAAGTGAACAAAGGAGAACTTTTTCAGTTTCATATCACATTCAAAATAAGACTAAAAAGAACCACTGACCTAAATGTAAAACCTGAAAACTATACACATCTTAAAAAAAATAAAGTCCCAGCATTTTGGGAGGCTGAGACAGGAGGATCCCGAGTTCGAAGACAGCCTCAGCAACGGCGAGGTGCTAAGCAAGTCAGTGAGACCCTGTCTCTACATAAAACACAAAATAGGGTTGGGGGTATGGCTCAGTGGTCAAGTACCCCTGAGTTCAATCCCCGGTACCAAAAGAAAAAAATAAAGGAGAACTTAAGCATGAACCATAGAAGAAAAGAAAAAATGATTAAACTCAATTTCAATAAATGCCAAACTTCTGCTAATAAGAAAATAAAAGGCAAGCCACAGGCTGGGAGGAAACATTTGCAAAACATAAAGTACTGTTTACAGAGGGTGTATGACTCCTTGGTAGCAGCTCAATATGCAGAAATAAATTCAGATGGAAACCAAACTACACATTTAGTCACCCTGTCACACTTGCTATGATTTTCTAAGAGTATGTAGACAATAAGTGGTATGAGAGTATAGGAGATAGCCCCAAATGTCATCATTTCTACCTTTCTAAGCTTCCATTACTACTACAAAGGCTCGTCATCATCTACTGACAAAAGAAATAACCACAGGACATCTGGGCAACTTAGGGAGACCCTGTTTCAAAATAAAATAAACAGAAAGGGCTGGGGATATAGCTCAATGGTAAAGTACCCCCAGACTGAATCCCATTTCAAAAAAATATATACAAAGCCAAAAAAACCCCTACTATATTAAATTTTCTAATCAAAACTACTGGAAAAATTGAAACTAGCATCAATTTTTTTTTTTACTAGCATCATTTTTAGCTCCACTTAATTTCAGAAGAATTTATCTCCTACACCCAAAGGATCTCAGAACTAATTAAGTTTATATTTTGTCCTTCATTCTTAAAGAGGGAGGGAAAGACTCTTATTGACATAGTTTGGGTTTCAAGTGGTAACAGCCTAACATCACAAAAAATGTTCACATAAACTTTGAAGTGAGGTACATTAGCTTTGAGCATGGCTCCTTTTGTTTTTTAATTTAAATTTTAATTTTTCCCCACATTTTTCATTGATGCATTATAGTTGTACATGAGCATGGCTCCTTCAACAGCTCTTGAGTAGCTAGGAGGAAAAAAAACCTCTGTAATCTAATAATTACTTATAAATTCAGATAGAGTAATTTGCTTAGGAAATAATAGATTCTATTTATTACCTTAACAAATGGCTTCTCATAAACGATATAATTCTTATAAGGAAATCAAAATATTACCTTAGAACCTTATTCTCAGAATAGTGTGCTTAAGAATAAAGCTTTTAAAATTAGCTTTAAATTCAAAATGCACACTACTAATCTATCTCATTACTTAATTATTTCATCAAATACATACCTCAAAAATATCTGTCAACAAATTGCATCCATATCTACACAGGGAGGGTATGCAGAAACTTAATGAAATTCATCAGATGATGTAAAACATTTGGGGAAGGCAATTAGTATATAGATCCTTCCCAATCCAAAAAATCTTTAGAAGTAACTCACAATTCAAGACTTTTTAACATGTGATATATCAAGGTTTCAGTCCCCTTTTCTCTAAGATGCTGTGGGGATATTGACTGTTAACCCATGAACAGTTGAGAAGGGCAAAAGAAAGCAGAAACAGGAATTCATCTTTTTTCAAAGCAGAAGGGGTAAAGCATCACAGTAGCACAAACTATACACACATCCTTGGAGGACCCTATCTTCAATTAGCACTTATGTATAGTTGTATCTTTTTTTTTTTTTTTTTTTTTTTTTAATTTTTGAGACAGAGTCTTGCTAAGCTGCCTAGGGCCTCGCTACACTGCTGAGGCTCACTTCGCACTTGTGATCCTCCTGCCTACACCTCCCCATTCCCTGGGATTACAGATATGCTCCACAGCACCCAGTTTACTTTTATCCTTTAAATGGCAGTGTACATTAAGAGAGGTTAACAAGAAATACTTTCATTTTGTTATTTCTAGTTCCCTTTAAAAGGAAATAGAAGAGAGAAGACCTAAAATACTGAGAATCAAAGTAAAAACTGCTGTATTATTCTAACATTACGTTCCCCACTCCATGACCTTGGAAGTCGGGACAGTTCCACATCAACCCTGGAAGAAATGTGGAGGTCTATTTTCTGGAAGGGATAAAACAAATGGTCTCTGGGACTGACAGACAAAAAAAGCAGTTGATGATGGGAACATAGTACTAAAAACAAGGCAATTAAGTGTACATATGCAAAACTAATGATGAATGCAGTAATCTCTTTACTCAAGTCTTCTTTACCCCTCATCATATCCAAAAGTGATGGAAAGACTGCCCCTTAGATCCTGAAACTGATATGGGAATATTCTTCAACAATAAGGCCAAGAAGTTCACCCTACAATGAGGCTCACAAGGGACCAGCCTATGCATTTAAAGTTTCTAACTGGCTATTTAGACCTCCACTCTAAATCATGAGCAGACAGCTAATTACTACTAGACATCAGAGAAAAATCCTAACATAAAAGAGACCAAGACAAAGAGAAAAACAACTTTCGAGGGGAAAAAAAGGGCGGGGGGTATTAGAAACGAAAAAAAAGAAAAGAAACTTGATAAAATTAGTCGAATTTAAAAAATCTGTGGAAACAATGAAAAATACCATGTAAAGAAATATTCAAGCCGGGCGTGGTGGCGCACACACCTGTAATCCCAGCACTTACGGAGGCTGAGACAGGATAATGGCAAGTTCAAAGCCAGCCTCAGCAACAGCGAAGCACTAAGCAACTCTGTGAGACCCTGTCTCTATATAAAACACAAAATAGGGCTGGGGATGTGGCTCAGTGGTCAAGTAGCCCTGAATTCAATCCCCAGTACCAAAAAAGAAAGAAAAAGGAAAAGGAAAAAAAATATTCAGAGCAGGGCGCAGTGGCACATCCCTGTAATCCCAGCACTAAGGGAGGCTGAGGCAGGAAGATTGTGAGTTCAAAATCATTGGTGAGGCACTAAGCAACTCAGTGAGACTCTGTCTCTAAATAACATACAAAATAGTGCTCGAGATGTGGCTCCGTGGCTGAGTGCCCCTGAGTTCAATCCCTGGCACACACACAGACACCCAAAAAAGAGAAAGAAACATTCAGGGCTGGGGCAGTAGCTCAGTGGTAGAGTGCTTGTCTCACACACGTGAGGCACTGGGTTCAATCCTCAGCGCCACATAAAAATAAAATAAAGGTATTGTGTTCACCTACAACTAAAAATACACACACACACACACACACACACACACACACACATATAAAAGAAACATATTGTGTCCATCTATAACTAAAAAAAAAATTACAAAAAAAAAAAACATTCAGAGAATTAAGACCTCCTGGAAGCTGAGAATGTAGCTCAGTGGTACAGTGCTTGTCTACCATGGGTGAGGACCTGGGATAGATCTCTAGCACCACCAAAACCAAAAACAAACAATAAGAAAAGACAAAGACTTCCTGAATATTAAAAACATAATAGTAAGGAATGACAACAACAACAAATATCCAAAAACCTAGTAGAAGATAAAGTTAATAAATCTAGCAAGTAGAGCTAAAAGAAAGAGATGAACATTAGAGAGCTATTCCAGGACATCCAACCTCAAGAAGCTACTAGAAAAGTCAGATGTGGTGGCATGCACCTGTAGTACCAGAACCACGAGGGCTTAGGCAGAAAGATCACTTGAGCCCAAGAGTTTGAGACCAGCCTGAGCAATACAGTGAGACCCCATCTCTTCCCTCTACCCTCTCCCCAAAAGGAAACTGCTAGCATCAAGAAAGAACACATGATATTCAGGAAACAACAGTCAACACAGAAGAGAAGCAGAGTTGCCAGAGGAATGGAGAAAGGATATCCCAGAATGATAGCTGCATGCCACATACAGAGGGTAACCTGTCCAGATTAGAGCAACATCATGGACTCAAGAGAAATACTGAAGGCTGTTATCACCAATATCTCTGCTGCCACTTATCCTCTTAAGAGACGGGGTGGGGTCTTCCTGTGTTGCTCAGGCTGGTCTCAAAATCCTGGGCTCAAGGGATCCCTCTGTCTCAGACGCCTGAGTAGCTGGGACTTAACAGGAGCATGCCATCATGCCTGGCTTCATTTATCCTCTTTCATTTTTTCTTTTTAGAAAGACAAAATGTTTTATTTTAAAACATTAGAAAAATATTAAAAGACAAATGTTCATTATATAACCAGGAATGTTAAATATATTGAAACTGCAACTCTAAAATGTGGTAGGCACTTTCAGAGAACTGAATACTACAAATCATCCTACATTCTTCTCTAATAATAACACTTGATACAATGGAAAATACCAAGGCCCTACTAATTATTCAAAGTCAACATCTTTGGGTTCAACTTAATTACACAAGTAAACGTTTTGTCCAAGATGTTCCTGATACATGAAGCTTACAGTTAAATTTCAGTAATGTTAACAAAAATATCTTCCTTTTCTTTGCCTGTGAATCTTTGAGTATTGCTTTATCTGGCTTATGTCCAGTACAGATACTGGTTCTAGGAGAGCCCAAGGATCTTCAAGCATCAAAGGCTTGAAATAACTTTCCAACTCTTTAGACATTCTTTTTTCTCTACCACAACCTGATCCAAATGGTGTGGATGTCCCTGGGGTGAGTCTGCTGCTGCCCTGGGGAGGAGCTGAATTGCTGAGGAACCCTAGGGGGACTTGAAGTAGGAGCCTGGGTAGCTGCCAGGAGAGGGTGACCTGAACCCCACCCCCACCCTCCACCCCTGCCAGAAGCTGCCACAGGGATGCGGAGAGTAGCTGCTTCCAAGCGCTTAGACCCGTGCCTGTAAGGCAGCTTGTGGCGA
Source organism: Xerus rutilus (assembly GCA_028644305.1). NCBI lineage: Eukaryota > Metazoa > Chordata > Mammalia > Rodentia > Sciuridae > Xerus > Xerus rutilus. The sequence continues at coordinate 18,359,930 of CM053400.1, read as the reverse complement.
ATAGAGACTGACCTGGACTTCCATCCCAGTCCCCAGGAAAGGGCAGCCATGGTCCTCCCACCCCGCCCCGCCCCTCCTCTAAGAAGCCGCTCCCACCACCCCAACCTCCTACACCAGGGGCCGGGTAAGGAGGAGTCCGGGGTCGAAAATTCAGACAACGCATATCGGGAACCAAAGCAGAAGCCTGACTGCCACGTTTTCCACAGAACTATGCCAGTCAACCTACCACCCATTTATTCTCTTTGAAAAGCTAAGAACAAGTTGGGTGCAGTGGTGCATGCCTATAATCCCCCAAACCCAGGAGGCTGAGGCTGGAGGAAAGGTTCAACGTCAGCCTGGGTAATTCAGTGAGATCCTGTCTCAAAATGAAAGGCTAGGGGTAGAGCACCTGCCAACATGTTTGAGGCCCTAGATTTGGTCCCCAGTACTGTATTAAAACAGGAAAAACAAAAACAAAAACGAAAAAAACCATAATGTCCAGGTGAATTTGCCCCTCGTTTTAACTAAATGCTGATAAACTTCTTCTCAACATACCTGCTTGAGAAATGAGTAATTCTACCCCATAAAAGTAGGGTTGTTTTTGCTTTATGGCATGGTTCTTGGGATTGAATGCAGAGGTGCTCTACCACCGAGCCACAACTCCAGCTCCTTTTATTTTATCTGAGACAGGGTCTTCCTAAACTGCCAAAGCTGGCCTCAAACCTGCAATCCTCTTGCTTCAGCCTTCCAAGTCACTGGGATTACAGGTGTGTGTCCACCATGCCCAGCATGGAAAGTGTTCTTTAACTCCTGAAAGTTGTAGATAGGTTGTGGTCAATTTAGGAGAAATCACAGAAGTGATTCCTACACCTTTGAATATATGCACACACACACATATATATACCTATACACACACACGTGTAAATATATTATTATACATATATAGTATTATTATATATATTATATTATACATTATTATTCATACATATAAATAAATATATATTTAATATATACATTTTTGGGGGGCTGGGGTTGTGGCGCAGTGGTAGCGTGCTTGCCTAGCACGCGTGAGACACTGGGTTCGATCCTCAGCACCACATAAAAAATAAAATAAAGATATTCTGTCCACCTACAATTAAAAAATAAATATTAAAAAAAAAATATATATATATATACATTTTTGTGTGTGTGTGTGGTACGGGGGATTGAACTCAGGGGTACTTGACCACTGAGCCACATCCCCAAACCTATTTTGTGCTTTATTTAGAGATAGGATCTCACTGAGTTGCTTAGCACTTCACCATTGCTGAGGCTGGCTTTGAACTTGCAATTCTTCTGTCTCAGTCTCCCAAAGTGCTGGGATTACAGACCTGCGCTACCGCGCCTAGCTCCCTTTGACTGTATTTCTGCCAAATGTCTAAGACCTGGCTCACAGTTGAAGTCTGAACAATACAATTTCCAAGACTAAGTCTTGATTTTGCCCATAACTTTCACAGAAAGTACTCTGTGAATCAGAAAACTGAGAAAAGTATGGCTCATTGATCCTGGAGAATCCCTGAGATCTTTCAGGAGTTTAAGAGGTAAAATTAAATATGTAAGAATACCAAAAACTTGTCAGGCATGGTAGGACATGCCTATAATCCCAGCCGAGGCAGGAGGATCCTGAGTTTGAGGCCAGCCTGGGCAATTTAGTAACTCTGTCTCAAATTTTTTAAAAAAGGGCTGGGAATGCAGCTCAGTGGTGGAGTGCCAGTGGGGTTTAATCCCCACTACTGAAAAAACAAGCATGCAAACAAACAAGAAAACTTAAAACTTACAGTGACATGTCATTTAACGACAGTGATATGTTCTGAGAAACGCATTATCAGGCAATTTCCTCATTGTGTGAGCATTATAGGGTGAACATACAAACTAAGACAGCTGCAACATTAGTAGGCAATATAATCTCCTGGGACCACCACCGTATGTTTGGTCTATCATTGACTGAAATGTCCTTATGCTGTACATGACTATATTTGCCTTTTGTATGACCATATTTGACACTCGTAGTGATGATGCAAAAGCACAAAACAGGGCAGGAGCACCAATATGCAGCAGGAGTCACTATATTTTTCACAACTACACAATTACAGTTAAAACTATAGCTCATTTTTAGAATGTCCTGATGAAGCCATAAAAAGTGTTAGTTTTAATAAATCTCAACCTTTCTACATGTGCCTTATTATTATTATGTGTGATGAACAGGGAGTATGTTTAAAGCACACTTTTATACTTATGCATGCTGGTTATCCCCAAGAAAGGTACTTGTGCAATCAAGTTGCAAAATGAATTAGTCAGTTTTCTTCATGAAATATCATTTTTACTTGAAAGAATAAATGACAAACTGTTATTGACATAGACATTGGACACATTCTCAAAGTAAGCCTGTCACTAACAAAGAAAACTGACATTATATGTTGCCAATGATACATGTAATTCAAATTTTCAAATAAAAATCTGAATTTTGGAAATTTTATATCCAGAGTAAATTTAATAGCTTCCCAAAATTCAGACTTTTTTGATGAGAACAACAGTGGTATTAACAAATGTGATTTTTAAATATTTTAGAATGAAACGAATAAGCATCTCTTTACATCTGTCCCACTGGAATTTGATAGCTACATTTTTTTCACTACTTTTATTTTCAGACTACTACAAATAATTCTTTCCTTATATGTGTACATAATTGTTAGCTATCTTTTCTTCTTCTTCTTTTTTTTTTTTTTTTGTGGTGCTGAGGATTGAACCCTGGGCCTTATACATGCAAGACAAGCACTCTTATCAACTGAGCTACATCCCCAGCCCACTTGCTAGCTATTTTAATTGTCTTAACAAAATTCTCACTCCATCTTATAGGGACTTGATCTTCTTAAAAATAAACTCACTGGGGCTAGAGTTGTGGCTCTGAGTTAGAGTGGTTGCCTAGTGTGATGCACTGGGCTCAATCCTCAGCACCACATAAAAGTAAATTAAAAAAAGAAAAGTATTGTGACCATCTAAAACTAAAAAAAAATTTAAATAAATAAACTCATTTTACATTCAGAATTCCATTCTTTGTCAAAAAGTATCAAATATACCAAATTCTTACCATAGGTATGTTTTATAAACACCTAAGAAAAAAAATCAGTTAAATATTTAAAAAGGAAGAGTACAGAGAAGTAGGGTGGTTGTTAAAACTATGAGTCATTTCTATTTTCCTATAAAATCCACATTTGGAATGGAAATGTTAATTTAAAATTTATAAGAGTTAAATAGGTGCAGGAGGGAAAATCCTTCCATCAGCACAATACCCACATTTTTGTCTACATTAGAGAACAATCAAAAGCATATTTCAGGCTGCAAGGTTTAGCTCAGTGGTAGAATGCTTGCTTAGTATGCTCAAGGCACTGAGTCCAATTCCCAGTCCCTCCAAAAACAACAAAAGCACATTTCACTTATTTTACTTTGTTTCAATTGATGACTCAGCCAATTATAACTTCCATAGCAACTCTCACTTTAATACTCTTTAATAAATATAAGTTACATTTAAATTTAATTTTAGTTCAATTAAAACAGCTTAATATTTAACTAATTAGATCATATGAAAATTTAGGTTATACAAATTGAGTATCCTTTCTTCAAAATGCTTGTGATCACCCAGCAACTTGGGAGGCTAAGGCAAGTGATGGCAAGTTCAAGGTCAGTCTCTACAACTTAGCATTACCCTGTCTTACAATAAAAAATAAAAAAATTAAAAGGGCTGGGAAAATGTAGTTTAGTGGTAAAATGCCCCTAGGTTCAAACCCCAGTACTGAATCAAAAAAAAAAAACCTAAAAATAAAAATGCTTTGGACCAAAAGCATTATGGCTTCTTTTTTTTTTCATATTTTTTGAATATTTGCATATATATAATGATATCTTGTGATTAAGATACAAGTCTAAACATGAAATTCATTTATGTTTCATATACACCTTATGCACATAGCCACAGGGTAATTTTATACAGTATTTTTAGTATGCTTACATTTTGCTGCAATCCATCTTATGAGGTCAGGTGGAATTTTCCACTTGTATTGTCATGTTGGTGTTTAAAATGTTTCAGACTTTGGAGCATTTCAGATTTCAGATCAAGGATATTTAACATGTACTTATAGAGTAAGGTAAGAAAGTTAGTAAGAAAAAAATTTAAGTTTTCATGCAAAACTCTATTTCTTGGGGCTGGGATTGTGGCGCAGTGGTAGCGTGCTCGTCTAGCATGCGTGAGGCACTGGGTTCGATCCTCAGCACCATATAAAAACAAAGATATTCTGTCCACCTACAACTAAAAAAATAAATAAATATTAAAAAAAAAAAAAAACTCTATTTCTTTAGAATCTGTCACTAGACTACTAAAATAAACTCAATTTATTATTGTTCATAAATAATCTCAGGAATTAATTTGGTATTGAACTAAAAATTGGTTAACAAAGTGCTGACTGCCCTCTAGTGTTCAAACTAAAGATCTCATTGATGAACTAGATATAATTGTTTCACTAAAAAGTCAACGATCATCCTGAAGAAGTCATCTAGGGTCATGAATATCAGAGAAATTCTGCTTTTGCAAGGTTTACAACAGAAGTCTTCTCAAACCTAGACAAAAACTATTTTTTTAAAATATTTATTTTTTAATTGTAGGTGGACACAATAGCTTTATTTTATTTTTATGTGGTGCTGAGGATCGAACCCAGTGCCTCCCGCGTGCTAGGCGAGCACGCTACCACTGCGCCATAACCCCAGCCCCTAGACAAAAACTACTAATCTTGGCTATATGATTACTAGTGTCAGTAGCCTAAAAATCTTATACTCAGTCATCAATGGTAATGGGGCAAGAGAAGAATATAAATTTACCAACTTACTAACATTTTAAGAATACATCTTCAAATTGCACTGGCATAAAAAAGGACATTTTTCTATGTGATGAAGAGTTAGAAAATGCTTGCATCATATGCTTCCTCAAAGCATGCTAAGGTTAAACAAAACTGATTCTTTTTTTTTTTTCTTGGCTGATGCATATTTTTAAATGTAAAGTACTTCCAAACTAGTCTTCCTAGGTTATAATATGGTTTTAAAAATCTGACATTCTGGGATGGATCTTTCACTCTGAAATGACAATCAACAGGAAAACAGGGTTTACACAGTAACTGACATTTTAGACTAAAAGGCAGATAAAAACCTCCTTGTAGCTGAGCGTGGTGGCTCACACTTATAATCCCAGCAGCTTGGGAGGCTGAGGCAGCCTCAGCAAAAACCAGGTGCTAAGCAACTCGGTGAGACCCTAGCTCTAAATAAAATACAAAATAGAGCTGGGGGTGTGGCTCAGTGGTTAAATCCCTCTGGCTTCAATCTCTGGTACCAAAAAAAGAAACAAAACAAAACAAAACAAAAACTCTTGTGTACCTAGATTTAGATTCTCCTACTCATGTAGCTAGATGAAATAAATGCGACATGCAGGCAAAACATCTTTGCTATTACCATTATTTTCATGTTATCATTCCTTAACCAAGTACTAATGAAGCACTACAAAGTGCACTTGTTGGCCTGGGAAATAACTCAGTGGTAAAGCACCTGCCTAGCATGCATGAGGCCTCAAATTCAATCCCCATCACTGCATAAAAAATAAAATAAAAAACAACAATAAAGTGATTTTTTTTAAAAAAGTGCACTAGTTTCTGAAATATTAGCAGAATTAAATTTCCATCCAAATAGAAATATACATAAGTTACTACACCATCAAGACAGAAAACTTTACATTTATCATTTTAATGTGCCAAATAATTCTTGGTTTTACGTGAGGTAACCTAACATTTCAGAGCAGCGTGTCTCAAAACATGGCCTTAGGACCTCTGGGGATCTCCTATACTCTCTCAGGAGGTCTATAAATTTAATACAATTTTTTATAATAATACTAAGATGTTACTTGCCTTTTCATTCTCATTATCCCCCACACTACACAGCTTGTATGGTATGTCATAACATGACAAATTATAGAAGCAGATATGTAAATCCAGCTGTCTTCTACTAAGCCAAACATCAGAGATTTATAAAAATGTAAAACAGGGGGCTGGGGTTGTGGCTCAGCGGTTGAGTGCTTGCCTCGCATGTGTAAGGCACTGGGTTCGATCCTCAGCACCACATAAAATAAATAAAGGTACTGTGTTCATCTACAACTAAAAAAATATTTTTTAAAAACATGTAAAATAATGCCACTCTTGTTAGATTTGTTTTTGGAGTTCTTTTTAATTAAAAAAAAATCTTATTAGCCGGGCGCGGGAGCGCACACCTGTAATCCCAGCACTTAGGGAGGCTGAGACAGGAGAATTGCAAGTTCAAAGCCAGCCTCAGCAAAGGTGAGGCGCTAAGGAACTCAGTGAGACTCTGTCTCTACATAAAACACAAAATAAGGCTGGGGATGTGGCTCAGTGGCTGACTGCCCCTGAGTTCAATGCACGGTACCAAAAATAAAATCTTATTTATGTAACCTATTTGGGTCTACTAATGTTATTTTAAATCAATTAATATTTTTATAATATCTCAAGTTTAACTTATAATAAAGTAAATATCAATAAATATAATTCACACAATCAAAAGCTTGTTGAATTCTTCAATTATCTTTCAGAGTATAAATGGACCCTGAGAGCAAAAGGTTTGAGAACCACTATTCTAGAGAGAAGCATACTGAAGCTAGGCAAAACACACACCTATAATCCCAGCAATGCAGGAAGCAGAGGCAGGAAGATTGCAAGTTTGTGGATAGCCTGGGCAATTTAGTGAGACCATGTCCAAAAATAAAATTTAAAAAAAGGCTGAGGATGTAGCTCAGTGGTAGAGCACCTCTAGATTCAATCACTAGTATTGGGGAAGTATGGGGGAAGCATACTGAACATGAAAAAATTAATTCATTCTCACAGCTTTAATGGAAACAAGGATCAAGCAGAAATATAATTTATACTAAGAAAAATGCAGGTGATACTCACCAAATGGATCTTCCATGCCACTTAACCAGTTTAAGGAGGGGTACAGTTTCTAAAATGAGAAAAAGATAAATGATATACATAAAACAAACTGTATCATCACCATTTTTAAAAAATAAAGCCCAATTCGGTAATACTGATCATAACAACACTGGAACATCAGAGAAATGTACAACTTACTAAACAAAAACATTGCCAATTGCAGGTTATTTAAAGGAGGTTGAGATACAGATAATAATACAATAGATAAAAATTTTAAGGCTAAATTTTCACTTTAAAACTGTATCATTCTGGGGCTGCGATTGTGGCTCAGCGGTAGAGCGCTTGCCTTGCATGCGTGAGGCCCTGGGTTCGATCCTCAGCACCACATACAAAGCAATAAAATAAAGACATTGTCTCCATCTACAACTAAAAAAAAATATTAAAAAAAAAAAAAAAAAAACTGTATCATTCTTGGTCGGGCCTGGTGTGGTGGTGCACGCCTGTAATCCCAGCAATTCAAGAGGCAGAAGCAGGAGGATCCAGAGTTCAAAATCAGCCTTAGCAATGATAAGGCACTAAGAACTCAGTGAGACCCTGTCTCTAAATAAAATACAAAATAGGGCTGGGGACGTGGCTCAGTTTTCAAATGCCCCTGAGTTCAATCCCCAGTACCCTCCCCGGCCCCCCCAAAAAGTATCATTCTCAGTTTCCTCATAAGTTCCCTTTCAAATCCGTGACTTACATTTACTAGAATGCAAGGAAAACGGCAATCTTTAAAATGTAAAATACAAACTCAAACACCTGAGAAAGGATATGAAGACATCTTTGAAGGAAGGAATTAGTTTTACCTAAAGAACATGGAAGTTATTTTAGATAAAAGATATTTCAGTAAGCTGTAAGTTTAGACCACTGAAGTATGAAAAACAAAAACAAAATGTTTTGAAAGAAAGTTGACTAAATATAGACAGACATTAAAACTTGCTTCATTCCCAATCAAGACAAGGGTTAAGTCTGCCCAATCCAGCTCCTTATCCTTCCCAAGATTTTGACCCCAAAGGCATTCCCCAACTGTTTATTGGGGAATGCCTTTGGGGTCAAAAGTTAGTACCAGTAACAACTGGAGAAAACTGGAAGGGACATGGGTTTGAGAGTTCAATCACTAGCAGACTAGATGGCAATAAGGACCCATCACTGGTCAGAGAACAGTTTTTTTTTCTGACACAGGTGCTGGTACAATTCTTAAACTCACCAGTGGTGAACAGTGTTGGTCTATCTGTGGAAGAGACCACACTACTTAATTAGATATATTAGGCACCTGAAGATAAAGAGAAAATACTATTTATTTGTCATACTATAATGACAATGGAACTGAAAGACTATTATTGCTAAACTCAATTAGGAAAAGATAACAAAAGGGTAAGAGTGATTAACAGTCTAGTGAAAATCAAAAATAAATAAAGGCATTCTATCCATCTACAACTACAAAAAAAAAATTAAAAAAAAAAAGAAGGCTGGGTTGTAGCTCAGTGGTAGAGCGCTTGCCTAGTACATGTGGGGCATTGGGTTTGATTCTCAGCACCACATATAAATAAATAAAATAAAGGTCCATCAAAAATAAATAAGAATTTTTTTTTTAAAAAAAGAAAGTCAAATATGAAAGACTCAAGGCATCCTTTATAACTTGCAGAGAGGCTCTTTTCTCTTACAGCAGGACAGAAAAGGCTGAAGACCAGAACTAGGAATTAATCTTTAGAGTGGCAGGGCTCCAAAGAAAATTAAATTAAAATTAATCTGACTGAAAGTGGCCAGTATCCAAGAGAAAGTAACTTGCACCACCCAAGTATAACAATTCCCTGAAAAACTCTGACCTATGTGCTATAGGTTTCAAGGACTGTGGTGCTCAAAAGGTTCCTATACTTAAAGCTTAATACTCTGCAGCTGCTGTTTTGAAATTCTTATAATCTCATCTATACATTCTGTAAGTGAAGACCGACAGGAAAATGGAGCCGGGGCTTGGAGTCACAGCTCATGTTGTCCACTCTCTGCCACCTTCCCAGGAAAGACTTCAGGCCCCAACTCCATGCTCTCTGGATCCATCCCTTCCCTCCTTGGGCTGGCAGTGCCACAGTGATTTGGTGGGTGATTACACAGAAGTTTCTTGCTCATTTTCAACCCAGGTGTATTAGGCAGGTAAATTATGCAGTTGCTCTGTGTATAGTTGTCTATTCAGGTAACAGACTAGAGAACACTCTAATGTTCTGAGGACAAGTTGTCATGGGTAGCTGGAGTCTGGAAGTGTCATCTAGGCTCATAAGGACTAGGAAACAAATGAAGTTCTGGCTCAAATCCAGATCACAGTGTGTCTCCTGGGTCTGTGGGCCCTCCAAGTAATCATTTCCCTGGTCCTTGAATGTAAAATTGAGATAGACACACTTGGAAATTTGTACAGCCTTCATTTTGGGTCCTAGGCCTATGAGATAAGAGTTAATCACTCTGGGGAGGCCTAGGTGGAAGAAAGCTCTAAAGCTGCCCATCCCACCCACCAAGATAATAAATACAAACACAACAATATAGGGCAAGGGAGGGAGCAGAAATTAGTGCTATACCCCTGGAGGATGCAGTATTTAACAGGGTCATCCCTGTAGAAATCACACAAATCCTGGAAAAAGGTAGAAACTTATGAAAAACTCAGTCTAACAGTAGTTGTGACTGCAAGTGCCATGCCAGATGTGCTCTTTGCTAGAACAGATTAGCACAGACCCAAGAGCATAGTAGTTGCCAATGACTAGAGGAATAAGTTCTTGTTTTACACCTATTAGAAAACAGGATCAGAAATAATTCACATTCACACAGGACAGATTCCAGCATTATGTCAACCTTGCCAGCCTCTGGCATATTACAGTCTTAAGAGATATAGCTTGATGAGAGTTGTGGCACATGCCTGTAATTCCAGAGACTTGGGAGTCTGAGGCAGGAGTATTGCCAGTTCCAGCCCAGCCTCAGCAACTTAATAAAGCTGTAAGCAACTTAGCAAGACCTTGCTTCAAAATGAAAAATAAAATGGGCTGGGGATGTAGCTCAGTGTAAAGCACCCCTAGGTCCAATCCCTGGTACCAAATAAATAAATAAAATTTCTTTCTTTCTTTTTCTTTTTTCTTTTTTGGTACTAGGGACTAAACTCTGGGGCACTCGACCACTGAGCCACATCCCCAGCCCTGTTTTGTGTTTTATATAGAGACAGGGTCTCACTGAGTTGCTTAGCACCTCGTCGTTGCTGAAGGCTGGCTTTGAACTCACGATTCTCCTGTTTCAGCCTCCCTAAGTACTGGGATTACAGACTTGCGCCACCGTGTACAGCTAAATAAAATTTCTTTTTAAAGGACTGGGGATGTAACTCAGTGGTAGAGTGGGTTTAATCTGCAGTAACACAAGAAGGAAAAAGAGAGAGAGAGAGATGGATCACCTGGACTTTCTGCAGAACATCACATTGACATACTCCATTAATAACATCACGCTATATGAGCTAGAAAAGTAAGAGGTTAAAAAGCATAACAGAGGCCTTGATAAGATACATGATCTCTAGATGGCAAAGGATAAATGCTACAATCACACCAGTACAATGTTTAACAGCCCAGTAGTCAGGCGCACTGTAAGACATAACATTCAAATAAAAGCATCTAGGTAAATTATTGCATATTGTATGTTCTACCAAGAAGAGGGAAGCACAACTCTTGAGAACACAGCTCTAGGTTTTATATTGGGTAACCTAAAAAGTTAAGATTTGAGAAAAGTTGTTCTTTGTTTGTTTGTTGTGGTGCTGGGGATTGAACCCAGGGCCTTGTGCATGCAAAGCAAGCACTCTACCAACTGAGCTATATCCCCAGCCCCTTGAGAAAACTTTTGACATCAGGAAAAAACAGGACAGTGGTACTGAGGAAAGAAATTGACCAAATTATATTGTTAGGTTGTGTGCATATTTGAGAATGAAACAACAAATAATCACTATTATGTATAATGCACCAAGTTAAAAAAAAAATCTAGGTGGTGAGGCGAATAAACCAGCAGATCCTATGGTACCAGGGCTATTATGGTAAACCACAGTGGGAGAATCAGTACACAGAATCAGTAGCCCTGGAGTTATAGAGCAGGGCCATGCTATTTGCTGTGTAAAACAGCATGTCCCCTGTAAAACAACTCATGGCATGACACTGGGCTCTAGCAGATATGGAATATCCAACCATGGGACACAAAGTGATCATTTATCTAGTATCATTCATCATAACACTAAGTTATAAGAGAATTCAACAACAATCCATCATAAGATGAAAATGATATATCCAGGGTAAAGCACAAGTAGGACCAGAAGGCATTTGCATTATCACACAGCCCAACACTCAAATCATCTGCCATTGTTGTACCAGTGCCTTTTCTTCAGCATGTACTTTTGGCCATACAAGGGTACAAGCCAAAAATGATAGTGGCTGCACTATAGCCTCACTCAGAGGGTGGAACTTATAAACAGTGGTGAAGGAAAACACTTCTAATGGGCAGAACTGTAGGCCATACATGTGTCTACTTTGTGTGGACAAAAAAGTGGTTAAGATTAGATTCATGGGCAAATGTTCTGAAAGGCTAACCAGGGATATTAAAGGAGAAAGACTGGAAATTGGGGTAAAGAGATTTAGGAAGGACAAGGAGTGGACCTAAAGTGTGAAGATCTTTGTAGCACATGTTAGTGCTCCTCAGTGAACAACTTCTGTGGAAGAGGTACTAAATAACCAAGTAGAGAAAATGACTCAACCAATTTACATCAGTCATCATTTGTCACGGCCTCCCCAGTGCTAACAAAATGTACACATGAACAAAGATGGCAATGGCAGCAGAAAAAGACACTACACATGAACTTTACCCCTACTTAGTAAGGATGCTCTAGCATCCAAGTAACCAGCAATACAAACATTCAACTCTCATCATGATACCATCTTTTTTTTTTTTTAATTTTTTTTTTTTTAATATTTTGGTTTTTTTAGTTGTAGATGAACACAATATCTTTATTTATTTTATGTGGTGCTGAGGATCGAACCCAGTGCCTCAACCAAGTGCCTCACGTATGCAAGGCAAGCGCTCAACCGCTGAGCCATAGCCTCAGCCCCATGATACCATCTTTTAAGGAAACCAATTGACTATTTGATAGTAAGTTGATTATATTTGGCCCTTTCTGCCCTGGAAAGGTGAACAATTTATTTGACACGAATAGATAATATTTTAGGGTGTAAGTTAACATTTCCTGCCTTTAGGGTTACAGTAAAAATCAGGAAAGCTTAGGCAATGTTTGATCCACTAGCAAGTATCATCCCCATAACACCCTGTCACCATCTGGCACTTAAGTGCAGGACAGGAACCAGGACCATGGGACCAACTGGTGGTATCACATATAAGAGCATGTGCTTCTTAACCAAGTCAGGTGCAGCAGTGCCTCCCTGTAGTTCCAGCATTTGAGAAGTTGAGGCAGATGGATGGCTTGGGCTCACAAGCTTGAGATCAGCCTGGCCAACTTGGGGAGAACACGTCTCAAAAAAAAAAAAAAAAGTATCACCCCATCTAAAAATAGACAAAAGATTTGAGTAGTCATGCTCCAAAGAAGATATACAAAGAGCCAATAGGCACAGGAAAATATCCTCACCATCATTAGCCATCAGGGAAATGCAAATCAAAATCACAATGAGATAATGTTTCACACCAAGTACAATGGCTATAAATAAGACAGACAATAACAAGTGTTGATAAGGATGTGAAGAAACTGAAACCCTCATATACTGCTGGTGGAATATAAAATGGTGAGGCAGGTTTGGAAAAGAATCTTCCAGTTCCTCAAAGAGTTAAACATTTAGTTTACCATATGATCCAACAATTCCTCTTCTAGGTATATAGAAAAGGAAAAAAAATACACATCTGCATAAAACTTGTATACAAATGCTCAGAGCAACATTCCACAATAGCTAAAAAATGAAAACCACCCAAATATCTAAAGTTGATGAATGAATAAACAAAACAAATACAATGGAATATTATTCAGCAATAAAAATAAGTGAACTACTGCCGGGGGAAGAGGCACATACCTTTAATCCCAGAGACTTGGGAGGCTGAGGCAGGAGGATCACAAGTTTGAGGCTAGCCTAGGCAAGCAATTTAGTGAGACCCTGTCGCAAAACGAAAAATAAAAAGGACCTGGGATGTTGCTGAGTGATACAGCACCCTAAGTTCAACTCCAGTAACACACACACATATACACAAAGCAAGTGAGTAGGCAGGCAGGCAGGCAGGCAGGCAGGCGAGGTCAGTGGCTTACACCTATAATCCTAGCAGCTCAGGAAGCTGAGACAAGAGGATGGCAAGTTTGAAGACAGCCTCAGCAACTTAGCAGGGCCCTATGCAACTTAATGAGAACCTGTCTTAAAATAAAAAGGGCTAGGGGGGCTGGGATTATGGCACAATGGTAGCGTGCTCGCCTAGCATGCGGGAGGCACTGGGTTCGATCCTCAGCACCACATAAAAATAAAATAAAGATATTGTGTCCACCTACAACTAAAAAATAAATATTTAAAAAAAAAAATTAGGGCTGGGGATGTGGCTCAGTGGTCGAGTGCCCCTGAGTTCAATCCCCAGTACCAAAAAAAAAAAAATTAAAAATAAAAAAGGCTAGGAATGTGGCTCAGTGGTTAAGCACCCCTGGGTTGAATCCCCAGGACCCCCCCCCAAAAAAAGAAAGAAATTAAGTAGTGATACATGCTACAACATGGATAAACATTAAAAACATTTCTCTACAGAAGCCAATCACAAAGGACCATATACTGTTATGATTCCATTTATGTGAAATGTTCACAATAGGTGGACCTAGAGAAACAGAAATTAAGTTAGTGGTGGTCTATGGCTGGGAGCTTGGGGAGTGATGTTAATGGGAACAGGGATTTGGGGGGAAAAGATAATGAAAATGTTATAAAACTGAAAAGATTGTTGTCCAACTGTAAATATAATAAAAGTCACTGAACTGTACTCTTTTGATGAGTAAATTGTACTGTACATGAACTGTATCTCAACAATGCTGTTAAATAAAATGTAGTTCAGAGTTGGGAATGTAGTGCAGTGGTAGACTGCTTTCCTAGCATGTCTGAGACCCCGGGTTCTATCCCCACTATCACACAAAGTAGTCAATCCGCACAACACAAAGTATACTATGGTAGTATTTTAGTCATCTATTTCACTGCTGTGACTAAAGGATCCAACCAGAACAACTACAGAAGAGGAAAAGTTTATTTGAGGGCTCACAGTTTAAGAGGTCTCAGGCCACAGAAGGCAGGCTCCATTCCTCTGGGCTCAAGGTGAGGCTGAACATCATGGAAGAAGAGTGTGTCAGAGGGAAGTGGCTCACAACATGGTGATCAGGCAGCAGAAAGACTCCACTCTCCAGATACAAAACATATATACACCAAAGCCACACCCTCCTCCAGCCACACCCTACCACTTCATTAACCACTCAGTTAATTCCTATCAGGGGACTGAATCACTGATTGGGTTAAGACTCTTAGAACCCAATCATTTCTTCTCTGAACCTTCTTGCACACACACACTGAGCTTTTGGGGGACACCTCACATCCAAACCATAACAGCATGGTATTGCATTGACTAGACCCCCCAAATAAACTTTCAGGATTGACCTGTTTCCCCAACTACTGGAAATTCTGTTGGCAGATAGTCTATAGCTACCTTTACAGATTGCCTCCAATGCTAAGAGGTACCACATCCTTAGAAGGTCCACATCCAAATAAGGACAGGACATAAGATTAACCATTACAGCGTGACATGGGACAATTCTAAGAGACCACATTAGCCCGTGAGGCCCATGAGAGTTGCTGTTATATCTCTCTTACTATTGGATCTCTATTAACTTCTCCTTCTGCCCAAATACTGTTGCTCTTTTTTTTTTTTTTTTTTTAATTTTTTTAGTTGTAGATGGACACAATGTCTTTATTTTATTGCTTTGTATGTGGTGCTGAGGATCGAACCCAGGGCCTCACGCATGCGAGGCAAGCGCTCTACCGCTGAGCTACAATCCCAGCCCTACTGTTGCTCTTTTGATACTTCTTTATTTATTTTGGTGCTGGGGACTGAACTCAGGGATACTCAACCACTGAGCCACATCCCCAGCCCTATTTTGTGTTTTTATTTAAAGACAGGGTCTCACTGAGTTGCTTAGTGCCTCGCCATTGCTGAGGCTGGCTTTGTATCCACAATTCTCCTGTCTCAGCCTCCCAATGTACTGGGATTACAGGTGTGCGCCACCCCACCTGGCTCTGTTGCTCCTTTAAACAAGAAGTGATCCCAAGGGCACTGGGTTTTTTTGTTTTGTTTTTTTTTAGTTGTAGATGGACACAAGATCTTCATTTATGTTTTTATTTTTATGTGGTGCTGAGTATCGAACACAGCGCCTCACGCATGCGAGAGGCAAGCGCTCTACCAGAGCCACAATCCCAGCCCCCAAGGGCACTGTTAATAAACATTCTTCACACTGAAATGTGTCTACTTCCCAAAGAACTCAATTTAGAACAGTAATCCTTTAACAACAGGGCTTATGCTGACATTTTGCCAGTCATCTGATACCTCCCAATTCTAATATCAAGCTACTGAAATCACAGACCACAAATTTTCAATACCACATGGTCCTTTCAAATATTCCAAGGGCTCTTACAGACCTCTGATTTCTATATTAGATTATACTGGATTATTACA
This sequence comes from Xerus rutilus, assembly GCA_028644305.1. NCBI lineage: Eukaryota > Metazoa > Chordata > Mammalia > Rodentia > Sciuridae > Xerus > Xerus rutilus. The sequence goes on along the minus strand of CM053400.1, from coordinate 18,344,154 downwards.
AACTCACAAAACTCTAGTTATTTTGATTGATATTATAAACTGGCTCAATTCACTTAACTCTACCTATCACAAAGTTATATATTTTAGCCTACAATTTTATAGTTTTGCCCTTGAGATTGTTTTCCTTTTTCTTCCCCCTGCCTTTTTTAAAAGACAGAGTATTACTACTAGGTTGCCCAGGCTGGCATCAAATCTGTGAACCTCCTACCTCAGCCTCCCAAATCACTGAAATCACCGGTATTATAGGCATGCACCCCCACACCTGGCCCACTGAGAATCTTTATAAGTATTAGGTAGATCCTATTAGATGCTACACGAGCCCAGAAACCTGAATAGCTTTTGCTATAATACTTGTTATAAACATCAACTCTGAAGGAAAATATCAGCTTAAAAAAAACCAAGCAGAAAATGAAATTTTCATTTTTCATTTGAATATATTGTTTGAATCCTTCATTGAACAAATACTATACTGGATATCAGTAGTAAATATCAGTCAGTGGCCTTAGCTGGTTTCATTACTATCACAACAGCAGCACAAGGAACCCAAAACACTGTGCAACAAAATTGTCAATTAGAACCAGGAATGGTGGCCCATGCCTACAATCTCAGCTACTCAGAAGGTTGAGGGAGGAAGATCACAAGTTCAAGACCAGCCTCATTAACTTATCAAGACCTTGTCTCAAAATAAAAAATAGAAAAGGCTAAGAATGTAGCTAAGTGGTCGAGCACCTCTGGGTTCAATCCCCAGTACTAAAAAAGAAGAAAAGAATGGGGCTTGGACTGTGGCTCAGCGGTAGAGCGCTTGCCTCGCATGCGTGAGGCCCTGGGTTCGATCCTCAGCACCACATACAAGGCAATAAAATAAAGACACTGTGTCCATCTACAACTAAAAAATATTTAAAAAAAAAAAAAAAAAGAGGCTTGAAAAAGAAGAAAAGAAAAAGAAAAATAGAGCTGGGCGCAGTGGCTCAAGCCTGTAATCCCAGCACTTAGGGAGGCTGAGACAGGAGAATCGTGAGTTCAAAGCCAGCCTCAGCAACGGCGAGGCACTAAGCAACTCAGTGAGACCCTGTCTCTACATAAAACACAAAATAGGGCTGGGGATGCGGTTCAGTGGTCGAGTATCCCTGAGTTCAATCCCCAGTACAACAAAAAAGAAAAAAGAAAAAGAAAAATAGGTTATTATCAGACACTCTCTTCCAATGTCTTCACATTTACAAATGGCAAATTAAGCCTGTCATTTTGGCTGTCTGAGGATATTCAAGTGGACTGAAATTGATACTACTTAATAAATGTTTTAGTGCTACTTACATTTTGAAAATGAAAGCCTTATTTTCTAACAAGAAAACTTAAACCACTTGGAAAAATTCCAATTCTACAAATCACTAATACACAAAAAAGAATGAATTCGACAATTTTAGAGATACTCTTCAACAAGTGAATAATAAATATTACAGTTAAGGCAGTTAAGTTATACCTATATTTCAAAAGAAAATAAACTAATGTGCTACTTGCAAAAAAGAATTATATTAGAAGTATATCATAGGATCAGTGACCACACTGGGAATATCAGCTTTCCTTTCATACCATGATTATTACCCATGGAAACATTCACATCATTAAGTATGCACCTTCACCTATGAATAAACACTAGCACCTGCTTTTACATTCTGAGAGCTCCAAGATAGGTGACAACTTGTTGGGAATGGACAGTAGAGAACTACAAACATAATGCAGAACCATCCATGAAACAATCAACCCTTAGTAGGACAAATCAAATAAGCATTGATTTAAAATTGACCATGTACTTACTGTGAGGCTGAGGCAGGAGGATTGCTTGAGCCCAGCCAGGAGCTTAAGGCCAGGTATGGACAACATACCAAGACCCATCTCAAAAAACAATAAAAATAAAAAAGACTAGGCACATTGAACCTTGAAAACAGCTATATGGTTTGTTTTGAAAGTCAATAGCCTATTTTTTAAAAAATTTTTTTAGTTGTAGGACACAATATCTTTATTTATTCATTTTTATGTGGTGCTGAGGATCAAACCCAGTGCTTCATGCATGCAAGGCAAGCGCTCTACCACTGAGCTACAATCCCAGCCCCGTCAATAGCCTATTTTTAAATGCTAAAGCTTAAAATCTAGCAGATGAAGGGAGCATTTTGTACTCAAAGAATAAGAATCTCCAAAACTCTATCCTATAAAACCAACAAAAAGCAGTAAAATCTGTCAAATTCAACTTCATCAGGACCTAGTATGGCTCACACCAGCAATCCCAAATACACAGGAGACTGGAGCAGGAAGATCACAAGTTCAAAAGCATCCTAGGCAACCCACCAAGACCCTATCTCAAAATACAATTTTAAAAGGACTAGGAATGTAGTTTAGTGGCAGAACATTTGCCCCGCATGTGCAAGGCCCTGTGTTCAATCCTAAGTACAGTTTAAAAAAAACACACACACATACACACACACAAAAAAACACTTTTTTGAAACTCTAAAAATTAACCAAATGCTAGTAACAATCCAAAGATTTATTTTTATTTTATTTTTTAAAGACATAGAGGTTTATTTAGGAAAGCAAGGAATACATATTCAAGAGAGAATGTTGGCCATCTCCAGGAGGAGAAACAGCTGATATTTATTTTTTAAACATAGCTGATGCTGCCAGGCATGGTGGTGTACACCTTGTAATCCCAAATTATCCAGGCCTTGATAAGTTAGCAAGACCCTGTCTCAAAAATAAAATATAAAGGACTAGGATGTAGCTCAGTGACAAAATGCCTCTGGATTCAATCCACAGTGACAAAGAGAAGGGGTTTGAAAAAAAAAAACAAAAACTCAGCTGATTCTAAAACTAGCAAAAAACAAGAAAAAAAAAAGCAAAGAATTTGAACAGACATTTCTTTAAGGAAGACACACAAATGACTAATATGCACATGAAATTATGTTCAACATCACTAATCTTTAGAGAAACACAACTCAGTGATATACGACTTCACATTTATTAGGATGGCTATCATGTAAGAGAGAAAGTAACAAGTGTATAAGGATGCGGAGAAACTGGAAACTTGATACATTTCTAATGAGAATGTAAAATGGTGCATGTTTTGAGGAAAACAGTATGGTGGCATCTCAAAAATTAAAACCAAACTGAGAGTGGTGACACACCCTATAACCCCAGCTACTTGAGAAGCTGAGGCAGGAGGATTGCCAAGTTTAAGGCCAGCCTCAGTAACAATAATGAGACCTTGACTCAAAAAAAAAAAGAGAGAGAGAGAGAGAACTACCATATGATCTAACAATACCCAAAAGACGTGAAAACAAAGACTCAAACAGATAGCTGCACACCAATGTTCACAGCAGCATTATTGACAATAGCCAAAAGGTAGAAACAACCCAAATGTCCACTGATGGACAAATGGATAAACAAAATGTGGTACATACATACAATAGAATGCTATCAGCCTTAAAAAAAGAGTGAAATTCTGATATCTACCACTAACATGGATGAACCCTGAAAACATTATGCTAAATGAAATAGGCCAGACACAAAAGGACAAATATTTTATGATCCCACTCACATTAAGTACCTAAAGTAGTTAAACTCATGGATATAAGAAGTAGAACAAAGTTGCCAGGGATGGGAGAGTGAGGATAGAAAGTTATTGTTTAATTGGTATAAAGGTTTTTGTTGTTTTTGCTGTACTGGGGACTGAACCCAGAGGTACTTTACCAGTGATTTTTATTCCCATCCTTTTTTATTTTTTCATTTGAGACAGTCTTGTTAAGTTACCCAGGCTGTCCTTGAACTTGGAATCCTCCTGCCTCAGCCTCTCAAGTAGCTGGGATTATAGATGTGTGCTAATGTAGCCTGGCTACAGAGTGTAATGTTTTGGTTTAGTGAGATGAAAAAATTCTGAAGATGGATTGTGGTAATGGCTATACAACAGTGGGAATATACTTAATGCCATTAAACTGCACATTTAAGAAATAATTAAAACAGTAAAAATTTACATTATGTATATTCTACCTCAATTTAAAGAAAAAGTAGCTAAATCTTGACAAGAACAATGAGCTTTATGGCATTATGTCAGTCAGTTTTCCACTGCTTGACAAACACCTGAGATAAACCACTTAAAAGGAGGAAAGATTTATTTTGGCTCAGGGTTTCAAAAGTTTTAGTCCGTAGTCTCTTGGCCTTGTCACTCTGGGCCTGTGGTGAGGCTGAGAAGGTCATGGCTGCAAGAGCATGATAGAGCAAAGGTGTTTGCCTCAAGAAAGCCAGGAAAGCAGAGGAAGGGACCATAGTCCCAATATTCCAAGTGCACATCCCTAATGATCTAGCTGTCTTCTACTAGACCCCACCTCTTTAAAGTTTTCACAACCTCCTAATAGCACCAGAGGCTGGCAACCAAGTCTTTAGCCAAGGCCTTTGGGGAACATTTAAGATCTAAACCAGCGAGGCATGGTGGCACATGCTTGTAATCCCAGAAACTTGGGAGGCTGAGACATGAGGATTGCAAGTTTGAGGCCAGACTGGAGAATTCAGCAAGACCCTATCTCAAAATTAAAAATATAAAATAAAAAGGGATGGGGATACGGTTAATGGCAGAGCACCTCTGATTTCAAATCTCCAGTACCACCAAACAAACAAAATTCCCCAAACTGTAATATGCATTTTAATTTGCCTGATTCCTATTTCCTTCTCCCTAGTTTTGCAGTAGATTGAGAAATCAACAGCCTCACAAATGAAAAAAATGCAGCTTTGCTGCCACTGGAGGGGACTGAACAAGTTTAAGGACTCTATAATTCCATCCCCAGAGAACTGTCACTATTTGATCTGGCTGATCCTACTCTTAGAAGCTCTATTCTCAGTGTTGTCATTACTTGACCAGACTTCAGGCGTGTTATACGCGGAAAGCTTTAACTCTAAGGCATTTTCAAAAAAATAAAAAACAATGAGTAACTATTATTTAACATTCCAATATTCAGGAGTAAGGTGTCTATAGAGAACTTAGAAAACCTGTGGTTGTTAGAAGGACACATGTATGCAGGCTGTGTATTTGACTAGGAAAGGCCCTAATCACTCACCTCTGGTTAACCTTGAGGTTCTATGCAAGCAGTGATGGCTAAGTTGTAAATGGCCAGAACATTGAAGGTATATTCCAACATACACACTGTGTTTTCCAGCTTTGGCTGGAAAAACCGGGCGTTATGGTGCATACCTGTAATCCCAGCAACTCAGGAGGCTTAGGCAAAAGGATTGCAAGTTCAAGGCCAGTCTGGGCAACTTAGTGAGGGCCTAAGCAACTCAGCGAGACCTTGTCTCAAAATAAAAAATAAAAAGGGCTGGGGATATGGTTTAGGGATTAAGCACCCCTGGATTCAATCCCTAGTAGAAAACAAAAAACAAAAACAAAAAACTGGAAAACTTGTTCAAGGAAATAAAAGAAATCTCTGTTTAATCATTAGACAACCACTAAGCCAACCAAGCACGGATTGCTTCCCTAGGAGGGAATAACACAATAAAGAATACAGGCTTTACAGGTTTAGTCCAGGAAAGTCATCAGACAAAGAAGAAAAAGAAGAAACCACAGGAGGAGGGAAACTTACTCCTAGAGTTGCCATATTGTATTATTTTAAATAAGACACAAATAAACAAGAAAATACGTGCTATATTAAGGGGAGGGCAGTCAATAAAACTGTACCTGAAGAATACTTGGTGTTGGACTTAAAAGATTTTACAAAAGCTACTATAAATACTTGAATTTAAAAAGGGCTGAGGATATAGCTCAGAGGTAGTTTGGATCTCCAATGTCCCCAAAAAGCCCAAGTATTAAAGGTTTGATCCCCAGCTCATGGTGCTATTGGAAGGTGGGAGTCTTTAGGATGTGGGGCCTATTAAGAGGTTTTTGGAAATCCCAGCACTTAGGGAGGCTGAGACAGGAGAATCGCAAGTTCAAAGCCAGACTCAGCAACAGCGAGGTACTAAGCAACTCAGTGAGACCCTGTCTCTACATAAAACACAAAATAGGGCTGGGGATGTGGCTCAGTGGTCAGGTGCCCGAGTTCAATCTCTAGTACCAAAAAAAAAAAAAAAAGAGGTTTTTGGTTACTGAAGTTATGCCTCAAAGGCAACTGTAGGACTCTTTCTTTCCTTTTCTGTTTGTGGCTGCCACAAGGTGGGCACCCAAAAGGAACAGGGCCAACTGACCACAGATTTAAACCTCCAAAATTGCTAGACAAAACAAACCTTTCCTCTTTTTAAGTAAACCACCTCAGGCATTTCATTACAATAATGATCAAATATGCATCAAAAATCAATTCTCTAAATTTCTTTATTCCTCCTAGGGAAGCAATAACAGCCCAAATACAAACCACAACTAGTCTTATCACCCTGTTGTATAGTTTTAAATACTATATATGTATGTATGTATACACACACACACCAATGACTTCCAAACATGTATTTCCAGATCAAAACTCTCCTCCAAACTGACATAACCATAGCTTACTCACTTATCTCTTCTTGAAAAGCTAATAAATTGTGCAACTATATCATTTTTTAAAAAACAAACTCTTGATTCCCCACCCTTAACTTGTTCCTACCCCAGTCTACTCTATTCAACCAACAGGGCTTTAGATGTAAAGCACTTACAAAAACAGCTGCCATGTGTTAGCTGTTATTTTGTATCTTTACCACTATCATCATCATTTCAGTAAAATGACAACTTAAAATTTCCTATTGCTCAAGACACAAACCTTGGTGTCATTCTCTCTCCACTCCTCCACATCCACCACACACAGGCACTAAGGATTGAACCCAGGGGCACTATACCCACTGAGCTACATCCTCACCCCTTTTTCAAATTTTATTTTGAAACAGTCTTGCCAAGCTGATGAGGCTGGCTTTGAACTTGTGATCCTCTTGCCTCAGCCTCCCAAGTAACTAGAATTAAGCCACATCTGTCACTCTTAACTCTTTCTCTCCTTTTTACATCTAAATCTAAATCTTACTGTCTCTGCCTTCAAAATACATCCATTATTTATCCACTTCTCACCAGTTCAAGCTGTCCATCCTTTCCTGCAAGACTACTGTAATCAACCCCCAACTGGCCTCCTTTCTATTCAGACCCCTATAATTCAGATACTTTTGGAGTGGCTTGGGTAATTCTTTATAAAAAGAAAGCAGATCATATCTCCCTATCGCAACTGAAGTTAACACCAGATTGTGTGTGTTTATGTGTGTGTGTGTGTGTGTATGGTGTTGGGGATCAAACCCAGGGGCTTGTGCGTGCAAGGCAATCACTCTATCAACTGAGGTATACTCTAAGCCTTAACTCCAGATTTCTTACCATGACCTATAAGATCGTATGAGACCTGGCCTCTGTCTACCCTACTGACCTCATTTCCTCCATCCTTGCTCTTGCTCACTCTACTCCAACCACACTGATAACTGATGCAGTTTCTCTAACTCAACAAAAATATTCTTGCCCCAGGGCTTTGCAAGTGCTATTTAGTCAGCTTGGAATGTCCTTTTCCCAGAAACCGCATGATTTGCTCCTTCATTTCAGGTAACAATTCAAATATGACCTCCTCAGGTCAAAGGGGTCTTTTCCTGACTAGCCTGACTAAATTATCAACCCCCTTTCCATCACATTCTATCCTTTTACCCTGTTTCAATTTTACTTTTAACTTATCATTACCTGATGGCATATTATAACTATCTAGAAATACCTCGTTTTCATGGTGTCTCTCCCAATCTAAAAAGTATCATTATAGCAGCAACACTGTTTTTCTCACCACTGTATCCAAGCATTTAGAATGTGCACACACAGTAGGTGCTCAAAAAATGCTACTGAGCCAGGCGCGGTGGCATGAGCCCGTAATCCCAGCACTTAGGGAGGCTGAGACAGGAGAATTGTGAGTTCAAAGCCAGCCTCAGCAATGGCGAGGTACTAAGCAACTCAGTGAGACCCTGTCTCTACATAAAACACAAAATAGGGCTGGGGATGTGGCTTGGTGGTCGAGTGCCCCTGAGTTCAATCTCCAGTACCAAAAAAAAAAAAAAAAACTTAATGAACACTAACACCAAATGTACTACTTTGACCAGGAACAAGAAGAAATTAATAGAAATGAACTTGGTGTGCATGATGCATTTGAACCAAGAAAAAACCAAAAGGACCCCAAAGGAACAGAAGTTTCCAGGCAATGTAAACACTGAAAAGTGGTCAAAGAAATAATTTCATATTATTAAAATAGTAGAGAAATACTAAACTCAAAAAAAATTGCACATAGCAGAAACTTCATTTCATTTCAAAATTATCCATCTTATTAATAGCAATAAGTTTAGCAGTTTATAATTACTGTATTTAAACTTAAAATTGTTTTATACTCAAGAGTTAAAGTTTATATATCCTTTTAAGTTTGTGGCATTAATATAATGAGAGTATTTTAAATCAATACTGGGTATTAACAATGATTCAGCCTATTTACCTTCCTGATTTCATTCCCTACCATACTTCTCCTTTGCCTATTATGTTATCCAAATCAAACCACACCCCACTTCCTGAATCATATTCCTTCTTACCTAAGCTTCTGCACACATTATTCCCTCTAACCTTAAAACTCTTTTCCCCATCTCTTTATATAGCAAATGGCTTCAGGTCGCAAGCTTATTTAATACATGCTGCAGGATACAGATACCTTCCGTACTAGAATTCATCTACTTTTTTTCCCCCCTTTCCTCCAGTGTTGAGGATTAAATCCAGGGCCTTGTGCATGCTAGGCAAGCGCACTGCCACAATAAATCCCCAATCCCTAGTCAGGGTTCTTCTGAGAAACAGAACCAGCAGGATGAATATAAACACATACACATGTATTCATGAGTATAAAAACAGACTTATTTCAAGGAACTGGCTTATGTGATTGTGGGAGCTGATAAATCAGAAACCTACAGGGCAAGCTGCCCAGCTAGAAATTTTCAGGCAGGAGTTGATACTGCATGTTGAGGGAGGAAAGCTTTTACCTCAGGGACTTTTAAACTGGATGAGGCCCATGATACTATCAAGGATAATCTTTAGTAAAGACAAATGACTAGAGATGTTAACCACATCTACAGAATACCTTCACAGCAACACCTAAATTAGTATTTGACTGAATAACTGTGTATTATATATAGCCAAGCCAAGTTGATACACAGAACAAACCAATTGCCTTTATTATACAAATAAATACAATTACTGTACCTATACAGTAATACCTTAGAGCTATGAATCAAAGCCTTTATCCCAGAGCAGCAGAAAAATAGAAGTGGAGGTAGACCAGAATGGAGGTCATAGGGAAGTTCAGACTCAAGGACTAAGGAATAGGGTTGGTACTTTTTCAAGATCTAATTAGCATAAATTCTGACCAATAACATTGGCCCAAGAGCTATATAAATCCCTAGACCAGTACACTCCAGCAGCAACCTGCTATTGGGTCTCTGAGAGAGTTGTTTCTTTTCTTCACACTTGAATAAATCATACTCCTTTCACTCTTGCCTTCTGTTGTTGGTGGTGAATTTTGCTCTTCAAATTTGAAAGACAAGAACCAGGAAAGAAACTGGCAGTGAGCTGCGAGGGTCTGCTGCAACACTGGAGGACATAGCCCACCATTAAGAGCTACAACATGCCACTCCAGAGTAGTGAAGAAGCAGCTTTGCTGGCTGCAACATTTGGATCCCCTGCTATGATTAGCTGCTAACACTAAAATAGACTTTTTCAGCTGCAGAGACCTGCAATTTAGGCAGACTCCACCTGCCAGCAAAAGTGGAGAATCTAGTTTCATCTCAAACTCCAGTTTTAGTGACACCAAAGATCTAATAAAGCATAAGCTAAAATATCGACATCCATGAGCCAATAATTCAAGAGGCAATAATTTTATCAATTCAACAAATTCAAAAATAAACTCTTGTTTATAATTAGAAAATAGTGGCAACCTTCCTAACTCAAACTCCTTGTACATCCAGTAAAATCAAACAATTAAAGTCAGAAATGCTTTTCAAATCTATCCCCTCTTGTTCACCCCCACAACCATTCTGCCTTGAGATTCCAATTACATCTCCTCATTTGGGGTTCTGGTCACTACAATAATAACAGGTAGCCCTTATCTAGAGCTTACTACACAAGAGGTGCTGTTTTTAGTCTAACAACTCATCTGATCTTCTAAAAAATAACCGCAAGTTTGGGAGCACAGCTCAATGGTAGAGCAATTGCCTAGCTAGCATGCACAAGCCCTGTGTTTCATCCCCAGAACAATAAAAATAAGTAATTTAAGTAAAATTGATAACTTCAACTAAAAAGTTACAAATAAATGGAAGCTAAGAGCAAAGCATTTCTAGAAAAAGCAGCAAAACACTGATATGCCAATTGTCAATGGATACAATATATTTTGTAAAAATTTGGAAAGTTGTTGCCACCAGTTTAAAAAAAAAAAACAGCATAAAGGGTTGGGGGTATAACTCTGTGGTAGATCATTTACGTAGCAAATATAGGGCCCTGGTTTCAATCCCTGGTATTGGGGGGGAAATGGGTTTAACATTTCCTTGCTTATTCCATTCAAAAAAAAAAAAAAAGGCAGAGCCAGGCGTGGTGGTGCACGCTGGTAATCCCAGCACTTTGGGAGGCTAAGACAGGAGAATCTCAAGTTCAAAGCCAGCCTCAGCAATGGCGAGGCGCTAAGCAACTCAGTGAGACCCTGTCTCTACATAAAACACCAAATAGGGCTGGGGATGTGGCTCAGTGGTCAAGTACCCAAGTTTGATCACGGGTACCACACGGGGGTGGTGGAGAGAATGTCCCAGCAGGCAAATTGGTCTACAGCTCATCTAACACATACTGCTGTGGCTAATCATTGCCATACTCTAGGTGGAGTTAAAAGAAATGTTAGAACTTTAACATATTTTATCCTCTTCCCAGAGTTAGCAGAATTCTTCAAATGTATCAGACATTCAACTTTGATAATTGCGGCTAGGTCAATTTAGTGAAAGTAATACAGAAATATGTACTACAAGTTAATAACTTCCCATATTAGAAGCAAAAATGAAATTAGAATAAAATTTTTTAGAAAGTGTAAAAATGGTTCCATTGTCTCAATCACCCTAGTAAGTAGTTTTCATTCTATATTTCACTTTATTCTACCCAAGATGGCCTCAAGAAATAAAGAAAGATATAAAATGAGTCAATGAAAATGGAAACCATTGAGTATAAGATTATCCTTCTTTCTTTTTCCTTTCTATGTTACTTCTGTAACAGTAAACATGTTCTTCAATTTTTTTTTAGGTACTGGGATTGAACCTAGGGGTGCTTAACCACTGAGCCACATCCCCAGTCCTTTTTTGTATTTTATTTAGAGACAGAGTCTTGCTGAGTTGCTAAGCACCTCACTAAGTTGATGAGGCTGGCTTTGAACTCTCAATCCCCCTGCCTCAGCCTCCTGAGTCACTGGGATTAAAGGTACGCACCACCAAGCCTGGCTGTTCTTCAATCTTACCCCTCCTGAGAAAGCTGAGTAAGTCAGGCAAAAAACAAAGAACAAGGGCTGGGATATAGTTCAGTGGTAGCCTGGGTTTGATTCCCAGCACTGCAAAATAAATAAATAAACAAACAAACCAAAGAACAAACATTTACTGGACAAAAGAATCCAGATTCAGCCGGGCGCGGTGGCGCAAGCCTGTAATTCCAACACTTAGGGAGGTGAGACAGGAGAACCGCGAGTGAGGCTGAGACAGGAGAATCGCGAGTTCAAAGCCAGCCTCAGCAAAGGCGAGGCGCTAAGCAACTCAGTGAGACCCTGTCTCTACATAAAACACAAAATAGGGCTGGGGATGTGGCTCAGTGGTCGAGTGCCCCTGAGTTCAATCTTCAGTACCAAAAAAAACACAAAAAAACAGAACTCAGATTCTCTCTCATTGGATAAATCAGTACAAATTAGTGTCAAGTATCACTCATTCACATGAAACTGATTAATCATTTGGCCCCAGAAGATAATACTGTAGAATAATTTAATCTGTGTCTTTATGGCTTCAAGTGAGATTAATAATTCTCAATGAGAATCTCATGAATTTTCTTTTCTTTTTTTTTTTTTTTTTGATACTGGAGATTGAACTCAGGGGCACTCGACCACTGAGCCACATTCCAGCTCTATTTTGTGTTTTATGTAGATACAGGGTCTCACTGAGTTGTTTAGCGCCTTGCCATTGCAGAGGCTGACTTTGAACTTGTGAATCTCCTGTCTCAGCCTCCCTAAGTGCTGGAATTACAGGCTTGCGCCACCGCACCCAGCTGAATTTCTTTTTTTTTTTTTTTTTTTTTGAGACAGGAATCTATGTTGCCTAGTATGGTCTTGAAATCCTGGGCTCAAGGGATCCTCTTGCCGTGGCCTCCCAAGTGCTAGGACTAGCTGAGCATTGTGGTACACACCAATAAGCCCGGCAACTCAGGAGGCTGAAGCCAGAAGATTGCAAGTTGAGGGCCAGCCTCAGCAACTTGGCAAGACCCTGTCTCAAAATAAAAAATTAAGAGGACTCTACAGAGGTGTAGTTTAGCAGTAAAATGTTCCTAGGTTCAATATCCAATACCAACAACAACAAAAAAACCCTCAAAAACCCAAGAGCTGAGACTACAAACTCATGCCACCAAGTTGTGTTAACACTTATTTAAAAATAAAACAGGGGGGGCGGGGGTTATGGCGCAGTGGTGGCGTGCTCGCCTAGCACGCATGAGGCACTGGGTTCGATCCTCAGCACCACATAAAAATAAAATAAAGATATTCTGTCACCAACAACTAAAAAAAAATAAATAAATAAACATTTAAAAAAAAAATAAAAATAAAACAGGGAGCTGGGCGTGGTGGTACACGCCTGTAATCCCAGCATTTGGGGAGGCTGAGACAGGAAAATGATGAGTTCAAAGCCAGCCTCAGCAACAGCAAGACACTAAGCAACTCAGTGAGACCCTGTCTCTACATAAAACATAAAAATCAGGCTAGGGATGTGGCTCAGTGGTCGAGTACCCGAGTTCAATCCCTGGTACCACAAAAATAAATAAATAAATAAAAACAGGGGGCTGAGGATATAGCTCAGTTGGTAGAGTGCTTGCCTTGCATGCACAAAGCCCTGGGTTCTAATCCCCGGCACCACAAAAAAAATAAATAATAAATAAAATAAAAATAAAAAATAAAACAGGGGCTGGGGTTGTGGCTCAGTGGTAAAACACTTGCCTAGCACATGTGAGACACTGGGTTTGATCCTCAGCACCACATTAAATAAATAAAGGCACTGTGTCCATCTACAACTATAAAAATATTAAAAAAATAAAACAGCCAATTGTTAGATGCTACCACCTTAATATAAGGAATAAAGACCATAATTTGTGTGTATCTTTATTATCTGCCACCAGAGAACCTACTTTTTCCTGAGCTGGGTATCAAGGGCCTTGTGTACGCTAGGAAAGCACTCCACCCCTGAGTTACATACAGCCCCAGATCAGAATCCACCCTTTAGACTAAGTTTGTAAAGTCTTAGAAATCTTTACAATTCAATAATCTTCTTTTCTATTTCTGAACTATTTTTGTTAAAACTTAGCATAGAAGTTTACAGCCAAATAGAATCAGTTCATAAAGACCTTAACTTATTTTTACCTACCACAAAGAAAATGAAACACTGAAATGTCTTCCCGCTGCTTAGCGCGGTCTGCCTACTGGTCCCTGCCGAGAAGCAGCAGCGGAGCAGTGAAGCGGGAGAATGGCAGCCTGGATGGGCTAAAACACAGGCAGCAAGCATCCACTGCCATGCAGAGCCTGCCAGGGCTGCGCAGGCCTGAGGTAAGCAGGAGCCAGCCCACCTGCCACTACCCAGCAGCCTAGCTTGCACACAGTGCGAATGCCCACTGCCAGCAGCATCCAACGACCTCAACGGACTACAGGCTCCCGTTTCCTGACCTGCCATGAGAAAATGGAAGTGGGGCAGATTTAAATAAAAGTTGGGACTAAAAAATTGACCAATAGTGTTAGTACATTTCTAAGCCCTAATTAGGATGAATTTGGACCAATAGCATTGATACTTCTTTCAAACCCTAATTAGCATAAGTTTGAACCAATAGCAGTGAACCAAGCGCTATAAACCAACTGCTATATAAGCCTCTCCACTACTACACTACTAGAGACAACCTACTGTGGTTCTCCTCTTGCAATGCAAGAGTTCTGTTCCTGTTCTTCAATAAATCCTCCTCCTACACTCACTCATCCTGGTCTGTGGATTTCATTTTTCGAATTCATTGGACAAGATCCTTGAAATAAGAAACTGGCAATAAGCTCCTGGAGTCTGCTGCAACACTGGAGGGCATCACCCGCCATTAAGAGCTGCAGAGGCCTGCAACCTTACACAGACCCCCACCTGCCCACAGACCCAGTGAATCAAGTTTCACCTCAAAACTTCAGTTTCAGCATTATACTAAGATTTACAATTGTGCTCTTCCCAGCAGCAATTTATGTCTTTTTTTTTTTTTTGGTTTGTTCAAAAAAAAAATACTTGTTTACTTTTAAGCACAAATAATCAACATCTGAAGTACTGAAGGGTACAATATAAAATGAAATTCATTTTCCCTTTTAAGAAATACCATCTAGCTGGGCACGGTGGCCCACGCCTGTAATTCCAGCACTTTGGGAGGCTGAGACAGGAGAATCACAAGTTCAAAGCCAGCCTCAGCAATGGCAAGGCACTAAGTAACTCAGTGAGACATTGTCTCTAAATAAAACACAAAATAGGGCTGGGGAGCCGGGCGCGGTGGCTCACGCTTGTAATCTCAGCACTTAGGGAGGCTGAGACAGGAGAATCGCGAGTTCAAAGCCAGCCTCAGCAATGGCGAGGCACTAAGCAACTCAGTGAGACCCTGTCTCTACATAAAACACAAAATAGGGCTGGGGATGTGGCTCAGGGGTCGAGTGCCCCTGAGTTCAATACCCGGTACCAAAAAAAAAAAAAAAAAAAAAAAATAGGGCTGGGGATGTGGGTCAGTGGTGGAGTACCCCTGAGTTCAATTTCCAGTACCAAAAAAAAAAGAAATACCATATGCTTACATGTGGTGCTCCCACTACCAGTAAGAGAAGACATGAATCAGCTCTACAAAATAGAGGTGGGGGACTAGGGATGTAGCTCACTGGTAGAGTTACCTAGCATGTATGAGGCTCCAGGCTGGATCCCCACTACCACAGAGATGAATAAAATAAAATAAAATAGAGGTATGGCTCAATGATAAGCAAAAATACTGCATGCTCATCCAAATTCTATCAGAAAATATCTAATATATACTCTAGCCATACCAGAGTACTCATTCTTCTCTAGACACATATCTTACATTTTCACATATCCATTCTTTTGCTCAAACTGCTCCCTCTCCCATGAATAACCTTGATAGTAACCTGAATCTACTTGCCTCTTAAGAACATTCCAAAACCACATCCTCTGTAATGCCTTCCGTGTTTACTAAAGCAGAATCTTTCAGTGCCTATTTGATAATATACCTGTTACTATCATGTGATATAGTAATCTTTGAGGAGCAGAGGCTAAATACCTTCATATCATTGTATTGCCAAAACTTAAAAGTTGATCCTAGCACACAAAAGGCAAAACAGAAATATCTACTGAATAAAAGAACCATTTGGGTTCTGATACTCTCCAAAGTTGTACCTGTCCACTTCTACTTGTCATTCATTCATTCAAGAATGAGTAAATAAAATTCCAATGAAATATCTGGAGCTGCGTGCTAAGGATATATATAAAGATGGTACCACTGTGCTAGGGATGTGTCCCCATCATTGTGGGCAAGACAGGAGGGGTGTGAACACACCTTATCCTTAACTTTATGGCAGTTAACTGCAACAATATAAAACAAGAAAGAGTCTTTCTCAATAAATACTATGGAAAAAAATTCACATAGTTACGGTAGTTTTTGTGAAGATGTGACTAAGGTTCTTTAAAAGTTTTACAAGAGACATCAGACTTTCTTTGTCCAATGTTTCTGTTCCTATTATAATAATAATAGTAAAAGTAACTTACTACAGGTATGAGTATTTGAAGCATATAATGCAACCAAATATTTATCCTACTTGCTCCTGAAAACAACGCCACAAGTTAGAGCAGGAATCACTGTCCCCATGTTAGAAATTAGAAAACAAAGGTGCAAAGAGTTACATATGAGCTATTTAAGGATGCAGTTTTTTTTTTGTTTGTTTGTTTACTGTTTATTTACTGATTGACTCTTCCCTCTTCCCACCCCAATGCTAACGAGTCTGTAAACCCTAAGATGGAAAAGAAGTTTTGTATTCACTACTTTGTCCTCAGGGTCTTGAATATAACAGGGCCTAGAACATAACAGTTTTTCATGGATGGATTTACAAATAAAGTAACCAATAGCAAAAAACACAAGGGAAAAGGTTCTTCCCCAATATGAGAGCATAATAAAAAAAAGATTTAAAACAGGATTCTACTAGTTAGAAAGTCTAGACTAATTATATTGACTCAATTCAACTGGTATGTCATGCATTTTACCTAAGAATTTAAGTAAGGGAGTTGAAGTAGGTTTCTACTTATGATGTCATATACATGGCATGTACAGACATAAATCACTTCGATGCAGGTCTGAAACTGATTAAAAGTTTTATTAGGGCTAGGAGTGTATCTCAGTGATAGAATGCTTGCCTACCAAGCTCAAGGCCCTGGGCTCAAACCTCAGCACCATTAAAAATTTAAAAATATGCTGGGGTACAATGGCACACGCCTGTAATCCCAGTGACTCAGGAGGCTGAGGCAGGAGGATCCCAAGTTCAAAGCCAGCCTCAGCAACAGTGAGGCACTAAGCAACTCAGTGAGACCCTGTCTCTACATAAAACACAAAAAAGGGGGCTGGGGTGTGGCTCAGTGGTAGAGCGCTTGCCTAGCATGCGTGAAGCACTGGGTTCGATCCTCAGCACCACATATAAATAAC
>CM053400.1:18314064-18327025 GCA_028644305.1 Xerus rutilus | reverse complement strand
AAAAAAAAAAAAAAACTGCTGTACTTATGTTTCCTACATATTTAACCTTTTAAACACCTTTTAATAAAAACTTTTAAATCACAACTGAGTAACTACCTTTCTGCCCCCAGGACTCCATAAAATTGCTATTCTGCTTAGAAACAAATCATATTATAAGATAAATTGATGACACCAATGTTCAGTTATGACCTATGAAAAGATATCACTTATGGTTCTATGAATTCCATTTCCTTACGAATCAGTTTGCTCTAACTGCAAAACATCTTCATTATTTTTCTCCAATATTCAGATTTCAATAAATTAAAACCATAACATAAAATAATGTTATGGTAGTAACATTAGTAGCTATAATAAATGTGATGTAATGGAAAGAGTACTAGTATTAGATTTGGAGTAAGGTTACTCAGCTATTTCCTATTTGAATTAACTGTATGACCTTGAGAAGTCACTTAATATTTTAGAAGCCAGGTTTTATCAGTTGTAAAATATGAGAACCACACCTCACAGAATTGTGTTGAGAATTAAGTTGTTCTTTAAAAAAAATAACATCAACAGCATTATCATGTTTAAACAAATAAGAGGTAGGCAACAGCAACTACTGTTTCTTATATTATTTTTAAAACATTGAGCAATTCTGTGGCTGTTTTTTCAAAGTTTATCCAAAAAGACAAAAAAGACCCAATCACTGCTGCTTTACAAAATGAAGAATGACTGAGGCTTGCAGTGCAGCTCAGTGGTAGAGTGCCTCCTTTAGTATGCACAAGACCTTAGTTTTAGAATATCCCAAAAACCACAAAAAATGAAAAAAAAATTGAAGAACAACTTCATGAAGGACCCCCCATTTCTATACAATGTAACTAACACGATTTGGGATTCTCAGAGTAAGTGATTTCTATATGAGATGTTAAATAAAATACTAAGGGCTTTATTTGCCTACTTGAATAGGATGAGAATTTAACCTATGTAACTTTACAAACCTTCCCAGATTTGCAAGGTGTGGTAGCTCATGCCTGTAATCCCAGAGACAAGGGAGGCTGAGGCAAGAGGATGGCAAGTTCCAAGACGGCCTCAGCAACTTAGTCGAGGCCCTAGCAACTTGAGACCATGTCGCAAAATATAAAATAAAAAGGGCTGGGGATGTGGCTCAGTGGTTAATTGCCCCTGGGTTCAATCCCTAGAAAAGTGGGGGCGGGGGAGGGAGGAGCAGGAGAGAGGAGGGAGGAGGAGATGATGAAAAAGAAGAAAAAAAAAAAAACTTCCCCTGATTTACACAAAAGGGTCTTGGCTATCTTTATTAAAGACATTCTAAGTACTTTTTTTTTTTTTGGTACCAGAGATTGAACTCAGGGGCACTCGACCACTGAGGCCACATCCCCAGCCCTATTTTGTGTTTTATGTAGAGACAGGGTCTCACTGAGTTGCTTAGTGCCTCGGCGTTGCTGAGGCTGGCTTTGAACTCCAGATTCTCCTGTCTCAGCCTCCCTCAGTGCTGGGATTACAGGTGTGCGCCACCGTGCCCGGCTTCTGGTTTTTCTATAAAGCAGATAGGTCTATTAATGGACTTTTTCTTTGGACTTTTTGTTCTAAACAGAAGAAATAAGAAAAGGATGCCGTTCAGAGGATCGAGGAGCTGGGTGCCCGAATGAAGGGGTTTTTGTAAACAATGAATGATGCCTTACAAATCATTTCGTTTTCTCTGAGATCCTGAGATCCGGAGGTGTATAAACCATACCATTCGCAAGGGTTCTTTGGTCTCCTGACCCTAGGGCCAACAGGCATCGCAGCAAATTCGATTTCTTCCCGGTTTCCCAGGGTGGGTTTCAAGGTTCGCCTTTTTTTGCACAGACTCATCCCCCTCCCAATGAAAACGCTAGATTTGTAATCTGAAGCTCCGTGGAGCTGACACTTAAGAGTTGGACAATAACCTCGAGGTTTCCACAGAAACTGCCTGGCTCCGAAGCCTCCGCTAAGTCTAGCCGGGGTGCAGAGTTCTGAGGGTGGAAGGTTTTGAAAAATGGACTTTGACCCGATCCTGTTACCGTAACCGGATGCCCAGGGAGCCGTCCTGGTCAGGACCTGCGGGGTCCCCCGCGGCTGCGACTCCACACAGTCGCACAAAGGGGCGAAAGCAACCCAGACAAAAGGGCTCAGCCACGTCTGGGGGGCGGAGAGGGCAGACGGCGCGGGCCCTGCCGCGGGCGCAGACGCAGCTGCCGGACCGTTGTGGGAGGGCGGAGAAGGGAGGCGGCGGCCCGCCACGCCCTGCCCGACGCGACGGCCACCTCGGCCGTAATCCCCGCAACCCCTTCGCAGAACCAAGGATGCGGCCAGATCTTGAGAGGCGCCCACAAGCCTGACCCTGCACGCGTGCGGCTCACTTTCCTCTGCTTACTGAACTCACCCGGGTCGCCGTCGCCGCCTCCTCAGCCTCCACAGCAGTTTCCCCCGGAAATCCTACCTGGCCTCTGGCCGCCAGGCTGCAGCCAGAGGCGCCGGCCCCCGGGAGGGGGAAGAAGGAGCAGGCCGGACAGTGAGAGTAGGAAGTGCTGCCGCGGAGCCTCACGGGATTTGTAGTCGCAGCAGCGGCCGGCGAGCGGAACAAAATGGCGGGGCCTACCCGCTCTTCCCTCCGCGCGGCCAGCCCCGCACGGGCTGTGTGGGCATGCGCCCCCGCAGCGGTCTGCTCTCTGCGTGTAAAAGAACTGGGCACCTTTCCTAGTACCCAGCAAGGCAAAGGTCTTGGGCGTGGGAGGGCCGGGTTCAATACTGGACTCCACACAGTGGCCAAGAAGGGAGCTGACGCAAGTGTGGTATTTTAGAAACTGTGAATAGTACTGGGGAATGATATTGAAATTATTGTTATGTTTTGTGCACGTACGAATGTGTAACAACGAATCCTGTAATGTACAACTATAATAACCAATTTTTTAAAATATTTTTTTAGTTGTAGATGGACACAATGCCTTTATTTTATTGGTTTGTATGTGGTGCTGAGGATCGAACCCAGGGCCTCACGCATGCGAGGCAAGCACTCTACCGCTGAGCTACAATCTCTGCCCAATATTTAGTTTATTTTTATGTGGTGCTAAGATTTGAACCTAGTGCCTCCCATGTACCAGGCAAGCGCTCTACCACTAAGCCACAACCCCAGCCCTAATGCACCAATTAAAAAAATATATATATTGAGGGAGCAGAAAGAGACTGTCCAGTCTCTGCGTGGACAAATTTCAAGTCACACTCCCCAAAAGAAAAACAATTGAGCTGGGTGCGGTGTTACACTTCTGTAATCCTAGAGACTGGGAGGCAGAGACAAAAAGGATCCCAAGTCCAAACCAGCCTCAGCAACTTGGTGAGATGCCATCTCAAAAAACTAAAAAGACTGATGATGTAGCTCAGAAGTAGAGCCTCTCTGGGTTCAATACCCAGTACCACCAAAGAAAAACACTTGTGGGCCAATTTAAAAGGCAAAATCTTAGGAGCAAATTACCACCATTTTTTGCATAAGAAACCCAGGAGCCGGGCGTGATGGCACATGTCTGTAATCCCAGCACTCTGGGAGTTCAAAGCTGGCCTCAGCAATAGGGAGGTGCTAAGCATCTCAGTGAGACCCTGTCTCTAAATTAAATATAAAATAGGGCTGGGGATGTGGCTCAGTGCCCCTGAGTTCAATCCCTGGTACAAAAAAAAAAAAAAAAACAAAAACAGGAATCACTCCTGACACCTCCAGGCCATTCATCATCCACAATATTTCAACTGCTTTGCATTTTCTGCATTACCATCACCTAATGGAAGCCACCATCTCTCTGCACATGGCAGCCCTTTCAGGCCTCCAGACTATCACTCTCCAGACACCTTACTTGCTGCTGCCAGAGATCTTTCAAAATGACAAACCCATTGTGTCACAACCCAACTTAGACCTAAATGTAAAACCTAAAACTACATAGTTCTAGAGAGAAACATCGAAAAATCTATGTGACTTTCAAAAACATAACCCATAAAGCAACAATAATAAAAAATTACATGTCATCAGGCTGGGGCTGTAGCTCAGTGGTTGAGCGCTTGCCTAGCATGTGTGAGGCACTGGGTTCGATCCTCAGCACCACATAAATATAAACAAATAAATAAAGGTATAAAAAATACAACAACATTATTAAAAAAAATTACATGTCATCAAAATTAGAAATTTTGCTCTTTAGGACAATGGTATGAAAATCGTGAATGTAGCTCAATGGAGTGCCTGCCTAGCACTCGTCAGGGTCTGGGTTTAAGCTCAAGTACTGCAAAAAGAAAAAAACAAAACAAAAACTATTATGAGCTGAGCACAATGGCCCCCATCTGTAATCCCAGCTACTTTGGAGGCTGAGACAGATCACAAGTTTAAGACCAGCCTTGCAATTTAGTGAGATTCTGTCTCAAAATGAAAAGCATAAAGGACTGCAGATGTGGCTCAGAGGTAGAGAGTCCTTGGGTTCAATCCTCTGTACTACATAAATAAATGAACACATAACTACATACTTGAACATATACTTTACCCAAGGAGATAAACAGATGGGAAATAACACACGAAAGACGCTAAGTAAGAGATAATTAAAACCATAGTGAGATAATACTACATACCCAAAGGAACATCTAACATAAAAGGATTGGTAATACAAAATGTTAGCAAGAATGTAGAGCCATAAAAATTCTCATACCCTGGCAGATGATACAACTACTTCAGGAAATGGTTTTACAGTTTCTTTAGAGATTAAATATATACCTACTATACCTACCATATGGCCCAAACATTACACTATTTATCTAAGGCAAATGAAAGCATACATCCACGAAAAGACTTTAACATGAATATTACTAGCAGCTATATTTGTAAGAGCTAAAGACTAGAAATAACCCAAATGTCCTTCAAAAGTTGAATTGAAGGCGGGTGCAGTGGCACACGCCAGTAATCCCAGCACTTTGGGAGGCTGAGACAGGAGAATCACGAGTTCAAACCCAGCCTCAGCAACAGCGAAATGCTAAGCAGCTCAGTGAGACCCTTTCTCTACGTAAAACACAAAATAGGGCTGGGGATGTGGCTCAGTGGTCAAGTATCCCTGAGTTCAATCCCTGGTACCATAAAATAAAATAAAATAGCTGAGCGTAGGCTGGAGTTGTGGCTCATTGGTAGAGCACTTGCCTAGCATATGTGAGGCCCTGGGTTTGATCCCCAAGCACCACATTAAAAAAAGAAAAAGAAAACTAAATAAACAAAATAAAGGTATTGTGTCCATCTACAATTAAAAATGTTTTAAAAAATAAAATATCTGAGTGAAAGAAGCCAGGAATCTCCCCACCCCCAAAGAAGAATAATTTCAGTATGATTCCTTTGATACATAGTTCTAAGCTATACAAACTAATCTACAGTGACAGAAAACAGATCATAGATAGGCTGCCTAGGGACCAAAAGAGCTGTGACATGGAAAAGATGTGATTACAAAGGGGTGAGTAAACTGTTGAGGGTGATGAGTATGTTAATTATCTGGATTGGGATTATGTTTTCAAAGATGCATATATGTATCAAAACTCATCAAACTGTATACTTTAAATATGTCCCAGGCTGAGGCAGGAAGATCAAAAATTTGAGGCCAACCTCAGCAACTTAGTGAAACCCTGTCTCAAAATAAAAAATAAAAAGGGCTGGGGAGGGGCTGGGGCTGTAGCTCAGTGGTAGAGCGCTCGCCTAGCGTGCATGAGGCACTGGGTTCGATCCTCAGCACCACATATAAATAATAAATGAATAAAATAAAGATCCATCAACAACTAAAAAAAATTTAAAAAAAAAAAAAAAAAGGGCTGGGGATATAGCTCAGTGGTAGAGTTCCCCAGAGGATTCCATCCCCACTGTCAAAAAAGAAAAAAAAATTAGATATTTTGTTTCTTGAAAAAAATGTTTACGAAAATAAGGCAAAATTTTAAGATTTGACAATATTTGTGAAAGGTATTTGATTGTTATATTAACCTTTTGTGTTTCTATATATTTAAAATAGTCTACCATAACAAAAAGAAGCTTGGAGCCTCCAGTAAACAAAATGTATGCCTTTTTTCTTTTCTTTTTTGGTAAGGAAAAACAATAATTTATTTGTATCAACAATTGCCATGATGCCATCCTGAAATCAATGACTTGGAAGGTTGGGTTTTAATTAGGGTTTTTGTTTTGTTTAGTTTTCACATAGAGTAAATTCCATTCTTATCTGTGTTCAGTTCTAGGAGTCTTGACAAATGTGTGTCTTTGTGCAACCACCATCATAGTCTAGGTAAGAACTGTATCACCACCCGAAGATATTTCTTCATGCTATCGTTTGTATATCTGCTGATCTGTTTTCTCTTCCTATAATTTTGCTTCTCCCAAAAAGTCAAATAAATGGAATGAAAAAGTAACTTTTTAAAAAAATTCTGGCTACTTTCACTTAGAATAATGCATTATGAAACTTGCTACTATGTATATAAAATGTTGAAATAGCCAGGAACGGTGTTGCACACCTGTAATCCCAGCATTTTGGGAGGCTGAGACAGAAGAATCACCAGTTCAAAGCCAGCCTCAGCAAAAGCGAGGCGCTAAGCAACTCTGTGCGACCCTGTCTCTACAAAAAACACAAAATAGGGCTAGAGATGTGGGTTGGTGGTCGAGTGCCCCTGAGTTCAATCCCCGGTACCAAAAAAATAGAAAATAAATAAAATAAAATGTTGAAACATACCAAACAACTATATCCTGTTTAAGGATTCATTCATACATAGTGAAAATATAAAATCACATTCAGATATAAAACATTGAGACAGCCTGGCATGGTGGCATGCACACTTGTAATCCTAGCTATTCAGTAGGCTGAAGCAAGAGGATCACAACTTTGAGGTCAGCCCAGGCAACCTTGTCTCGAAATAAAAAAGGGCCAGAGATGTGTGTAGCCCAGTGTTATAGTGCCCCAAGTTTCATTTCCTCGCACTGAAAATAATAATAATGATAATACATTTGCATTTGAGATTCATTGCTGTTGTTCACTTAAGTATCAGTAGTTTGTTCTTTTTTACTGCTGAATACTATTCTCTTTCTCTTTTTTATTGGTACCGGGGATTGAACTCAGGGGCACTCGACCACTGAGCCACATCCCCAGCCCTATTTTGTGTTTTATGTAGAGACAGGGTCTCACTGAGTTGCTTAGCGCCTCGCCATTGCTGAGGCTGGCTTTGAACTCATGATTCTCCTGTCTCAGCCTCCCTAAGTGCTGGGATTACAGGCTTGCACCATGGTGCCTGGCTTATTCTCTTTCTCTTTTTTAAATTCTATTCTCTTGTATGGATGTAATATTGTTTTTCCATTCACCAGTTTCAGGATGTTAGGACTTGTGTGTGTGTGTATATACCACACTGATTTTCTGGGGGAGGGGGGGACATTAGGATTATTTCCAGTTTTTGTCATCTGTGGATAAAAGCTACTATATATATTCATAAACAACCCAAACTGTTTTCCCAAATGGCTACACCATTTTTCATTTCACATCAATGAATAAACATTCCAGTTGCTTTGCATGCTTGTCAGCCTGAGTATTGTCAACTTTTTTTTTCTTTTTTTGTTACTTTTCTTTCTTTCTTTCTTTCTTTCTTTCTCTCTCTTTCTTTCTTTCTTTCTTTCTTTCTTTCTTTCTTTCTTTTTCTTTCTTTCTTTTTGTTACAACTGGGATTGAACCCAGTTGTGCTTTTTTGTATTTTATTTAGAGACGGGGTCTTGCTAAGTTGCTCAGGTTGGCTTTGAACTTGCAATCCTCCTGCCTCAGCCTCCCGAGACACTAGGATTACAGGCATGCTCCACTGTGCCCAGCTTGTCAACATTTTTTTAAAAATATTATTTGTTTAAATATATTATTTGTTTTTAACTATTCCAGCAGTTCTGCAGTGATATTTCAATGAACTCTGCACTTCCCCTAATGATTTAGGAGGCTTACTTTTGGTACTGGGAATTGAACTCACTCTACCAGTGAGCTACATCCCCACATCCCTAGTCTCTTTTATTTTATTTATTTATTTATTTTAATAATGTACATTCTCATTTCTTTTTTTTTTAATTTTTTTTTTTAGTTGTAGATGGACACAATGTCTTTATTTTATTGCTTTGTATGTGGTGCTGAGGATCGAACCTAGGGCCTCACGCATGCAAGGCAAGCGCTCTACCGCTGAGCTACAATCCCAGCCCCTATTTTTGTATTTTAAGACAGGATCATACTAAGTTGCCCAAGCTGGCCTTGAACTTGAATTTAGGGTCCTCTTGAATTTATGGTCCTCTTGACTCTGCCTACTGAGTCACTGGGGATTACAGGCATGTGCCACTGCAACTGGCTAATTAAGTAAATTTAACCTTTTTCATGCACTGATTTGTCATCTGTATATCTTCTTTTTTTAAAAAAAATATTTGTTTTTTAGTTGTAGGTGGACACAATAGCTTTATTTTATTTTTATGTGGTGCTGAGGATCGAACTCAGTGCCTCCCGCGTGCTAGGCGAGCACGCTACCACTGCGCCATAACCCCAGCCCCTGTATATCTTCTTCAGTGACATATCTATGTAGCCTTTAGCTAATTTTTTTACTGGGCTGTTTTCTTATTCTTGAGTTGAGTTTTTTTTTTTTCAAATATTCTGGATATAAGACATTTATCAGATAAGTAATTTGTAAATATTTTCTCCCAGTCTGTGGACTGTCTTTTCATTCATATTCATTCCTTCTCTTTCTCTCTCTCCCTCTCTTTCTTTTTTTTAATTTTTATTTTTTTGGTACTGGAGATTGAACACTGTGGGCCAATTTAAAAGCGCTTGCCTAGCATGTGTGAGGCACTGGGTTCGATTCTCAGCACCATATATAAATAAATAAAATAAAGGTCCATTGACAACTAAAAAAATTTGAAAAAAAATTAATTGGGGCAGTCAGAGAACAACATGAATGAAATGAATGAATAAGACTAGAGAAGTTTCCTCACAATAATTTTGAACACTACAGAAATTAGACTATTAATGTTGCTGCCACCTACAGGTCACATCTTTCAATATCAATTTCATGGAAATTACCCAGGGGATTCCTCTCGATTGAAACCTCTGTGGGGCTCTAGATTGGAGAAAGTTACTTATAAATTTCTCTTTTTTCCCCCTCAGCTCATTATCTGTCACAAACTCAAATTGCTATTAGAGGTTCCTAAAAGTAGAGACGGTGGCCTCAGATTTGTCTGGGTTTGAAACTCATTTTTACCTTAGCCAATCCTGTTCTATGTCAGTTTCTTCATCTGTAAAATGGCAGTGAGAACAGTAGCTGCTTCAAACAAGTGCTTTGAGACTCGGATCAGGTCATGTAAAGCATAATGCCTGGCACATAGCACAGAACAAATATTAATAGTTGTTATTAGGCAGATCAGAGTCACTCCCACTCTAAACTGGCAAATTGTACCTTGACACACAGTAACCCTAGGGCAAAGACCTTTAATACCTGGCTCCACCACTTTACAGCTTGTGAACTTAAGCAAGTGTCTTAACCTTGCCGAACCTTACTTGACCCCACAGGTGGTTTTGGAGATTACGTGAGATCATCTATGTAAAGCACAAGACAATGGCTGGCATAGAGTGAGCAGATGATACTTGGAGTGATGATGGAGTGATGATGAACACAGACATAGCCACCAACTACACGTAAAGGTCGAACAGCACAGATTGCAAATAGGCAGACCACGGGCAGCTACTATCTGCATTTTTTTTTTTTTTTTTTTTTGGTACTGGGGATTGAACTCAGGGGCACTCGACCACTGAGCCACATCCCCAGCCCTATTTTGTATTTTATGTAGAGACAGGGTCTCACTGAGTTGCTTAGCGCCTCGCCATTGCTGAGGCTGGCTTTGAACTCGCGATTCTCCTGTCTCAGCCTCCCAAAGTGCTGGGATTACAGGTGTGCACCACCGCGGCCGGCTGCAGATATTTTTATTTGGCCCATAGGGGTTTACATTTTTTTATATGTTCTAATTAGTTATACATGACAGTAGAATGCACTTTGATACATCATATATACATGGAGTATAACTTCTCATTCTTCCTTGTACATGATGTAGAATCACACTGGTCGTGTAGTCATATATGCATATAGGGTAATAATGTCCAATTCATTCTACTATCTTTTCTATCCCCATACCCCCTCCCCTCCCTTCACTCCTCTCTGCCTAATCCAAAGTAACTCTATTCTTCCCTAGCCTCCTCCCACCCCTTGTGAATTAGCATCTGCATATCAGAGGAAACATTCAGCCTTTGGTGTTTTGGAATTGGCTTATTTCACTTAGCATATTCTCAATCTACATCCATTTACCAGCAATACCATTATTTCATTCTTCTTTAAGAGGAATGCTGTAGGGGCTGGGGTTGTAACTCAGTGGCAGAGCGCTTGCCTAGCATGCATGAGGCACTGGGTTCAATCCTCAGCACCACATAAGAATAAACAAACAAAATAAAGGCATGTTGTCCATCTACAACTACAAAAAAAAAATTTTTTAATAAGAGTAATGCTGTCAACATTTATGTGTACTCCATTGTGTATATATACCATATTTTCCTTATTGCAGCTGAACTCACAATAGCTAAACTATGGAACCAACCTAGGTGTCCTTCAACAGATGAATGGATACATTTTTTAATTTGTTCTTTTTAGATATACAAGATGCTAGAGTGTATTTGACATATTATACGTACATGCAGTATAACTTATTCTAATAAGGATCCTATCCTTGTGATTGGACATGATGTAGAGCTTCACTGGTCATGTATTCATATATGAACATAGGAAAATTATGTCCGATTCATTCTATAGTCTTTCCTATTCTCATCCTCCCTCCCTTCCCTTCATTCCCCTTTGTCTAATCCAGTGAACTTCTATTCTTCCCTCCATTCCCTTATTGTATGTTAGCATCCACATATCAGAGAGAACAGTCAGCCTTGGGGTTTTGGGGATTGGCTTATTTTACTTAACATGACAGTACCAAGTTCTATCCATTTACTGACAAATATCATAGTCCAAAATACAAAATAGGGCTGGGGATGTGGCTCAGTGGCTGAGTGTCCCTGAGATCAATCCCTGGGACCCCTAAATAAATAAATAAATAAATAAATAAATAACCAATACTCTATGGTGTACTCTGCTGCCAGCATTTTATTTTATTTCACACCAGTATTCAGTAAATTACATGAGATACAATAGACATCATCATGTCAGATGAGTTTGCCCAGCTGTAGGTTTATGCAAATGTCCTGAGCATGTTAAAGGTAGGCTAGGTTAATCTATGATGTTCAGTAGGTTAGGTTTATTAAATGCTTTTTTTCTCTTTTTGCCAATACTGGGGTTCAAACCTGGGGTCTCATACATGTTGGGCAAGCACTTTACCACTATGCTAAATTCCCAGCACCTCTCCCTTTTAAAATTTTATTTTGAAAAAGGATCTTTCTAAGTTGCTTAGGCTGTCCTTGAACTTGCAATCCTCCCATCTCAGTCTCCCAAGTAGCTGGGATGAAAGCAGTGTGCCACAGTGCCTGGCTTTATTTTATTTTATTCTATTTCTTCATACACACACACACACACACACACACACACACATTTGTTTATTTATTTATTTATTTATGTATTTATTTTTGGTACTGGGGATTGAACCTGGGGCATTTAACCACTGAGGCACATCCCCAGCCCTTTTCTCGTATTTTATTTACAGACAGAGTCTCACTGAAGTGTTTAGGGCCTCACTAAGTTGCTATGACTGGCTTTGAACTCAGGATCCTCCTGCCTCAGCCTCCCAAGCCTCTGGGATTACAGGCAGGTGCCACCACAACCAGCCTTAAATGCATTTTTTACTTAACAGTAATTTCCAATTTACAATGGGCTTATCAGGCCATAATTCCATTGTACACCAAGTAGCATCAGTATTTCACAGCTAAAAGCTGGAAGATAGCCAATTGGGGTAACAAACTAGGAATTACTCAGGGTCAGAATGAAGAAGGGTCAGTGGTCAACAATTTAGAAAGCAGAGGAGTACATAGGCAGTAGAGGATCTAGTTCTAGAAACTGGACATAAATAGAACAGCCTTTCCAGCATGATCTGGCAAAGGGCAGACTTTATTAGAACCAAGTTGAGTTGCACAAAAAAGTAAATATCTGATGTTCATTTTTATAATGGAAAAATAAGAATAAACACTTCACTAAAGATTCATTAAAAAAAAAATCATAGAGCTAGAAGCCAGGTGCGATGGATGGTGCATGCCTGTAATCCCAGCAGCTGTGAAGGTTTGGGGTCAGCATCAAAAACTTAGTGAAACTCTGTCTCAAAAAAAAAAAGTGGAGGCTTGGAATATTGCACCCTGAGTTCAATCCTGTTATAGACATTCTCACGTGTGTGTGCTCACACACACACACACACACACACACACACACACACAAAGAATTTGATTCATAGTACCTATCTCCAATTTAATTGGTCCTCCCACTATATTTAGTTTGCTCAAGGTGAGTAAACTCAGTACCAATACTTCATTGCTAATAAAAATAGCAATTTCATCTCTTTCTCTCTCTCTCCTTCCCCTCCCCTCCCCTCCCAACCCACTTCTCAGTGTGTGTATGTGTCACTGGGGATTTAACCCAGGGCACTTTACCACTGAGCTACATCCCAAGCCCATTCTTTACTTACTTATTTATTTGTTTGTTTGTTTATTTTTGGTACCGAGGATTGAATTCAGGGCACTCAACCACTGAGCCACATCCCCAGCCTATTTTGTATTTTATTTAGAGACAGGGTCTCACTGAATTGCTTAGTGCCTCACCGTTGCTGAGGCTGGCTTTGAACTCACGATTCTCCTACCTCAGTCTCCCAAGCCGCTTGGATTACAGGCGTGCGCCACCGTGCCTAGCTCTCAAGCTCATTTTT
>CM053400.1:18297109-18307378 GCA_028644305.1 Xerus rutilus | reverse complement strand
ATATATATAAAAAATAAAAATAAATAGAAGGGGCTGAGATCGTAGCTCAGTGGTAGAGCGCTTGCCTCGCATGCGTGAGGCACTGGGTTCGATCCTCAGCACCACATAAAAATAAATAAATAAAGATATTGTGTCCATCTACAACTAAAAAATATTTTTTAAAAAATAGAAAATAGCATTCCATACACATTGTTTTGATTTTTTTCCTTAATATTCCTGGATGAGTACATCTTCTATGTGTGTGTTAGTTACTGGAATTGAACTCCAGAGTGTTCTACCACTAAGCTACATTCCCAACCTTTTATTTACTTATTTTAAAAATTTTTAAAAATTTTTTTTAGTTGTAGATGGACACAATATCTTTATTTTATTTATTTTTATGTGGTGTCAAGGATCGAACCCAGTGCCTCACGCATGCGAAGCAAGCGCTCTATCACTGAGCCACAATCCCAGCCCCTTATTTTAAAATTTTTGAGACTGTGTCTTGCTATATTGCCCAGGTGGCCTCAAATTCTGCACTCAAATGATCCTCCCACTCAGCTGGGATGATAGGCAGGTGCCACCTTCTGGCTACAATTTCTACTTATGTAATATTTATAATGGGCCAAGTACTATCCCAAATATCTTTTTACACATAATAACTCATTCAATCCTCCTTATAACCCTGTAAGAAAGGCAATATTAGTATAAGGAGACTGAGGCAGAGGAGTTAAGTAATTTGCCTAAGGTCACATAGTTAATAACTAACTGGAATATTTTCCATGTCATTAAATTCATTTCTACAAATTATTTTTAAATGGCTAAATGATATCTTACAGTATGAATGAAATATCATTTAAGTATCCCATCCTCTTTTATTTGACACCTGGATTATTTCCATTTCTTGCCATCAGACACACCACTAAGATAAACAGATTTATAATACACCTTTGTGAATGTCCTTAATTATTTCCTTAGAGTAAACACTCTCAAGAATAGTTGCAGTAGCCGGCGTGGAGGCGAACGCCTGTAATCCCAGCACTTAGGGAGGCTGAGACAGGAGAATCACAAATTCAAAGCCAACCTTAGCAACAGCAAGGCGCTAAGCAACTCAGTGAGACCCTGTCTCTACATAAAACACAAAATAGGGCTGGTCGAGTGCCCCTCAGTTCAGTCCCTGGTACTCCTTCCCCACAAAAAAGGAATGTTGTAGTGACCTTTATTTCCTCTAAAAAGGTGCACCTTGGGGCTGGGATTGTAGCTCAGCGGTAGAGCGCTTGCCTTGCATGCATGAGGCCCTGGGTTCGATCCTCAGCACCACATACAAAGCAATAAAATAAAGACATTGGTGTCCATCTACAACTAAAAAAATATTTAAAAAAAAAAAAAAAAAAAAAGGTGCACCTTGCTCTTTGTTCTCCATGACCCTGAATATTGTAAATTTTAACATTTTTGCCTAGAACAATCTTTTTTCTTTTTTTGGTACTGGGGATTGAACTCAGGGGTACTTGACCACTGAGCCACATCCCTATTTTGTGTTTTATGTAGAGACAGGGTCTCACTGAGTTGCTTAGCACCTCACCGTTGCTGAGGCTAGCTTTGAACTCGCGATTCTCTTGTCTCAGCCTCCCAAAGTGTTAGGATTACAAGCATGAGCCACTGTGCGCGGTTTAGAATAACTTTTTAAAAATTCATTTTCTCAGTTCTGAAAAATACATTCAAACACTAAAGGATTAGTGATTTCTTTTTTAAAAAATATTTTTTAGTTGTTGATGGACCTTTATTTTATGTATTTGTATGTGGTGCTGAGAATCAAACCCAGTGCCCCACACAGTGCCAGGCAAGCGCTCCTCCACTAAACTACAACCCAAGCCCTGATTAGTGATTTCTTTAGAGTAAAAAGGCCAGGGTCTGAAAGCTCCCGTTTTTCACAATCTCTTCCTGATTTTCATAGATGCTGAGCCTCATGGCTTAGACTCCAACTCATTGAAGAGGAATGTGGAGTGTTAACCTGGGACAAACCAGTTCACACAGGCAAGATTCTTTTGGTCTACAAGTCAGCATTTAATGATTCACTCACTCATTCATTCAAAAAATATTTTAATTTCTATTGGATGAGTCATGCTAAGCTAGGTAGAGGATAGGGGGTTCACAGAAATAACATGTTTAGGACAGTGCTAAATAAAACAGTAAGTGTTAAAACATTTAGTACAGTAAATAAATATTTATGCCAGGCACTGTGCTGTTAAATGAGTGGATTATTTCATTTAATCCCTACAGCGATCTCTAGGAATGGAGTTATTTGATCACACTCATTCTGCAGAAATAGAAAGCTAAGGCCTAAACAAGTTTTTGTTTTGGTGTTAGGAATCAAACCCAGGGCAATGGCTGGGCATGGTGACACACACTTGTAATTCATGTGACCTGGGAGGCTAAGGTGGAAAGAATGCAAGTTCCAGCCCCAGCAATTTAGCAAGACCTTGTCTTAAAATAAAAAGACTGTGGGTGTGGTTCGGTGGTAAAGTGTCCCTGGGTTAAATCTCCAGTACCCACCCACCCCCTAAATCAAACCCATGGCATTGAACAATGCTAAGCTTACATTCTACGACTTAGCTACACTCCTAGCCCCTGCGGTGGAGTTTGAATTTGAATCCAAAATTCCAAATCTGGGGTTAAGGGTAGAGCTCCTGCCTGTTATGCTCGAGGCCCTGGATTCCATCCCTAGCACCACACACACAAAAAAAATCTGAAGTCTGTGCTCATAACCATTATTCTGTACTACGAAACATAGTTGCTGGGGCTGCAGTTGTGGCTTAGGGGTAGAGCGCTTGCCTAGCATGTGTGAGGCACTGAGTTTGAGCCTCAGCACCACGTGAAAATAAATAAATAACAAAGGCATTCTGTCCATCTACAACTAAATAAACTAAAAAAAATAGTTCCTGCCCTTAGGAAGTATACATTCTTGTTAAAAATACTAGAATTGAAAACAATTAGCCAGGTGCGGTGGTGCACGCCTGTAATCCCAGTACTTTGGGAGGCTGAGACAGGAGATCACAAATTCAAAGCCAGCCTTAGCAACTGCGAGGTGCTAAGCAACTCAGTGAGACCCTGTCTCTACATAAAGCACAAAATAGGGTTGGAGATGTGGTTCAGTGGTCAAGTACCCCTGATTCAATCCCCAGTACCAAAAAAAGAAAACGATTAGCAGGTATAAAGACTTATGTGGCATATCTGTAATTCCAGCAACTTGGGAGACTGAGGAGGGATGATCTCAAGTATGAGGTCAGCCTCAGTAACTTTTTTTTAAATATGTTTTTTTTGGGTTGTACATGGATACAATATCTTTATTTTATTTATGTTTATGTGGTGCTGAGGATCGAATCCAGTGCCTCACATATGCCAGGTGAGAGCTCTACTACTAAGCTACAATCCCAGCCCCAGCCTCAGTAACTTTTTTTTTTTGGTACTAGAGATTAAACTCAGGGGCACTCAACCACTGAGCCATATCCCCAGCCCTATTTTGTGTTTTATGTAGAGACAGGGTCTCACTGAGTTGCTTAGCACCTCGCCATTGCTGAGGCTGGCTTTGAACTCACGATTCTCCTGTCTCAGCCTCCCTAAGTGCTGGGATTACAGGCTTGCGCCACCGCGCCTAGCTTCTCTGCTAGGTTTTATGCATATTGATAATTTAATTTGTTTGATAGACCTAAGGAAACAGCTGATACAATTATGCTCCTTTTGCAAATGAGAAAATAAACTTTGTGAGAATTTAAATATTTGCCCAAGATACCAAAATGATTTAATGGTAGAGCCAGAAGTCAAAATAGACACACACAGAGTTACCATGCAGGGAACATGATGAAATGTGAATTGAGTGATTCTACCTAGCTGCTGTCAAAAGTCAGAGGTGAGAAGGAAATACTTCCACTGCCTTCCTGTGGTCAGGAATGATCACAGGACAGAAACAGAAAATCTTGGCAACTTGTAGGGCCCTGTGTTGAAAACCTTCACATAGTTTAGTTTGTTGTATGCTCCTGTAAGAAAAGTATTATTATTCCCAATTTGACAGATGAGGAAATGGATTCTCTCCATTATGTCCCAGGTGATCTAACTAGTAAATGACATGGCTAGAATTGAAAGCTAAGCTAGAATTGAAAGCTAGAATTGAATTGGCTAGAATTGAAAGCTCACATCTGAGCTCTTGTATTACAAGCTTTCCATGGTTCCATCTTGCTTTTGGGTTGTGTAGGAGCCACACCGATAGAGATGAGTGGAAAAGGCAAAAGTGAAAGGGAGCCGGGCACGGTGGCACACGCCTGTAATCCCAGCACTTAGGGAGGCTGAGATAGGAGAATCACGAGTTCAAAGCCAGCCTCAGCAATGGTGAGGCACTAAGCAACTCAGTGAGACCCTGTCTCTACATAAAACACAAAATAGAGCTGGGGATGTGGTTCAGTGGTCAAGTGCTCCTGAGTTCAATCTCCAGTACCAAAAAAAAAAAAAAGGGAAAGGGCATTAAGGAAGATAATATGGGCTGGGGTTGTGGCTCAGTAGTAGAGCACTTGCCTAGCCCACATGAGACACTGGGTTTTATCCTCAGTACCACATAGAAGGAAGGAAAAAAGGAAGGAAGGTATTGTAGTCCATCTACAACTAAAATTAAAACAAAACAAAGATAATACATAAACAAGAGCATAGAATTGTATCCACAGAAAAGAAAGTTGACATGCTTGACCAGTGTTTAAGATCCGTTCACTTTGGGAAGAAGCCCTTTACTCACATAGCTTTCATGATTACATAAATTCTATAAATGCCTGTTTCTACCATTATAATGGAAACTTCTAGAGTCTAGAAGATGGGCATGGATGCACAGGTCTGTCGTCCCAGCAGCTCTGAGGCTGAGACAGGAGAATCTCAAGTTCAAAGCCAGCCTCAGCAATTTAGCAATGCCCTAGGCAAATTAGTGAGATCCTGTCTCAAAATAAAAAAAAAATTTAAAAGGGCTGGGGATATAGCTCAGCGGTAAACTACCCCTGGGTTAAATCCCCAGTAACCTAAAAAAAAAAATAGAATTCAAATCATGATTGAATCCTTTCATATCTTGTGAATTAATTCCCATAACAGAGGACTGGCTAAAAATAATAGGGACCATATCTTAGCTGTTGCTGTAGCCTAGCATCCTGCCCTGTGCTTAGCTTGCAGTTTCAACAGAGAAGGTTGTACAAATAGGGAGAAGTCACTTTCTATAGATTTTTGAATGGCAATTAAGGAACTTAACAATGCAAATATCCTAAATAAAATAATAGGTAACTAAATTCAACAGGGTATTTAAAAGATACATTATGACATATAAGAGTTATGGCAAGAGAAAACAATGGCACAATAGCAGAAAATCTGCCAATATCATTGACCACATTAATGAGCCAAAGAATTGAAAATATCACGATTTTTCCTTCATACGTAGTAGAAAAATTTGATGCTATTGCATTAAGATCAAGATTAGTCATGGAAGCCGGGCGCGGTGGCTCAAGCCTGTAATTCCAGCACTTAGGGAGGCTGAGACAGGAGAATTGCAAGTTCAAAGCCAGCCTCAGCAATGGCGAGGCGCTAAGCAACTCAGTGAGACCCTGTCTCTACATAAAACACAAAATAGGGCTGGGGATGTGGCTCAGTGGCCGAGTGCCCCTGAGTTCAATCTCCAGTACCAAAAAAAAAAAAAAAAAAGATTAGCTATGGATGCTAGTTATTAACATAAGTATTTTCTTGAGTATGGGAGAGTTAGGCCATTTCATTTTCAGACAAGAAAAAGTGAAAAGAAGTATATAAGAAAAGTAAGAGATACAACAAGTCATTGTCAATGATATGACCATCTGTAAGCAAAACAAAAAGAATCAACAGGCAAGCTATTGAAACATTAAGCATTTTTTTTGGGGGGGTGCTAGTGCTAGAGATCACACCTATGGCCTCAAGCATGCTAGTAAGCACTACCACTGAGCTACATAACCCTACCCACTAGGATAACCACCTTAAAAATGTATGAAGGGCTGGAATGTAGCTCAGTGGTACAGTGCTTGCTTACCATGTGCAATGTCCTGGGTTTGATGCTCAGCACCCCTCACCCACACAAGAACAAAGTACTAAAAAATATAAAACTATTGGGCTGGGGAGATAGCTCAGTAGTAGAGTGCTTGCCTTGCATGTACAAGGCCCTGGGTTCAATTCCCAGCACCACAAAAGAAAAAAAAAAAAAAAAAACTATCTACAATAGCAACTAAACTGTAGAGTATTGCCAAGATAAACAAACTTTCTCCATAAAGGGACAGACATAAATATTTTGCA
The DNA here is from genome assembly GCA_028644305.1 of Xerus rutilus. Taxonomy (NCBI): domain Eukaryota; kingdom Metazoa; phylum Chordata; class Mammalia; order Rodentia; family Sciuridae; genus Xerus; species Xerus rutilus. The sequence goes on along the minus strand of CM053400.1, from coordinate 18,301,060 downwards.
CTTTGGCAGTCACATGGTCTCTACTGAAGCAACCCAAATCTGGCACTGTAGTACAAAGCAGCCATAGACAATTTTTAAAAGAATGAATGTGGATGTGTTCCAACAAAACTTTATTTACAAAAACAGGTGGCAGGCTGACATGCATGAGTGTAGTGTGTTGACTATGTTAATTAGCCTAAAAGCAATGCCTAAGAAGCTTATCAAAAAAAAAATTTAAACTCTATTCAGGACATAAGAAGTCCTGAATAAATGTCATACTTGGGATGACCTCAGCAGTGTGAAGAGTTTAATACATTTGTTTAACAAATATTCAGAGTATCTACTGTAGTCCAGATGTTGTTGTGGATGCTAGGGACGTGTGCATAAAAGCACACCTTCTCTCTTGGCAGCTTCTTCAATGCTGTCTAGAAGAGAACAAAACAAAGCACCTGTTCTCATATCCCAGATTCTAGTAGAAAAGCAGTGAATTAATAGAGAGTAATGCTATGAAACAAGTCAAATAAGATAAAGGGATAGATAGTCGAGAGAGACATGGAGCAATGGCACAACTTAATTTAGTATGGCCAAGGAAGGCTTCTCTGACATTTTAGCAGAGACCTGAAAGAGTAAAGGAAGTCAGCCACACTAAATTCAGACGAAGTGTCCCACATAAAGACGCCAGTTCCCTCCCAAATTAGTCTAGATATATTCAATAACATCAGTAAAACATACTCTAAACTGAGTATGAAAGAGTAACATCTATGAAAACAATATCTATTATGAAGGGAAAAACAAAGTAGGGACACCTGCCCAACTGGTAGAACTGGCTCAACCACAAAGCCACAGTAATAACATTATGTTACTGGCAATTAACAAAGAAAAATACCAATGGAATAGCACAGAGACCTTAGAAATAAAGCATATACACATGGAAACTTAATATGTGGTAAAGGTGACATCACAAGCACTGGAAAGATTGTTTTTTAGATAATGGGAGAAAAAATAATTCACTGTAGGGAGAAGAAAGTTGTATTTTTATTTGAAACCATAGAGAAAATGGAATCCAAATGGATCAAAGACCTAAATGTGAAAGATAAAACTATCAAGCTAATATAAGAAAATGTAGGAAAATCATGTTACCTAGGGGTACAAAAAGAATAGGGCTGGGGATATAGCTCAGTGGTAGAGCATTTGCCCGGCATGTGCAAGGCTCTAGGTTGAATTCCCAGTAACACACACACACACACACTCGCACTCAAAGACTTCATAAACAAGATTTTAAACAATTAGGATATCTGCTGAAATGTGGCTCAGTTGTAGAGCACTTGCCTACCATGAACAAGGTCCTGAGTTTGGTCACTAGAACAAAAACAAACAAACAGCAGAAACCCACGAAATTCAGGATATCTACTTAATTAATGACAGCAAAAACAAAGTCAACATGAAGAGAGAAGATATTCACAAAGTTAAGAACAAAGAAACAGCCGGGCGCGGTGGCTCAAGCCTGTAATCCCAGCACTTAGGGAGGCTGAGACAGGAGAATCGCGAGTTCAAAGCCAGCCTCAGCAATGCCGAGGCGCTAAAGCAACTCAGTGAGACCCTGTCTCTACATAAAACACAAAAATAGGGCTGGGGACCTGGCTCAGGGGTTGAGTGCCCCTGAGTTCAATCCCTCGTACCAAAAAAAAAAAAAAAAAAAAAAAAAAGAACAAAGAAACAATGTCTAGAATATACAAAATTCCTGCAGTCAGAGAAATCAAATAGAAAAAGGGTTAAGGATGTAAGTAGATATTGGGAGAGGCACTGCAGTATTTAAAACAAATATAGGATTAATGTTTAGAATATATAAAGAATTTCTGCAAACCAACAAGATAAAAAATCAAACAAGCAAGGAATATCTTAGTTTCACATACTAAAAATATCTATACATAAATTAGCAGGGCACAGTGGCTCACCCCTGTTGTAATCCCAGAGGGATTACAGGTGGGCTGAGGTAAGAGAATGGAAAGATAGAGGCCAGGTGCTGGGGTTGTAGCTCAGTGGTGGAGTGCTTCCTAGCATGTGTGAGGCACTGGGTTCAATTTTCAGCACTACATATAAATAAATTTAATAAGAGCCCAATGATAATTAACAAATAAATACGAAAGATAGAGGCCAGCCTCTGCAACAAAACGATGCCCTAAGCAATTTAGTGAGACCCTGTATCAAAATAAAAAGGATGCACAAGGCCCTGGTTTGATCCCCAGCAAAAAACCCCAAAACAACAAAATAAACAAAACAACAAAATAAAAAGGGCTGGGGATTTAGCTCAGAGGTAAATCATCATCCCTGGGTTCAATCTCCAGTACCACACACACACAAAGACTTGTATTTAATTGATTGTAATCAGAGAAATGCAAATCAAAATAATGAAAAGATGCCATTTTACATCCATCAAACTGGCAAAGACTAGAATTAATGACACAAAGGACGGGTGAGGATGTGGATATTTGTTTTTATGTACTGGCACAAGGAACATAAATGGTACAGCCATTTTTTTTCCCTTTGGTGGTACAGGGGATTAAACACAGGGGTGCTTAAGCACTAAGCCACATCCCCAGCCCTTTTTATGTTTTATTTTGAAACAAGGTCTCACTAAATTGCTAAGGCTGGCTTTGAACTCACAATCCTCCTGCCTTGGCCTCCCAAGTTGCTAGGATTACAGGTGTGCACCATCATTCTCGGCATGGTACAGCAATTCTGAAAAGCAATCTGAGCCAGGTGTGGTGGTACACTTCTGTAATCCCAGTGACTAGAGAGATTGAGACAGGAGGATCACAAGTACAAAGCCAGTCTGGGCATAAGGGAGACCCTGCTTCAACATAAAAATATTAAAAAAAGGGCTCAGGATGTAGTAGTGGTAAAGTGCCCCTGGGTTCAACCCCTAGTACCACAAACAACAATAACAACAAATGCAATCTGGCAATATTTGGCAGAACCAAACATGCCAATAATTACATAACTCGAAGGAATTTTCACAGTAATCTAAGAATTTGCTTATTTTAGCATTTTTTATGATAGTGGAGAGAAGAAGGAAATCTAGGTTTCTATCATCAAGGGTCTGAATGAGTAAAACATTGGTAGATGCATAGTGGATATGTGCCTGGAATTTGGAGGTGGAGTGCACAAGTTGAAATTCAGTCTCCACTTAGTAGTTTTGGCTCTAGACAATGAAGCAGAAAATTTAAGTGACCTCTCCATGCCTCACATTCATCTATAAAATGAGAATAATAACATCTATCCCACAGGGTTGTAGTTAGAAATACATGAATGAAAACATTTAAAGCACCTGTTACAGAGTTATGTAATATTTAAGTAATAATATTACCATTAATATGAAAGTATATGCAAGTTGGAAACTATGAGTTAAACAAGCAACAAGAATGTATCACAAAAACGTGTTTTTCTTTTTGTTTCAGTGCTGGGGATGGAACCCAGGGCCTCCCACATGCCAGGCAAACTACATCCAAGCCCTTCTTCTTCTTTTCTGGTACCAGGGATTGAACCCAGGGGCATTTAACCACTGAGCCACGTCCCAGCCCTTCTCTATACTTTCTATATTTTATTTTGAGACAGGGTCTCACTGAGTTGCTTAGGCCCTCACTAAATTGCTAACGCTGGTTTTGTACTTGTAATCTGCCTGTCTCAGCCTCCGGAGCCACTGAGAGTACAGGCATGTGCCACCATGCCTAGCCCCAGTCCTTCTTTTTAATTTTGATTTGAGACAGGGTCTCACAAAGTTGCCCAGGTTGGCCTTAAACTTGTGATTCTCCTGCCTAAGCCTCCTAAGTAGCTGGTATTAAAGGTGGGCACCACTCTGCCAGCACCATGTTAATTATTATTATTATTTTTTTGGTACCAGGGATTGAACTCAGGGGCATTTGATCACTGAGCCACATCCCCAATCCTGTTTTGTGTTTTATTTAGAGACAG
>CM053400.1:18271261-18296609 GCA_028644305.1 Xerus rutilus | reverse complement strand
AAAAAAAAAAAAAAAAAAGGACATTCTGGCTAGGTGTGGTGATGTATCCCTGTAATCCCTGCTACTTGGGAAGCTAAGGAAGGGTGATACAAAGAAAGATGGCAAGTTCAAGGGCAGCCTGAGGAATGTATAAAGACCCTGTCTCAAAATAAAAAATTTTTAAAAGGGCTGGGGTTGTAGCTCAGGGTATAGAATTTGCCTAGCATGAGTGAGGCCCTGGGTTGTATCTCCAGTACAGGAAAAAAAAGAGAGACTGTTTCTGTCCTATATGGTAAAATGGATGAATCCCAAGTACACTATGCTAAATAAAATACATCAGGCACAAAAAGAAAATTACTGTATTATCCCATTCATATAGGGTATCTAAGGTATTTGAAATTAGAAAGTAGAAAGATAGTTGCTAAAGGCTAGGAGTAAAAGAGAGGGGAAATTAGTATTTAATGGATAGAGTTTCAGTTTTGCAAGATGAAAAAGTTCTACAATCTGATTGTAGAACAATTCCACGTGTTTATACTGGTAAATTTAAAGAGCTTAATGCATTTGAAACCATAATTTTAAATTTTAAAAAATTCAAAAAATAAGGAGCTGGAGTAGAGAGTATGCCTACCATGCATGAGGTCCTGTGTTCAATCCCCAGAAATTTTCATCCGGGTCTGGGGGAGACCTGTCTGCTGAGGGTCAGAAACTATACAGGTTGCCTTTATGTAAGTCTTTCATTTCCACAGAAACTGAAAAGAGGAAAGCAGGTAATCCCAGCTGGTTCACTTACCCTGAAGAAGGTACTCCATCATGTTAATGGTGCCCCCAGTAACAGGCATCATGGTGACTGGGGGTGCCTCCATGGTGTATGTCTGATTAAGTTGAAGACTTCAGAACTGGACTCAGAGACCCCAGTAAGGTAAGTCACAGGATACACCTGGAGAAGTTACATTCGTTTATACATCAGAGAGATGGAGAGATAACCAGATTTGCATGGCACTGGCCTTGGAATCAAAAGATTCATTCATTCAAGACTTTTTGAGTATCTGCTTATGGGGCCAGTTCCAGGAACTGACGATATAGAAATATACAGAGAAATTTTGACCATGGAGTTACAAAGTAACATTCTAGTTTCAAGTTCTGAAACCTCAAAAAGTTATCTGTTCAATCTTGAGGAAGTCATGTAACCTCTCACCGTCTTTTCCTTATAAAATGAGGTCAATGATATTAGCCCTCCAGACTATGTGGCTCAAAAGACATTAATGGACATTCAATAACACTCAAAAAAAACTGAAGTGACTTTAAGGATCTTGTCTTCCCTTCATTTTATAGATCAGGGTAGAGACATGGAGAGGGGCACAAAGCAAGTAAATCACAGCGCACATCAAGTCAGTGGCAGAGCCTGCAGCTGCCTAGAATCCAGGCGTTGTGCCTCTGAATACTTCTTTTGAGAGAGCCGTGCGGCAGCATGAAGTTCTTTTATAAAATGATAGTATAGATCCTCCTAAGCCGACATCCAGGACGTGTGCACTTACACTAGAGAAACACACCTCCGCCCGCGCTTCGCCCGCAGAGCCTTTGAGCGACAATTATCCCCCAGACCTCAGAGTACCGGAGCCTAGCACGACCCTCCACGAGCGCAACCACCCCACCTCCTCCTCTTCCCACTTCCGGCAGGAAGCCGACGTCACGCAAACGAGGCTAGACACTGCCCCCCGCGACGTAAGGGTGCCGAGAGGGTAAGAAATTGTATCTTTGAGGACAGGCAAGCAGAAACGCATGCGCAAACCTGCAGCGCGGCTGTTTGGAAGAAGGGCCCTCTCCTTTGTACACTAATTGCTCGGTGGTGGCGGGGGAAGCTTGACGTCGTTGGCCGTCCTCTAGGAAATTTTTTTTTTTCCCAAGTGCGCCGACCCAGAGATTTTTAAAAAAATTTTTTTAGTTGTTGATGGGTTTTTATTTTTACTTATTTATATGTGGTGCTGAGGATCGAACCCAGTGCCTCACACATGCTAGGCAAACACTACCACTGAGCCCCAGCCCCAGCCCCAGTCCCTGGATTTGTTTTTGTTTTTGTTTTCTTAAATATCTGAACGTGAAAAGGGATAGCTTAATCTTATGAACAACGGGGGATCTCAGCAATACACTTATTTTTTTCACTTTGCTGTGGATATTAACCTTAATTTAAAAATACAGGGGAACGGTGTGTCCACCTGTAGTTCCAGCTGCTCAGGTGGCTGAGACAGGGGTGGCTTGAACCCATGGTTTGAGGCCACCTTGGGCAATATAAGATAACCTCAGCTCAAACAAATAAAAAATATAGGGGGGTTGTAAATTCAACATTTATTGAACTCTACTAATGTCAAGCAAATAAAGTGTGGAGAGAGCAGGGATTAGGGAAAGACGAATGAGGCATTTACTTAGAGTGCAAAAGTTCAAAGGATCCAAAAATTCAGTGATTAACAAATAATATTTAACTGCAGTATTTTACGTAGTTAATGCAAAAGTAAAGCCAGGCGAGGTGGCCCAGATTTGTAATCCCAGCAACTCATGAGACTGGGGCAGGAGGATCACAAATTTGAAGCCAGCCTGGGCAATTGAGGGAAAAACTCTGTCTCAAAATAGAGACTTTGTGGGCTGGGGTTATGGCGCAGTGGTAGCGTGCTCGCCTAGCACGCGTGAGGCGCTGGGTTCGATCCTCAGCACCACATACAAATTAAATAAAGATATTCTGTCCACCTACAACTAAAAAATAAATAAATATTTAAAAAATAGAGACTTTGTATCTACATAAAACACCAACATTGGGACTGTGGGTGGGGCTCAGTGGTTGAGTACTCCTGAGTTCAATCCTAGGTACCAAAAAAAAAAAGTACACTAATAGTGGTACTTGATTCATAGGATTTCTTTAAGGATCAGATTTTAAAATTTGATCATTAAATTTTGGAAATTGGGCTGGGATTGTGGCTCAGTGGTAGAGCGCCTGCCTCACATGCGTGAGGCACTGGGTTCGATCCTCAGAACCACATAAAAATAAATAAAATAAAGATACCGTGTCCATCTACAATTTAAAAATTTTTTTTAAAGATTTTGGAAATTGTGTTTGTTTGGGTTCTAGGGATTGAACCCAGAGGCACTTTATTACTGAGCTACATCTCCATTCGTTTTTACCCGCTATTCTCCTGTCTTAGGTTCCCAAACTGCTGCAATTACAGGCTTGCGCCACGGCGCCCGGCTGAGTCCATCCTCTTGGTGACTGCCCTATACTGCCACTTCTAACTGTAGCTCTGGTTTCCTTGCTCAATACTACCTCCACCCACCCACCCTGCCTTGTTTGTTCCTTTGTTTTTTCCCCCCAGTACTAGGATTGGATCCAGGGGTGCTTTTCACTGAGCTGCACGCCCAAACCTTCTATTTATTTTTACTTTTTAATTAGTTAATTAAATTTAATTTTTTGATACTGAGGATTGAACCCAGGGGTGCTTTACCCCTGAGCTATATCCCCAAGCCTTTTTTAAAAAATACCTTTATTTTATTGATTTATTTTTATGTGGTGCTGAGGATCAAACCCAGTGCCTCACATGTACTAGGCAACTGCTCTACCAACTGAGCTACAACCCCAGGCCTATCCTTAAGCCTTTTTAATTTTTTATTTTGGGACACAATCTCACTAAATTGCTCAGGGCCTCCACTACATTGCTGAGATTGGCTTTGAATTTGTGATCCTCCTGACTCAACCTCCAGAGTCACTGGGATTACAAGTGTGAACACTTGCTGTCTTTTCAGCTGCTTACACCTGGCACTTTTTATTTTTTATTATGAGGCAGGGTCCCACTAAATTGCGGAGGCTGACCTCAAACTTACTGTCCTCCTGCCTCCATCTCCAGAATTTGTCATTATGGACTGCTCCACCACCTGCTGGGATTTTTTTTTTTTTTTTTCAATTGGACACAGTAGACTTTGAAAAGTTATATGTTGGGGGCTGGGATTGTGGCTCAGCGGTGGAGCGCTTGCCTCGCATGCGTGGGGCCCTGGGTTCAATCCTCAGCACCACATACAAAGCAATAAAATAAAGACATTGTATTCATCTACAACTAAAAAAAAAATCTTAAAAAAAAAAAAGAAAAGTTAGATGTTCATTTTAAGTATCAAATCCAATTATGCCTTCAAAGGAGTTGATTAGCAGGTTTGTAGGAAGAGAGTTGAAATAAAGAAACAGTACCATGTGATGTGGTGCAATTGGGTAATGAGATATAAACAGGCCAGCTGTTTTGGAAGCAAGCAGGACACTTCACCCATCCTGAGGGCATCAGGGAAGTCTTCCTAGAAGAGATCATTAATGCCCAAAGTAACTTGATGGTGTCATAACAAGTGTTAGCTAGATTAAAAGGGAAGAAAGGGAATTACAGGCAATGGGAACAGCATTACCAAAGGAGACCAAATTAAGTAGAATTAGGTTATAGCATCTGAGGTAGGAAGGAGTAAGAAATGGAATAGGAATAAGGCCCAGATCCTGGAGGACTTTACATATCAAACTGAAGATCAGATGTGAGCTTTAAAAAGATCATCTTAGGGGGGGCTGGGATTGTAGCTCAGCGGTAGAGCGCTTGCCTCGCATGCGTGAGGCCCTGGGTTCGATCCTCAGCACCACATACAAACCAACAAAATAAAGACATTGTGTCCAAAAAAAAAAAAAAGAGCTTGTCCCTTGGTGTAGTATTTAAAAAAAAAAAAAAAAAAAAAAAAGATCATCTTAGGGCCTAGGGTTGTAGCTCAGTTATTAGAGCATTTGCCTAGCATGTGTGAAGCACTGGTTTTGATCCTCAGCACCAAATAAAAATAAATAAATAAAATTATCATGTCTGTCTACAACTAAAAAATATATTTTTTATATTATATATTAAATATAAATATAATATAAAATATATATTATATTAAATATAAATATATAACATATTTAATATATATTTTTATATCATATATATGTTAGATTTATATATAAATATATTCATATATAAATATATTATATATATTACATATTTATATATAATATATAATAATATATTTTATATATGTAAATATATATATATAAATCACCAGGCTGAGGCTGTAGCTCAGTGGCAGAGTGCTTGCCTGGCACATGTGAAGCACTGGGTTTGATCCTCAGCACCACACAAAAGTAAATAAATAAAATAAAATAAATTGTGCCCATCTACAACAAAATATTTTTTTTTTAAATCACCATAGCCAGGTGCAATGGTACATGCCTATAATCCCAATGATTCGGGCGGCTGAGGAAGGAGGATCCCAAGTTCAAAGCCAGCCTCAGCAACTTAGTGTGGCCCTAAGCAACTTAGCCAGACCCTGTCTCAAAAAGGAAGTGTGTTTGGGCTGGGGTTGTGGCTCAGTGGTTGAGCATTTGCCTAGCATGTGTGAGGCACTGGGTTTGATTCTCAACACCACATATAAATAAATAAAGGTCTATTGACAACTAAAAAAAAATATTTAAAAAAAAGGAAGGGGGGTTGGTTAGGGTTAAGGATGTGGCTGGGGATGTGGCTCACACCCTGGAATAAATAAATAACAAACAAAAACAAAAATTTTTAAATAAAAATGAGATTACCTTGGCTGCAATGTGGAGAAAAACTAAGGAAAGACGGCCTGGAGAGCTGTGGTCCACTCTGGCTGAGATAACTATGAGAGAAAGATTTCAAAAACGTAAATGGAGAGAATGATTTAATGACTAACCAGAGAGAGAAAAGAGATATCTAGATGCCTACCTTGAGTAGCCATGGAAGTACTTTTTTTTTTAAAGGTGCACAGGAAATGTTTGAACAATATGGTAAAACCTAGACAATCCCCAAGTTATAGGAATTGGTTGCTTTGATAAGCATATAAATCCTGGAGCTTAGAATGGACTTCACCCCTGTGCTCTGCCACCATTCACCTGTGCAAACTTGGGCAATTCACTCCCCCTTTCTGAGCCTCAGCTTCCTTTTTTGTAAAATAGAGATAATAATAGAATTATTGTTTTTGAAACCTAGTCTCACAATGTTGCCCAAGCTGCTCTCCAACTGCAGGTCTCAAGTGATCCTCTCAGCCTCCCCAGTGCTGGGACTATGAGTGTGTCACCACCACACCTGTACTTTCTTCTGTCCAACCAAGTACAAGCCAAGCCTGACCCTGCTTAGCTTTCGAAATCAGGCACCTTTAGGGTGTTAAGTTCATAGACAAAAATAGTAGTTTCTTAGAAAGACGTTGCCAAAATTAAATGAGAGGATTATAAAGCGCTTAGTATAGAGCCTGACTTATTGTAAGCACTCAATAAGTGGATCCTGGGCTGGAGATATAGCTCAGTTGGTAGAGTGCTTGCGTCACATGCACCAGGCCCTGGGTTCAATTTCTAGTACCACAAATAAAATAAATGGTTCCTAATATTAGATTATTTTATATCCCTCACTTGAATAAACATTATATCTTTTTAAAAAGTATTTTTTAGTTGTAGATGGACACAATACCTTTACTTTGTTTTTATATGGTGCTAAGGATGGAACCCAGTGCCTCACCATGCTAGGCAAACATACATCTGAGCTACAACTCCAGCCCAATAACATTGTATCTTATTGAATATATTTTGTGCATGACTCATCTCCCTGGATAGAAAGTAAACATTGTGGAGGAAGGCATTATGGATTTGTGGGGAAGGGGGGTTGCTGGAAGTTGAACCCTGTATCTCAATCCTGCTAGCCAAGTGCTCTACCACTGAACAACACCTCAAACCCCACAGATTTTCTTTACATATGTGATTCAGATGTAGTAGATGTTAAGAATAATGTTTAACACACCAGAATAGCTACTAATTATTAAGTACCTGATACACAACAAATACTACTAAAGGTACATTATTTCTGGGTATGGGGGCACATGCCTGTAATTACAGCAATTTGAAGGTCGAGGCAGGAGGACTCCAAATTTGAAGCCAGCCTGGGCAGTTTAGCAAGGCCCTAAGCAACTTAGTGAGAACCTGTCTCAAAATAAAAAAATAAAAAGGGCTAGCTAGGGGTACTGGGGTTGTGGCTCAATGGTAGAGCACTTACCTAGCATGTGTGAGGCACTAGGTTCAATCCTCAACACCACATAAAAATAAATAAATAAAACAAAGGAATTGTGTCTATCTACAACTGGAAAAAAAATTTTTTAAAAGGGTTGTGGATGGCCAGGCACAGTGGTGCAAGTTTGTAATCCCAGCACTTTGGGAGGCTGAGACAGGAGAATTGCGAGTTCAAAGCCAGCCTCAGTGACGGCGAGGCACTAAGCAACTCAGTGAGACCCTGTCTCTAAATCAGACACAAAAAATAGGGCTGGGAATGTGGCTCAGTTGTCGAGTACCTCTGAGTTCAATCTTCAGTACCAAAAAAAAAAAAAATTATAACATTTAATTGTACCAGTTTCTTTTTACTTTTTAAAATGTAGCTTCTAGAATATTTAGAAGATGTGACATGACATTTCTATTGAATAGTACTGCTGCAGGATCTAGATTACAAAATGTGGCTCTAGAGCCACACGAATCTGGGCTTGAATCAGGGTGATTGCTTAGGAGGTCATAGGCATGTTTACTTCTTAGTCCTTCAGTAGGTGCCTGTCACATACTGTATATTGTAGGTATGCAATGAATCAGTGTTATAATTAGAAGAATGGTTTAGGAACTGGGGAGTGTTTAACTTGGAAAAGACTGGGGAAGGGTGGGTCACAGCATTTGTCTTGTCACAGCATTTGTCTTCTGGCATATAAAAATAACAAAGCCCGAGGGGTTGAGGAGAGAGAAAGAGAAGAGTATCTTACATTGATAGAGCATCAGGTGCCTGGAATTTGTACATTTTTTTCTCATTTAAATCTCACATTACTCATTATGGGTACATGCTGAACATGTAATCTCAATGATTCTGGAGGCTGAGGCAGGAGTATTGTAAATTCAAGGTCAGCCTCAAGAACTTGGGGAGAACCTAAGCAACTCAGAGAGATCCTGTCTCAAAATAAAAGGACATGGAGATATACCTCAGTGGTAAAGAGGTCCCTGGGTTCAATTTCCAGTACCATGTCCCTCAAATCTTAAAACGATGAATAGTTTAACCCACTTTACAGGTCCTGCTAGTAAATGTCAGAATCAGGATTAAATCCCAGACCTGTCTACCCCAAGAGATTCATTGTCCTAAGACTTTCTTGTCCTAGTTCCAACTGCTAACACAAATTATTCTAAATTAGGTGGCTCACACAGCAAACTATTTCTCACTCTTCTGGAGGTTGGGAAGTCCAAGATCAAGGTGCTAACATGTCAGCTGGGCGCGGTGGAGCATGCCTGTAATCCCAGCACTTTGGGAGGCTGAGACAAAAGAATCACAAGTTCAAAGCCAGCCTCAGCAAGGGCGAGATGCTAAGCAACTCAGTGAGACCCTGTCTCTAAATAAAACACAAAGTAGGGTTGGGGATGTGGCTCATTGGTCAAGTGCCCCTGAGCTCAATCCTCAGTACAAAAAAAAAAAAAACAGTCCAGTATTTGGTGGGGGAATTTTTCCTGGATTGCAGACCACTGTCTTTTTGTATTCACACATACCCATGAGAAAAATAGAATCTCTCTTATGTTTCTTTTAATAAGAACACTAAGCCCATTTATGAGGACTCCACCCTTATGCACTAATTACCTCCTGAAGGCCCCATGTCTCATTGGGGATTAAGATTCAACAGATGAGGGGCTGGGGTTATGGCACAGTGGTAGTGTGCCCGCCTAGCACGCGTGAGGCACTGGGTTTGATCCTCAGCACCACATAAAAATAAAGATATTTTCCCCACCTACAACTAAAAAATAAACATTTTAAAAAAAAAGGACTCAACAGATGAATTTTGGGGAGACACAACTATTCAATCCATAACAACATCCTAAGAAAATTTTGATTTTATGTAGTTTCAGAAGACAGTACTAGAATTTCTGGGTGGAAATGACAACGAGACACCTTTATACAAGGAACTACCAATCACAGTGATGACATCCAATAATGGAAAGGGTGCTGGATAAGAAGCAAACCCTAGCTGGGCACTACGTTGCACATCTGTGATCCTAGTGACTTGGGAGGCTGAGGCAGGAAGATGCAAGTTTGAGGCCAGCTTGTTCAATTTAGCAAGATTCTTTCTCAAAATAAAAAGATAAAAAGGGCTGGAGATATAGTTCATTGGTAGAGTGCCCCTGGGCTCAATCCTCAATACTGGAAAAAAAAAAATGTAAATTCCCAGTTGGTCACTGAGACACACACCTGTAATCCCAGCTACTTAGGAGCCTGAGACAGGAGGATTCCAAGTTCAAGGCCAGCCTGTGCAACTTAGCAAGACTCTATCTCAAAATAAAAAAGGTCTGGGATATATCTTAGTGGTAGAGCATTTGCTTAGCTTGTGCTAGACCCTGGGTTCAATCCCCACTTCTGGAAGGGGGGAAAATAGTGAACTCTCTATTGTTGGAAATATTGAAACTGGTATAAACTGGTAGAAAAAATTCTTGCCCAGAGTGGAATTTTGAACTATTACATTTCCTTGGTACTTATATCCACTCTAAGCTGCAGTATTTTTTTAATGACAGTTTCAGGCAATCGAGAAATGCCTCCAAGCGTGTATTATAAGTGGAAGCCTGATAAACATGGACACAAATGCACTTTAGAATTGAGAAAATAAGGAGTCAAACTTTATGACTTCATAATTCATAGCCTTAGTCATTCTGCACCTTGGGATTTTTTCCCCTATTATAATAACTACAGCATTGTTATTAATAGCAACCACCAACAGTAAATACCCAATGACAAATAATAAATGATACAATTTTTATTCTTAAGGAGTCTGATTTTCTGAAAGACAGGTAAAACATGTCAGGTCATTTTGCGCTCTTGACTGGGTGCTGACTCAAGAGCTTACCTCCCATTCCCACCCCCTGGATGACAGGCAGCATGAGCCATTTAATCTCAAGGTGGGGGCCTAAGAAAGTCTGTTTCAGAAGGGTAATTGGCCTATTTACTTGCTCCTTTCCACTTAGCCCAGCCAACCTAGCCCCAGCCTCTGTTGACCAGGTGTTGAACTGCCTCGAGGGGACAGGCTCTGGGGACAGGCTCTAGCAGTTAATGTATTACATCCATCCATAAAAGATTAAAGATTAGCTCTGTCTTAGCTGAACTGTAACTGTCTGTTTGGGTTTCTACCCTCCCAGGCTGTCTGGGGAAGTCAGTGTTGTTATCTGTCTGAGGATAATTAACCCACTGAGTCTCAGATTTCCTGGATGGAGGCCCTTTGACAGCTCCCCTTTAGTGAGCACTTCTTGGGTGCCGGGCTCTGGAGTAAGCAAGCACTTTTTGTGAATCTGTATCACTCATTTACTCCTCCTATCAGCCGTCAGAGGCAGGTGGTGTTTTCCCAACCTCATAGCTGCCAGACTGTGAGTCGGCTATGTGGTATGCAGTATTTAGAAGTAAAAGGGTTTGTTTCTGGTCCCTAAGACCTCATTGCTATTTACCTCTTCCTTAGGTCAAACGGTCATCATATGCCATTATCTGTAACATCAATTCACACATTTTCTAGGGGATACTCTTGGTACAGCCCAGAAGAGAGAGAGAAATTCAAGAAGACTTTGTAGAGAAGCAGAGGAGTTCAGCAGTTAGGGTTTAAGATTGGGCCCTGGAATCAGGGTTCTTGGGTTAGAATTCTGTCTAGCCATGAAAACTTGGCATGTTACTTCCCTTCTCTCTCATCTCTCCAGTGGGGAGAATATCAGTACTTCCTCTTCAAATTGTTATGAGAATTGACTGACATACCTGGCACATAGCAAAGCACAAGGCAATTTTAACTATTCCCAAAATTATTGTGAGATTTGGAGTCTTAAATATGGATTTTTTAACATTTGAACTCTACTACATACTGGCTACATGAACTTGAGACAGTTTAATTTCTCTGAGTTTGTTTCTTTTTCTTCCTTTCTTTCTTTCTTTCTTTTTTTTTTTTTTTTTTTTGGAGGGGGGAGGTACCAGGAATTGAACTCAGAGGCACTCAACTACTGAGCCACATCCCCAGCCCCATTTTGTATTTTATTTAGAGAAAAGGTCTCACTGAGTTTCTTAGGGCCTTGCTAAGTTGCTGAGGCTGGTTTTGAACTCAAGATTCTATTGTCTTAGCCTCCCAAGCTACTGGGATTATAGGCTTGGGCCACCTCGCCTGGCCTGAGTTTGTTTCTTAAATTTGTAAAACAGGGAGATTATCTACTTGTCATAATTTCTTTTTTTTTTTTTTAAATATTTATTTATTTATTTTTTAGTTTTAGGTGGACAGAATATCTTTGTTTTTATGTGGTGCTAAGGATCGAACCCAGTGCCTCACGCGTGCTAGGCGAGCACGCTACCACTGCGCCACAATCCCAGCCCCTTGTCATAATTTCTTGTAAGCACAAGAAATACTTGCTGTACTAGGCATATACTAGGTGTTCTGAGATGCTGTTTTCAAGTAGCGTGGTCAAGGAGGCAGGATATAAGCATTTAACAAGGAACTAATGAAAAAGGAAATGATAAGGAGAATTGGCATGTTCTCTATACAGATGTAGCAAGGCAAATTGTGACATACAGTACAGTCAACATTTATTGTGTGCCTGCTGTAGACTAAGCATCATTAAGAATACAAGGATAGGGCTGGGATTGTGGCTCGGTGGTAGAGCGCCTGCCTCGCATGCGTGAGGCACTGGGTTCGATCCTCAGCACCACATACAAAGCAATAAAATAAAGATATCTGGGCCGGGCGCGGTGGCTCACGCTTGTAATCCCAGCACTTAGGGAGGCTAAGACAGGAGAATCGCGAGTTCAAAGCCAGCCTCAGCAATGGTGAGGCACTAAGCAACTCAGTGAGACCCTGTCTCTACATAAAACACAAAATAGGGCTGGAGATGTGGCTCCGTGGTCGAGTGCCCCTGAGTTCAATCCCCGGTACCAAAAAAATAAAAATAAAAAATAAAAAAATAAAGATATCTGACCATCTACAACTAAAAAAAAATTAAAAAAAAAAAGAATACAAGGATAAGCTAGGACTGGATATGTAGCTCAGTGGTTAAGCACTTGCTTAGCATGTGTGAGACCCTGGCTTGAGTCCTCTGCACTGCCAAAAAAAAAAAAAAAAGGAAATGTAGACAACCTAGGGCTGGGGATGTATGTAGCTCAGTTGGTAGAGTGCTTGCGTCTCATGCATAAGGCCCTGGGTTCAATCCCCAGCACCAGAAAAAAAAAAATATTCAAAGAGAAAAAAAAGAGAGAGAGAGATGTAGACAACCTAAATCTCTGAATTGATAGGATTCACACCTTAGTAATAAAATATTATATACTATTAAAAATGGTTACAGAAGCCGGGCACAGTGGCACAAGCCTGTAATCCCAGCACTTAAGGAGGCTGAAACAGGAGAATCGCGAGTTCAAAGCCAGCCTCAGCAATGGCGAGGCGCTAAGCAACTCAGTGAGACCCTGTCTCTACATAAAAACTCAAAATAGGGCTGGGGATGTGGCTCAAGGGTTGAGTGCCCCTGAGTTCAATCCCCAGTACCAAAAAAAAAAAATGGTTGCAGAAAACCAGGCACTGTAGCACACGCCTCTGATCCCAGCACTTTGGGAGGCTGAGACAGGAGGAGAATCACAAGTTCAAAACTATCCTCAGCAACGGCAAGGCACTAAGCAACTCAGTGAGACCCTATCTCTACATAAAACACAAAACAGGGCTGGGGATGTGGCTTAGTGCTGAAGTGCCTCTGAGTTCAATCCCTGGTACCAAAAAAAAAAAAAGGTTACAGAAGAAATGATGTGGAAAATATTTATGATATTATATTAACCAATGAAGCCAGTTATAAAATCTTATTAGAATATGTTTATTTTTATTTATTTATTTATCTATTTATTTATTTATGTGATACTGGGGATTGAACCCAGGGGTACTTAACCACTAAGCCACATCCCCAGACCTTTTTAAAAATATTATTTTGAGACAGGGTCTCACTAAGTTGCTTAGAGCCTTGCTAAGCTATTGGGGCTGGCTTTGAACTTGGGATCTTCCTGCCTCAGCCTCCCAAGCCACCACACCCAGCTATAATGTTTTGTTTTTTTTTTTTTTGGTACCAGGGACTGAACTCAGGGGCACTCGACCACTGAGCCACATCCTCAGCCCTATTTTGTGTTTTATGTAGAGACAGGGTCTCACTGAGTTGCTTAGCGCCTCGCCATTGCTGAGGCTGGCTTTGAACTCGCGATTCTCCTGTCTCAACCTCCTTAAGTGCTGGGATTACAGGCTTGCGCCACGGCACCCGGCTTAATGTATTTTAAATACAGAATCTACAAAATGTCTATACACAGAGGAAGAAAAACAAAATACTCTAATGCTGGCAGTAATTATCTTTGGTTAATGGGACCACAGATTATTTTCTTGCAATTTGTCTCTTTTTTCCAATTTTTTTTTAAATATATATTTTTTTTAGCTGTAGATGGACACAATGTCTTTATTTTATTGCTTTGTATGTGGTGCTGAGGATCGAACCTAGGGCCTCACGCATGCAAGGCAAGCGCTCTACCGCTGAGCTACAATCCCAGCCCCTCTTTTTTCCAATTTTTATTTATTTATTTGGTGGTGGAGTTTTAAGCCAGGTCCTCAGGCATGCTAAGCATGTGTTCTAGTGATACCCCCAGCCCTGTTTTTCAAATTTTTGGTGAGTGTGTTAATTTAAACAGAGAAAAAATTAAAACAACTCAAATGTCTATAACAGGTGAATGGATAAACAAATTGTGACATTCCTACAATGGAATGCTACTCAGAAATAAAAAAACTACTGATTTACATAAAAAGATAGATGAATCTAAAAATAATTTAAGTGGAAGAAGTCAAAAGAATATGTAATTTGTGATTCCATTTATATGGTGTTCTAGAACCAACAACATGAATCCAAAGTGAGAGAAATCAGATCTGTGCTTGCCAGGGATGAGGAATGAGAGAATTGATTCCAAAAAGGACATGAGGGAACTTTCTGGAAAAGTAGGAATGCTTTTTATCTTGATTGTTTCAGTGGGTACTCAGCTGTGTATATTTGTCAAAAATCATCAAGCTGGGGGCTGGGGTTATGGCGCGGTGGTAGCGTGCTTGCCTAGCATGCGTGAGGCACTGGGTTCGATCCTCAGCACCACATAAAAATAAAATAAAGATATTCTGTCCACCCACAACTAAAAAATAAATATTTTTTTAAAAAATCATCAAGCTATACTTTAAGTGCATGCATTTTGCCTGTAGATAAATATGTCTTAGTCCATTGTCTGTTGCTATGACAAAATATTGAAGTCTGGGTACTTTATAAAGAAAAGAAGTTTGATTAAGCTCACAGTTTTGGAGGCTAAAAGTTCAAGATCAGGAGATTCCCATCTGTTAGGCCTCTGATGAAGTCCCCCTTTGACTGCATCACAATAAGGCAGATGGCAACATTGTGTGAGTGCATGAGACAGGGAGAGATTACATGGTGAGACAGAAAACCAGAGAGATTCAAGGACCAGGCTTGTTCTCATTTTATAACAACGGCTCTCAGAGGAATTAACCAGGCCCGGTGGTAACTACATTAACCCCTTCAATGGCAGTACTCCAAGTGACCTAAGCATCTTCCACTAGGCCCCACCTCTCAAAGGTTCCACCACCTCCCAATACCACCACACCAAGGACCAACCTTCCAGCAAATGAACCTTTGCGGGCCACACTCAAGCCCTATCCAAACCACAGCAATAAAACTGATTAAAATAATGAAAAAAAATTGAATAGTCTTTTTCTGGTTACACAAGCATTACATGCTCATTGTAAGAAAATTTAACATATTAGAAGAACATTCTAATGTGTATGAAAAAATTACTTTCCTCATTTTGAGAAATTGGAAAGTTACTGCAATTCTAAGCACAGTTACACAATAAGTATTAATAAATTTAAAAAGCAGAATATGAGAAAGAACCCCATTAGGAAGCAGAGAAGAGTGAACAGAGTGAAGTACCCAGAAATTCCAAACTTCCCCAGAAACTTAGTGGAAACCCTGCCAGCAGATACGGCTGTCAGAGATGGCAGAACCTCTTAGGAGACGTCGAGAGGTGGGAGAGAAATGAGAAAGGAGGTCAGATAGATGAGCTGATAGGGAATTGTGTTTGATTGGTTTTCTGCTTATTCTTAGGTCTCCCTCCTCGCACATCTTTGGGAGAAAGAGTAAGAATATTGGCAGTTGGCAAGGTGATGCATGCTGGTGATCCCAGCAATTCAGGTAGCTGAAGAAGGAGAATCGTAATCATAAAATTTTTTTTTTTTTGGTACCAGGTATTGAACTCAGGGACACTTGATCAATAAGCCACATCCCAGCCCTATTTTGTGTTTTAGTTAGAGACAGGGTCTCACTGAGTTGCTTAGCACCTCGCCGTTGCTGAGGCTGGCTTTGAACTCGCGATTCTCCTGTCTCAGCCTCCCTAAGTGCTGGGATTACAGGCATGCGCCACTGTGCCCAGCTCATAATCGTAAATTTGAGGCCAGTCTCAACAATTTAGCGAGGAACTGTCTCAAAGGAAAAAAATAAGAAAAGTAAAAAACTAAAAAGTCTGAGATGTAGCTCAATGGTAAAGCACCTCTGGGTTCATTCCCCAATACCAAAATAAATAGATAAATAAGAATGTGGAGCTGGGCGTGGTGGTGCATGCCTGTAATCCCAGCACTTTGGGAGGCTAAGGCAGGAGGATCGCGAGTTCAAAGCCAGCCTCAGCAACTTAGTGAGGCCCTAAGCAACTCAGTGAGACCCTGTCTCTACATACAACACAAAATAGGGCTGGGGATGTGGCTCAGTGGTCAAGTGCCCCTGAGTTCAATCTCTAGTACCAAAAAAAAAAAAAAGTCCACAATAACCCTGTAATAGTTCACATGCGCACAGGATTCCATGGCTCACCAAGTGTTTTCCATCCATCAGTTGGTGCGTGCTTCTGCCATCCAGGCTGGGAGATTAGGGGAGGAGCAGCGTGGCGAAAGGCAAGAGGCAGATACACCTAAGCTGAGATGCCAGCTCCACCTCTAATAAGCCAGGTGACCTCAAGTAGTGACATCCTCTCCTACGGCCATTATGAAGACAAAAAGGAAATGTAAATGATGCACCTAGCACAGTGGCATGTACTGTGACCGTGGGGCTGGCATTGTGACCATCCTAATTTAATGGATTTGAACATGGCTCAATGGAAATAATGAGAACGTTATGAGCAAGAGGTGCAACTTGTTGGGAAATCGCCAAGGTAGAAGAATTCTTCATCACTGTTATCTGTCCTTTTTCCACAAGGAGCTCAAGAATGGGCTGTGCAAGGAACCATGCTCAAGGAGTGACTTTGGGAAAATATCTTGACCTAAAATCATAGGACCATACACTTAAAAGTGAGACGCTGTAATCCCAGCTACTTGGTAGGCTGAAGCAGAAAGGATTGCAAGTTTTGGTTTTGGTTTTGGTTTTGGTTTTGGTTTCGGTTTTGGTACCAGGGATTGAACTCAGGGGTACTCAACCACTGAGCCACATCCCCAACCCTATTTGGTATTTTATTTAGAGACAGGGTCTCACTGAGTTGCTTAGCGCCTCGGTATTGATGAGGCTGGCTTTGAACTCATGATTCTGCTGTCTCAGCCTCCCTAAGTGCTGGGATTACAGACGTGCACACTGCACTTGGCAAGATTGCAAGTTTGAGGACTTCCTGGGCAATTTAGCAAGACCCAGACTCAAAAAATAAAAAGAGGGCTGGGATTGTGGCTCAGCAGCAGAGCACTTGCCTCGCATGCGCAAGGCACTGGGTTCAATCCTCAGCACCACATAAAAAATAAAATAAATAAAATAAAGATATAAAAAATAATAATGAAAAAATAAAAAGAGCTGAGAGTGTACTCAGTGGTAGAGTACCCCCAGGTTCAATCCCCAATACGGGGGCAAAAAGTGAAAGAGGACTTCAGACTTTTAGTCTAACCCCTATTCCCCTCCCCAAAAAACAGATGGGGAAGTCAAGGCCCAAAGAGCAAAAGGGACTCACCTAAATGACTCAGCATGGAACAGTGAGCCCTGAATGATAGCCAGACTTTTCTCTTCTGAACACAAGGTTTTTAGTCATGTAGACTAGAGGCGGATTCCTGACCTTGCACCAACCAGCTCTGTCTTTGGTTAGTGATATAACATCTCTGATCCTCAGTGTCTGCCTTTGTAAAATGTAATAATTACATCTACCTCCTTGACTGACTATAAAGATTAAATTATATAGTGCATGTAGAGTAGGTAATAATATAAATATGAGTATAGTTCCCATTTTACAGATGAGGAACTGAGGCTTGTTGCAATTTCCCTTGGCTCAGGATTGTATCTCAAGTCAAAGAGAAAGCATAGAAAAAGGCAAAGAAGGCTGCATGTGAGAACTGAGTGGGCACAGATGAGCCAAGTTTTCCTTGCACTCGTCACAGGGAACCACCTTTCTGTCTAGGACCTCAAGAAGACACCATGCACCCAGTGACCCTTCCTGCCTCTGCTGCCTAATGCACAAACAGGTTGTGAAACAAGCTGGGCAGTGACTCAGCCTGGTGGCCTGCTCTGCTGGTCAGAACCAACAGGCTGGGGCTGTCTGGGTGAGCCTTGAAAGGAAATCGTGTCTAACAAACATACTGCTTGTCAAATCCTTGATGCGGATGCCAAGCACAAACTGTGAACTCTGGTCCTTGAGGTGTCATGGATGACTGAACTGGGGTGCCAAAGTTGTATACAACATCCGTTGGTTGTTTTTCTAGTCTAATAACCATGGGGGATAATGTCAGGGAGAGAGGAACATGTTAGAGGCTAGGAGCTCCTATTTCTTGAAAGTCAGTGTGGTGTGGTGGCCAGGGACTCTCTGGGCTTTTGGTGTCCACGGTATGCAGACCTGAGTTCTGAACCCTGGTTCTGCTGCTTACTGTCCTTGTGACTCTAGGCAAGAGGCTTACCTCTTCTAAATTTGAACTTCCTTATTCTGTAAAATATCCACCTTGCAAATTTGTCTTTTAGAAATAAAAGACAAATAGCTCCAATTCAACAAAGGGCAAATTCCACCCACACTAAGGTAGAATAGGAACTTCCTGAGGACTCAGTAACCACAGAGAATTTTTGCACTGACCCTAGCACCTGGGGAGCCCCAGAGACCACATCCTGAAGAACAGAACTAGCACTTGAGCTTCTCCCAAGGCTAGCAGCTCAGGAGCCCTTTGCTGTATGTATTCCAACATATAAAGGGCTTGTGAATATTTTTAAAAATTTTAAAAATAACTAGCCAGGCATGGTGCCACACACCTGTAATCCCAGTGATTCAGGAGGGTGAGATAGGAGGATCATAAATTTGAGGCCAGCCTTAGCAAATTAACAAGATCCTAAGCAACTTAGTGAGACCCTGTCTCAGAATAAAAAAGGATGGGGGGCTGGGGGTGTGGTTCAGTGGTAAAGCACTCCTGGGTTTAATCCTGAGTACCAAAAAATAAAAATTAAATTAAACTAAACTAAAATTAAAAAGAACTTGTGGGATGAAAGTTTAGATAAAAGTTGTAAATTTCCTGAATCATAGAAAACCCCATACATTGATATTAGAATCCTTTGCTAAAATCTGTCCCTTCCCACTCCATGGGGAAATTGCCCCTCTTGCTAGCTAACCGTTTATTATACTTTGTTTTTTGTGATACGGAGGAGTGAACCCAGAACCCTTTTCATTTTATTTTATTATTTTTTAAAAATTTTTTTCGTTGTCAATGGGCTTTATTTGTATGTGGTGCTGAGGATGGAACCCAGTGCCCCACACATGCTAGGCAAGCACTCTACCACTGAGCCACAACACAGCCCCCATTTTATTTTTGAAACAGAGTCTGGCTAAATTGTCCAGTCTGGCCTCAAACTTGCAATTCTCCTGCCTCAGTCTTCTGAGTAGCCAGGCACACGTGTGTGCCACTGTGCCTGACTAGCTAAGGGGTTTTGTTTGTTTAGGTTTAGTACTAGGGATTGGATCTAGGAGTGCTCTACCACCGAACTACATTCCTAGCTCTTTTTAGTTTTCATTTTGAGACAGGATTTTTCTAGGTTGCATAGGGCCTTGCTAAATTACTAAGATTGGCTTTGAACTTGTGATCTTAATGCCTCAGTAATACCTCTGGGATTATAGTTATCTACCACCGTGCCTTGCTTAAGGGTTGATACTGTAGTGACACTTTCCCACTCACCTAGAAGTAGCAAAAAAGCAACCAGAACAGCTATCATAAACATAATCCCAGGCCAATTGTAGAGTTGTTATTGTGTTCATCACTGGATTCATTTCCTAATATTAGTAGGAAAGGAAATTCTGTTTGGCAGTACTGGGAATCAAACTCAGGGCCTTGCTTATACCAGTCAAGCACTCCTCCCCTGAGCTATATCTCCAGACTTTTTTATTTAATTTTTTGGGGGGGGGTATTGGGGACTGAACTCAGGGGTACTTGACCACTGAGCCACATCCCCAGCCCTATTTTGTGTTTTATGTAGAGACAGGGTCTCACTGAGTTGCTTAGTGCCTCTCCGTTGCTGAGGCTGGCTTTGAACTTGCGATTCTTCAGTCTCAGCCTCTCAAAGAGCTGGGATTACAGGCTCGCCTGGCTTATTTAATTTTTGAGACAGGGTGTCACTAAATTGTCCTGGCCAGGCTCAAACTTTCTGTCCTCCTGCCTCAGCCTCCCGAGTCACTGGGATTATAGACATGCTCAACTGCACCTGACAAAAGAAACATTTTTTTTTTTTTTTTTTTTTTTTTTAAATATTTTTTTAGTTGTAGATGGACAGAATGTCTTTATTTTATTGCTTTGTACGTGGTGCTGAGGATCGAACCCAGGGCCTCACGCATGCAAGGCAAGCGCTCTACCGCTGAGCTACAATCCCAGCCCCAACATTTTTAATCAAGGGATGTGATTGGACACTATGACCCCCAAAGATATCCAAGTCCTAATTTATGAACCTGTCAATGTTAACATACATAATTTGATCTCTTTGTAAATGTGATTAAGGTAAACGTATACAGATGGGGAGATTATCCTGGATTATCTAGGTAGGCCCTCAATAAACTCACACTATCATTATAAGAGGGTGGTACAGGAAGATTTAACTACAGAAGAGACAGAAACATGTTATGGTTTAAATATGACCCTTAAAGTTCATTTATATGTTGAGAAAAATCCCCAGTGCAACAGTGTTGAGAGGTGGAGCCTTTAAGAAGTGGTTAGGGTGGAAGGGCTCTGCCTTCATGAATGGATTCAAGCTGTTTTCCTAAGAGCTCACTGTCACAGGACAGGTATTTTTAAAAGTGATGATTTTGAAGCCGGGCGCGGTGGCTCATGCTTGTAATCCCAGCACTTTGGGAGGCTGAGACCGGAGAATCATGAGTTCAAAGCCAGCCTCAGCAACAGCGAGGTGCTAAGCAACTCAGTGAGACCCTGTCTCTACATAAAACAAAAACAGGGCTGGGGATATGACCCAGTGATTGAGTGCCCCTGAGTTCAATCTCCAGTACCGAGAAAAAAAAAAAAAAAGATTAGCGGTAACTGGTTTTGCTTTGTTTTTAGCCTTAAAGGCTTTTTGGCTGGTTATGTAAAATACATTTCTGCATTTCTGCCTTCTTAATTTATTCTTGACCATTGTCTCTCACCAGACCTGTAATACTCATATGCCGCTGCTCAAGTTCCAGGTGACAGCATCTGCAGAGGAATGATTTCCCATTTCCTTATTTATTTATTTATTTATTTATTTTGGCACTGGAGATTGATCTCAGGGGCACTCGACCACTGAGCCACATCCCCAGCCCTATTTTGTGTTTTATGTAGAGACAGGGTCTCACTGAGTTGCTTAGCGCCGCGCCGCTGCTGCTGAGGCTGGCTTTGAACTCATGATTCTCCTGTCTCAGCCTCCCTAAGTGCTAGGATTACAGGCTTGTGCCACTGTGCCCGGCCCCCCTTTTTATTTTTTGTGTTTAGACAGTGTCTCTCTTAGTTTTTGAGGGCCTCGCTAAGTTGCTGAGGCTGGCTTTGAAATTGTGATCTTCCTGCCTCTGCTTTCTGCAGGCATGCACCACTGCAACCGGCTCCCCCTTCCTTTCATGTCTTTCTAGAGCCTATGTAGAATTCCTTGGGATGATATTTGAGGACTTTTATAATTGTGTTAGCATGTTTCTGGTTGCAAATGACAAAAGGGCCAACTCAATTTGTCTTGTTCATAAGATAATTTGTGGTCATTGAACTGAAGAGTAATGTGAAGACTTCAGGCATAGCTGAATCTAGAGACTGAGATATTGTAAATAATTGGTCTCTCAAGCCAGGCTCAGTGGTGCACACTTATAATCCCAGCGACTTGGGAGGCTGAGGCAGGAGGATTGCAAGTTTGAGGCCAGCCTTGGCAATTTAGTGAGACCCTGTCTTGAAATAAAAAGAGCTGGTGATGTGGCTCTGTGGTAAAGCACTGAGCTCAATTCTCAGTATAACAACAACAACAAATGGTCTCTTTCTCTTTATCTCCTCCTCTCTACTTTCCCCACACCCTCCCCCCAATACTGGGTTTGGACCCAGGGTCTTGTACATGCTAGGCAAGCACCAAGTTGCATCCCCAGTTCTTTTTATTTTAAGATAGGGTTTCACTAAATTGGAATCCTTCTGCCTCAGCCTCTCAAGTCTCTGAGATTCCAAGTGCGCACATACTCTCTCTCTCTCTCTTTCTCTTTAAATACAGAAGGATGAGTTTCATTGTGGCATATTCATACATATGTATAAATATATTTTGGTCAAAGTTCCTAATACCTTCCCCATCTGACTTTCCTTTTTCTTAGATTTCCTGATTCCTTTTCTCCCCAAGAATTCCAATATTTGAGGAAGAATTCTCACTGGCCCAGCTGACTTTATGTGTCCCTTTTTGTAGCAGTCATTGTTGTGCTCTAATCAGCTACACTGGACTCCATTGAGCACCCACACCTGGAGATATGAGAGTGGAGTTAGGACCACCAAACCAAATGGGACGTGGGAAATGCTAAAGTAAACAGGAGCGTGCTGTTTCCAAGAAAGGAGGCTGAGTAGGGAAATGCAGAAATCCTTTCCAGGTTATTTAGCATGGAATTCAGTTTGTCCCCACCAGCATGGCCCATGGAAGATGTTTATAGCTCAGAATCCATTCTGATTAATTGGTGCATATACCCATTGGCTGGTTAAATCTGTTGAACAACCCCCCTACTCATTTCTACCAAATAGTTTTTCCTTGTTGATCAAATTTCCCAGTCAGATCTTCCTTGCGTACACACACCCATGGCCCAACCTAATGGGCCTATTTTTGGGGACCTCAGTCTATAAAGGAAGAGTCTGATTATTTTCAGTTCTACTTATCTTCAAAGACCAGCTTGACCACCCATTTCCTCCATGAGGCCTTTGTACTTGTCCCCACCTGGAATTGACCTCAGACTTGCCTCACTCCACCTGAGTGCTCTGTATATCCTCTGTATGTCTCTCATTGACTTTTTGTGTGTGTGGTGGGGGGGTATTGGGGATTGAGCTCAGGGGCACTCTACCACTGAGCCACATCCCCAGCCCTAATTTGTGTTTTATGTAGAGAAAGGGTCTCACTGAGTTGCTTAGAGCCTCGCCGTTGCTGAGGCTGGCTTTGAACCCACGATTCTCCTGCCTCAGCCTCCCGAGCCACTGGGATTACAGGCATGTGCCACCACACTTGGCTCTCATTGTCTCTTTTTTGATTGGAATTAGACATTTATTGCTATTTTCCCCCAAAGTGTACATGTATCTTGGGATCAATCCCTAGCACCACAAAAATAAATGAACTAAAAATAAAAATTAGAGGTGATAATAACCCTTGTAGTTTGTGTGTGTTTGTGTGTGTGTGTGTGTGAGAGAGAGACAGAGAAACTGAGACACATGCTAAGTGTGCCAAAGAGATGATGTGCCTTGCACAGGATGAACACCTATTATGCTGGCCCGGCTGGGATTCAAATGTCCTTCTCTACACAGACTGCACTCCTAACCACTATTCCAAACAGACTCCCACACAGGAGATTGGTAGTGGTTGGTACACAGTAGCGGAAGCGATGAATGTTGCTAAATGCTAAATGCTTGACTGTGTTGAATTGAATCCATTTCTGCTTTGGCTGTGCCTTCACCTGGACTGATTTGCCCCTCTCAGTTCATCTTGGCTGTCATCAGGTCACATGACACAGTTCTCCTGGAGGGCCCACTTAATTCCTGCTGACTTGGAATGTATTTTCTGAGCACTCCTGTCAACCGGGAAGAAACCACAGGCTCAAATCCTGGATCTGGGAAGGACCAAAGGTCTCTGTTTGCAGTGACCCAGACAACAGGTAGAACTCCAGCCAGGGGAGATGCTGCCTGGTGGGGAAGGTGTGAGCTTTCCCAGTGCCCCTGCCCCCACCAGGAGTCCAAGGTCCAAGGCTGCAGTTTTCCTGTTCAGAATGTATTGCTCACCCTGTGGTTTCCAAGGCATTTCTGGTGATAAAACCACTTGTCCTGTTCACAACAGCCTCATGGCTAGATATTTGGGGAAAAGACTATGGGGATTTGAATCCACTAAACTCATATTTCTGTATCTGGAAACATGTTTACCACCAGAGTCTATTTGTTTTCTATTACCAAGTAGTTGACATATACCAACTGTTGTGTTAAACATAACATGTGCATTATTTAATTCAGGATTTCTTTAACCTTGGGACCATTGACTTTTTGCACTGGATAATACTTTGTTGTAAGACATGGCCCTGTGCATCATAAGATGTTTAGCAGCATCCCTGGTTTCTACCCACTAAAGCACCCCCAGTTGTGCCCACAAAAGATGTATCCCACCTTTGCCAAATGTCCTGGGGAGGGGGCTGTAAATAATACCTGGGTGAGAACCACTGATTTAATTAAATGGACATAACAACGCTATGAGCTAGGAACTATTATCATCTCTTTTATTTTTATTTATTTCTCTTTTGGGGATCGAGCTCAGGACCTTACTCAGGCTAGGCAAGTGCTCTACTACTGAGCTATACCTACTGCTTTATCCCTTATTAGACAAAGGGAAACTAAGACCTGAAGAAGTGACGTCTAAGAAAATAGTTTGGGGCTGGGGTTGTGGCTCAGTGGTAGAATGCTTGCCTGTCAAGTGTAAGGCACTGGGTTTGATCCTCAGCACCACATAAAAAAATAAATTAAGACAGGCGCGGTGGCTCACGCTTGTAATCCCAGCACTTAGGGAGGCTGAGACAGGAGAATTGCGAGTTCAAAGCCAGCCTCAGCAATGGCGAGGCGCTAAGCAACTCAGTGAGACCCTGTCTCTACATAAAAACACAAAATAGGGCTGGGGATGTGGCTCAGTGGTTGAATGCCCCTGAGTTCAATCCCAGTACCAAAAAAATAAAAAAATAAAAAATAAATTAAATAAAGGTATTTAAAAAAAAAGAAAGAAAGAAAATAATATTGGCCAACCCCTTGTTTTCTGCTGAAGGAAGGAACTAAACTAACTAAGCAGGTACTTTATAAACATTTGCTCATTTGATCCTGATGATAACATTTTTTTTATGTAGATGGTAACATTTCGTAGATGAGGAAATTAAAGTTACTAAAGTTCATCTGTGTACTTGGTTCTGTTTGTTTATACTCTGCCTCATTCCAGATGGACTCACACTCGGATTTGAGCCTCATCTGTCTAGTTCCAAAGTCCAAGCTCTTTCTCTGACACTAGACTGATGCTGAGTAGCTGAGAGCTGGTCACAAAACAGACAACCAGGCAGGAGAAGCAACGGGAAGACAGCCAAGTCCACGGTGTTGGGAGGCTGTGATTTCTCAAGTGCTGCCAACAGTGCCCAGCACCTAGACCGGGCATGCTGGTATCTATAATCATGTACTCCACACTTATTTACTCAGTCCCCACTGTGTGAATAAAACAAAACAAACCAGGCAAAAATGCCTGCCTTCCTGGGGCTCACGATCAAATACAGAGATGAGGGAACCACACAGATGACTATAATCTTAGAAAAATAAAAAATAAAATAAAATAAAACCCAAAAACTTGGGCTGGAGTGTAGCTCAGTGGTAGAGCACTTGCTTAGCATGTGCAAGGCTCTGGGTTTTGTTCCCCGTGTGTGCACATACAAACGTGCACATACGCACACACACAAAGCCTTAGAAACATAGTAGTAGTTTGTAAGGGCCAAAGAATAAAGATGCATCCTCCGGGAAGCCAAAGAAATATTTCTGGATGGGGAACTCTTTT
>CM053400.1:18249092-18270761 GCA_028644305.1 Xerus rutilus | reverse complement strand
AAAAAAAAAAAAAAATTTAGTAGGAAACAAATGTCATTTATCATGATGTGCTATACAGACAACCACTGTTATAACATTTTCCATGCACAAGCACGCATTCAATAAAAAAGGAACAAAAAGATTTTGGTTGGTAAGATTTTCTTTCAATACATTTTGAACATTTTTCCCATGGCAATATAAATAGATCTCTGTATTTATAATATTATAATATGCATATTTCTCCCCGTCTCCTGCCCCTGCAGTGCTGGGGTTCAAACCCAGGGTCTTTTTTTTTTGGTACCGGGGATTGAACTCAGGGGTACTGAACCACTGAGCCACATTCCCCAGCCCTATTTTTTATGTTTTTTATGTAGAGACAGGGTCTCACTGAGTTGCTTAGTGCCTCGCCGTTGCTGAGGCTGGCTTTGAACTCGCGATTCTCTTGTCTCAGCCTCCCAAAGTGCTGGGATTACAAGTGTGAGCCACGGCGCCTGGCTCAAACCCAGGGTCTTACACCATTGGTTTATATCCTCAATCCTTAATTGCTGCATAATATTTCAGTCAATGACTATATCATTATATCATTATTTAAAGTCCCCTATTGATGAGTATTTATGTTGTCTTTATTTACTATGAGAAAATCTGCTATTTAGAATGGAAATATAAACAACTCTCTATATAGTGTACATATATGTGTGTATGCTATGTAACATGTTTATGTGTAGTTATCTCAGTAGGTGAGATTAAAAGAATTTCCAAGTTCAAAAAAATGAGCACTCCTATTATCTCTTAAAATCAGTAAAGAAATAAATTTACTTTGAAAAAATAGTATAAGTAAGAAGAAAGGAACAATAACAAAAGAAATAACAGTGAGCTCAGAGAGAAGACTTGTGTGTGCATGCCCTGACTGAGGGACATGTGCTCACCTGATGCCAAAGACACAGTGGATGTAGTTCCAGATGGCCCTGCGGAGCATGGAGGTGTCCACACCACTGTGCATGGCGATGGTGTTGTAGGTGAGGCTATAGGCTGCCTGGAACTTCTCATCCAGCAGCTGCCCACCCTCAGGGTACAGCCGCTGGATCAGTGAGTAGCCATGGTCTTCCCAGGTATAATCCTGAGGAATGTGGGAAGAGTTCAGTCGGTAAGTGAGACTTTGCAGCACACTGTTGGCCAGAGACCCTGTCCTGTAGACTTCTAGAGCATACTTTGCCTCTCTATAATGCTTGCTCCTTGCACCCAAAACCTAATATGCTGTTTGTTCTAGGCCTGAGAAACCAAGGTAAATATACCCCAGTGATGACTTTCTCCCTATGATCAGGATTCCCTGAGCTTGGAGCATAAATGGGTCTCTTTAAGATCCATGGTGCCTCACTGCCTTCATGGGATCTTGAGGGGAGGGTGTACTCAACTCTATAACCATTCAAACCATCTGTCCCCTTTCCGTTCACCATCTGAAGCAATAGCCATGCCAGTAGGGAGGGCATTACCTGGGCACGGAAGGTGGGGGGGGCCTGAGCCCCTCGCCGAGTGAAGTCTTCATATCCGAAAGTGGGGTCTTCCACAAAGCACAGCATGTCTGGGTGTGGAGAAGGCTCCAGGATGTCAGCTGAGGACCATGTCAGAAAGAGGTCACCATGAGGCCGAGGCATGGAGCACAAAGGGCTCCACTCCTGATTAATCATCAAAGGGGGGCATGGGGAGGCAGAGCAGAGAGCCAGAGAGAGTCCGTCGCTAGTGAGTGGGAGGAGGACTTCAGCTGGAGCCAAGCCTGGGGAAGGAGGTGAATTAGGCCCATGCACCCAGGAGGTAAGGTCCCCAGTAACACTAATGGTGGCAGTTCCATGGAGCTGCTCACCTGGGGCAGGCTCTGTGCTAAGCACTTTGCTTCGGTTACTCTACACAACAAACCCGCAGACCTGCAACAGGAAGTAACTCGTGGTCACCCAGTAAGGCTAAAGAGACCAGACTCAAAAGCAGGTCTGAACCCAAGGCCCATGCTTGGAACCTCTTGGCAGGGAGGTTGACGGGTGGCAGCCTTTAAAGTGCAGGAAGCATGATAAATGGTGGTGTCCCTTCCCAGCAGATGGTGAAAGATGGGGCAGCCCACGGGCCCTGGGCTACTGTGATCCTCTACCTGAGGGGGTCACCAACAGGCTCTCCGA
The DNA here is from genome assembly GCA_028644305.1 of Xerus rutilus. NCBI lineage: Eukaryota > Metazoa > Chordata > Mammalia > Rodentia > Sciuridae > Xerus > Xerus rutilus. Next base: position 18,268,617 of record CM053400.1, on the reverse strand, counting down.
CTTCTCCAGCTCAAAACGGCTCTCCATTTCTTCCTGGGAGGCTCCTTCATCCCGCAGCAGGCTCTCCTGCAGCTGCCTCATGCGTTCCATTAGAGCTTCCACATCCCGGGCCGCCTCAAAACCCTGGAAGAGGGACCCAGTAGTCATCATCATTTCTCCTTCCTCACCCTATGGAAAACTACTCACCCTTCCCGCATACCAGGACTGCCTGGATGATCCTAATGGACTAAGGCAGCCTCTGTGGCAGCCACTGTGCTAGACAGCTCACATGGTCTGTGTTTCCCAAGGGGAAGTTTATGAAGCTACAGAAGAGACATGTATTTTCCCTGAGCAGCTACTTCCCTCAGAGGTAATTTTTAAAGTATATGTTTTCTTTCTTGCCTTTTTTTTTTGGTGCTGGAGATGGAATTCAGAGCCTTGTGCATGCTAGGTAACCACTCGACAACTGAGCTACATACCCAGCCCTTTTTTTTATTTTAAGATAGGGTCTTGCTAAGTTGCCAGGCTAGCCTTGAACTTGTAATCCTTCTGCCTCAGACTCCTCAGACTTGTGTAGTGGGATTACACGAGTATACCACTATGCCTGGCTCAAACTTTGCATTTTTAGAAGTGTTAATACCCAGTTGACACAATAAAAGGCCAGTCATCACATGATACTTCACTGAATCCTCACAACCCACTGTAAGTAAGGGGTCTTTATTTACATTTAACAGATGAGGAGGCTCAGCTTCAAAGTCAAATAACTTGCCAGACGTGGTGGTGCACACCCGTAATCCAAGTGGCTCAAGAGGCTGAGGCAGGAGGATCGTGAGCTCAAAGCCAGCCTCAGCAAAAGTGAGGTGCTAAGCAACTTAGTGAGACCGTGTCTTTAAATAAAATACAAAATAAGTCTGGGGATGTGGCTCAGTGGTCAAGTGTCCCTGAGTTCAATCCCCGATACAAAAAAAAGTCAAATAAAACTTTTATGTGACCTCTCATCATGAGGAGATAAAGTTGTAGCTTCTATCCAAGGACCAGAGGCCACACCAGCTTTCTGCCCCACAAAGACCCAGGACTGTGACTTACCCCAGAATTGTTCAATGGGTCCCCACTTGGAGGGCTGCTTTGCTCACTGGGAGGTGATGGTGCTTGAGGGGCAGGACTTCCCTCTGGATCCCCCTCAGGAAGGATGCCACAGCCGAACACGAAGGAGGCCAGTGAGTGGCAGTGGGTGAGCAGGACCAGAGCTTGGATGAGTTCAGCCAGAGACCAGCTATGCTCACCCGTCTTCAGCAAGGCCTGGAGGGGAAAGAAGGCCAGACCTGCTCAGTGTCTACCCCTGGGTTTCCTGCCAAGCCCCAGCCTGGCCACTGGGCTCCCTTAGGGACCTGCCTCTCGGCCCACCGCACCTGGATGTGCTCCTTGGTGATGAGCCATGGCCGATGTGCCAGTAACTTGTTGATTTCGCTGAGTTTGCGCAGCTTCTCAGGGGCCCGATGGAGACCCAGCAGCCACTCAGGGTCACCACCAGTCTGTAGAAATTCAGCCATGTGGGAGCCCACAAGGTAAGAACACTGGTGGCGAGCAGCAGCCTATGGAGAAGGTTGACAAAGCCTGGGTCACCCTTGTCCCTCTGTGCTATGTTCAGGGTCAGTTCTCCTTGGAAAGAGATGGTATAGGGCTAATTGTTGCCTAAGAGGCAGGAAATTTAGGTTTTAACTCCTGCTCTGCCACCATCTTTCAAGTCACCTGACCCCTTTGCACCTCAGTTACCCAATCTACAGACACTAGTAGACAAAAGTAGACACTAAAGATGCATCTATTCAAAACTTAAAATGTATGGATAATTGGACAAAGTGAGATTTGCCCCCTTCAACTATGACATAAACTCAGGCAGTCCCCAGCAAAGAGATCCAAGTATAGAACCCCCCATGTGTACATCCCTGCAAGCATCCAGCCCAGACAGGCTCACCATGATGGCAATGTAGTGGCGCCAGGAACTGGCCAGGGGCCCATCTGTGTGCAGCAGCAGATAGTGCAAGCGCCAAAAGCTGCTGAGGTAGTCGGGGTGCAGGCCCATCACCACTGCCAGGTTGTCCACTCGCCCTGAGGACATCAGCGCCTCCAGTCCCAGGTGTGGCTCAAGGCTCTCAGCCCCCTCCCGAAGGACCTGCCAAACAAAGAGAACATGGGTTCCCTCCTGCCCTCCCCACCTGAGACCAACATATCCTTTGTGGTGTGTCTATTATAGCAAGGACTGAAAACCACCACCATGTCCAAAAAGGAATGGGGAGGAAAAGATATTTAATTAAGTGATTAAATACTTATTTGGCACTTTATATAATCATACAATACTTACATAATGGTTATTATATGCCGAGTACTAAGTACTGTTGAAGTACTATTAACTTACTTAATCCTTACAACAACTGGGCTGGGGGTGTAGCTCAGTGGTAGAGTGCTTACCTAGCATAGCTAAGGCCCTGGGTTTGATCTCCAGTACTGAAAAAACTGAGATAGAATAACCCTCATAACAATTATAAAATTGGAGTTATATTTCCTCTTATTTTTGTGGTGCTAGGGATCAAACCCAGGGCCTCAGACATGCTAGGCAAATGTTTGAACACCGAGAGCTACACCCTAGCCCCTTCCCCATTTTTAGATAGGAAAACTCAGGAACAGAGATTACAAGTATGTTTTTCAAGGTGAAGCTGTAGCTAAGTGGTAAAGTGCATGCTTAGCATGCACAAGGCACTGGGTTCCAGTCCCAGAACAACAACAAAAAAGTAGTTTCTCCTGCCTTCAAGGAGTTTCGGTCTGAACCTGGTAAATGCACCCAGCCAAGGGTAAGGGGTGCAAAATAGTTAATGTTTCCTGAGCACTTTCTTTATGTCAGGTCCAATTCGGAGTGTTCCCTGCATTATCTCTATGAATCTCAGAATAGTTCCGTAAGGTGAACCTATTTCACCCCACTGACGTGAGAAAACCAGAGAAGTTTTGTTTCTTCCTTGAGGTCACAGATCTGGTAAATGACAGAACCAGGATTCAGACCCAGATGAACTCCATAGCCTATTTCTTTCCATTATTATAAAAGAAGCTACAGACATAATCAGTATGTGGTTGCTCACTTTACATTTACAAAGGAGGGGGAAATGCATAACTTAGAGGTTTGTTATCAGGTCCTTAATCATTTAGCCTACACATTTGGGAGAGCAAGAGGACAGGAAATAAAAACTCATTCCTCTGCACTGAAGGCTGAAGAAAAATGAGCAATTTTTAAATTTTTCTGTACATGTGTTTTGAGAGTAACTCCACCACCCATATAGCCTAGAATGTAAGCTCCATGAAGACAGATTTTTGCCTGTCTTCTTTTCTATCCTCAGTTTGTAGGACCATGCCTCATAAGTCAACAGATTCATAATTCAACAGATATCTGTTATATAAATGAATGGGTGGGGGTTGGAAGCATTGTTCAGTGGTATAGTGCTTGCCTAGCATACATGAGGCCCTGGGTTCAATCTCAACACTACAAATGAATAAGTAAAATTAAAGAAAAAAAAATGAATGAATGGACTCTGTAGGTAAAGGATGCCTCTGTTGTATTATAAAGTGAAAAACAAAACAAATGAAAAACAAACTGAAAGCTATGATCTTGGTTTTCTGTACAAAAGTAACTATCGGTATGAAAAATAAAAAAAGCCCAAGCTGGATGAGGTGGCACATGCCTGTAATCTTAGTGACTGAGATGGCTGAGGCAGGAGGATCTCAAGTTCAAGGTCAGTCTCTACAACTTAGTGAGATCCTATCTCAAAAAAGGTCAGCTCAGCAGTAGAGCGCCCCTGAGTTCAATCCTCAATACTGGGGGGGTGGGAGGGGAAATCCAGTAACAGTGGCAAATGGTAAATGGTTAACAATAATGACTTCTGTAGGGGATGAAATTATAAGACACCAGAGGTTTCTGACATACTGGAAATTTAAAAATAATGAACATACATTACTTTAAAAACAAAATTTTTTTGTAATAGATATACAATGAAGGGTAAGAAGATACACAGAGGTAGTTCTATCTAATTAAGAAAATAGAGGGAGCCTGGTGTAGTGGCGCATGCCAGTAATCCCAGCACTTTGGGAGGCTGAGACAGGAGAATAGCCAGTTCAAAGCCAGCCTCAGCAACGACGAGGAGACCCTGTCTCTACATAAAACACAAAATAGGGCTGGGGATGTGGCTCAGTGGTCGAGTGCCCCTGAGTTCCATCCGCAGTACCAAAAATAAAAAATAAAAAAAAGAGAGAAAAGAAAAGGAGGCATTGAACTGGGAATCTAAAGTTTGACTAAGTTATTATCACTTTTTCTGAACCTGTTCTTCCCCAGGAAAATGAGATTGGTGCTTTCTGCTTCACAGAGCTGTTTTGTGAATTAAATGCATCAGGAATGGGAAAGTATAGCTTCAAAGCTGCAATTTAAGGGATAGGAAAAGACCCTGACCCACCAAAGTCCCATGTCTTTTCTTTCCAGGTACCAACAATTTCTAACCCTCTCCAAGCTTACCTCCTCCACTGGGATGAAGGCGCTGGGCCCTCGGCCTCGCCGAGCCCGGCTCTCCCTCTGTTCCTGGGAAGAAACACATGGAGGTTAGCTGTCAGAAGGGAGGACAAAGAGGATTGTTCTCTCTCCAACCTCCTCCTCTAAAACCATCTTTCTGGTATACCCTGCATGGAGAAATCCGGTGGGAAATTTGTACCCACTTAGTGGATGGTGAACAGGTAAACAGGAAAAAGGGCTCATCCCAGGCTGAATTATTTAAAAACTGGGCAGGGACCCAGGAACCCTAGGGATCCAGAGAAAAGAAATATACAGCCGCCATATTGGACACCTTGGGACAACACCATCTCAGCAGCCCCGAGAACCCATATAGAACTCCCCATAGTTTGTATCCCAAAGCCAGTAATCAAATACCCCTGATGCTTATGAAGCAGTTTCAGTCCCCTTGATGATCATTTTTTCTGCTCTCCTCCACCACTTCCACCACCTCATATATGACTACCATCTGACTACCACCCACATCCTCACCAGTTGTCTCCTGGCCTCTATAACCCACCTGCCTCTATTCATCCTCTATCCAGTGGCCAGATTAACTTTCTGAGTATAAATCTGATCAATTACCCTCACCCCTTCCATGGCCTTCCAAATCAATTAGTGGCCCAGGTTTACCACTTTCCCACTGGTTGCCCCTTTTGCAGAGCTTTTTTTTGGGCTACTAGGAATTGAACCCAGGAGTGCTTTACCACTGAGCTACACCCTAGCCCTTTTTATATTTTATTTTGAAATAGGGTCTCACTAAGTGGCTGAGGGACTCTCTAAATTGCTAAGATTGGCCTGGAACTTGCAATCCTCCTTCCTCAGTCTCCCAAATCACTGGGATTACAAATGGCATGGCCCAGTTTACAGAGCTCTTATAGTCCTTCAGGGATTAGAAACTTTTTTTTTTTTTGGTACTGGAGATTGAACTCAGGGGCCCTCGACCACTGAGCCATATCCTCAGCCCTATTTTGTGTTTTATTTAGAGACAGGGTCTCATTGAGTTGCTTAGCGCCTCGCCGTTGTTGAGGCTGGCTTTGAACTCGTGATTCTCCTGTCTCAGCCTCCCTAAGTGCTGGGATTATAAGCTTGAGCCACCGCGCCTGGTGAAACATTTTTCTGACCCTCATCTGTGACTCCACAATTCTCAGGGCTTTTGCCTCTAAAAACACTGCCCTCTGATAATCTGTTTTAAGTTGTTCTTCTCCCACATCCCATTTTGTGGAAAGAAGGGCCAGGTTATTCACTCTGCTCTGTGAATGAAAAAAAGAAAGCAGGGAGGCATGGAGGGAATGAGGGCACGTGGTACAAGGCAGACCATGGCAATTATTCTGTCACAACTAAATCTGAGCCTCTGTAAAAGCCACCAGAATCAGCCAGGCATGGGGGTGCACATCTGTAATCCCAGCAACTCAAGAGGCTGAGGCAGGAGGATTGCAAGTTCAAGGTCAGCCTGAGTAAGTTAGTGAGGGCCTAAGCAACTCAGCAAGATCCTGTCCCAAAATAAAACATAAAAAGGGATGGGGATGTAGTTCAGTAGTTAAGTGCCCCTGGGTTCAATCCCTATTACCAAAAGAAAAAGAAAAAGAAACCACCAGAATCATGCACTCACTAAATCTGCTTCTCCTAGTCCTAGAGATGGGGGTTCAGGAAGCATATTTATATTATTAATTTGAGGAGGGTTCATCACTGGCCTTGGAAATAATTTACCCAAATAAAAGTTATGAGGGAAAGTTCCCCAATCCTCCCTTCCCCATTAAGTTCTAGACTTGATATCTTAGGTGCCCAGGGACTAAAAACTATACTTTGTTTTTTCAGTCTGCCAAAAGCCCCCTGAGGTCTGGAAGACTACAAAGGAAAACACTATTAGACTAGGAAGTCCCACGTGTGGCTACCAATTCTGCCACTAACTTGCTGTGTGGCTCTAGGAAAGTTATGTACTCTCTCTGGGCCTTAAATCCTAAACAAAGAAGGGGGCTGAGCTGACTGTACAGGCCCATTTCAGCTCAGCTTCTAGGAACTACTAGGCCAGGTGTCCAAGGCCAGCACACTACCATCACCCCCAAGCACTCCCTTTACAGCTTCCCTCCTCCCTCACCAGAGAGAAAAAGCCCAACAGCTCTGTCTGGGAGATAAGGACTGCTGACTCCACAAACTGGGCCTCCCCCTCAGGGGACCTGAGGACAGATAGAGAACCCCAGCAGAGAGGGCAGAATTGAGATGGGGGACATAGAGGGCCTACCAGAGGTGCTGGGTAGAACCTGGGGAATCATCTCACTCCAAATTCTGACAAAGGAAGAAGCTGATACCCCTAGATCTTTCAATGATGGGTCTGGATCCATCAACATTTTTATTAATAATGATGATGGTGATGACGATGATAAGGTAGAGAGTATAGGTAAAAGAGGCTGTTTTTTTTTAAATTTTTTTTCTTAGTTGTAGATGGACACGATATCTGTATTTTATTTATTTTTATATGGTGCTGAGGATCGAACCCAGTGCCTCACGCACGCGAGGCAGGCGCTCTACCACTGAGCCACAATCCCAGCCTCCAAAGAGGCTTTTGACAAACCGCCAGAGCTCAAATGACAGCTTCTTTTGTAAGCCTCAGTTTCCTCACCAAATAATGGCATGGGTACCTACTTTCACTGTGTCATCAGGGTAATTTAATGAGAGAATGCCACAAGGCTTACCTCAGCACCTCTAGCACCATAAGCACTTTATAAAAGTCAGATGTCATTAACCTCACTGCTATTTCAAAACAAGGGTTTCTTAGTCCAAAGAGTACATCAGAAGCCCTTGAGAGCTTTCTGAAAAATATCAATGCCAAGGTCCCACTTCCAGCAGTTCGAATTGCTTTGGGATGGGGTGGGATCCCAGCAAAATGTACAGCCAGGGTGAAGACCATTGTTTGCACCCTTTATTCATCACTTTGTCAAGCATAAAGCACTGTGCTAAATGTGTTCATATGACAAATAGTTTTGGTGACTATACTGCAGGCAGCAAGAATTACATCAGTGAAAATACAAAGTGTCAGCCTTCATATAATTTTGAATCTTGCAGACAAACCAACGAACAGGTTTCGAATCAAACAGAATGAAATAGAACAATGACCGCAATAACAGGGTGGGACAGTGTGGAATATTTTAGTCTAAGTAGACAAAAAGAGCCACTGGGGAAGTGACCTTTGTGCTCATATCTAATCGATGAGAAGGTAGCAGGGCCTGTAAAGACATAGGGGACCAGCACTCCAGACAGAGGGAACAGACACTGTAAAGCCCTGAAAGCAAGACCAAAAGATTGGGCTCAGCCGGGTGCGGTGGCGCACACCTGTAATCCCAGCACTCTGGGAGGCTGAGACAGGAGAATCGTGAGTTCAAAGCCAGCCTCAGCAAGGGCAAGGTGCTAAGCAACTCAGTGAGACCCTGTCTCTACAGAAAACACAAAATAGGGTTGGGGATGTGGCTCAGTGGTCGAGTGCCCCTAAGTTCAATCCTCAGTACCAAAAAAGATTGGGCTCTATAGCTCTAATAAATACCCTGAAGACTTCCCCGACTTCGACACCAGGGGAAGACCAGGGGAAGGCCAGGGGATGCAGGCAGGGCAGGGTTCTCTGCCAAGAGATGACACCTCCAAATTAGCCCTCCCCCCATTCCCTGGAGTAGGGAGTCAATAATAATGCTGATGATGAATGTAGGTAACAACACTGGTAGCCATTATTTTAGCATTGACTTCAGATGCACTACCTAGACTTTAAGGTAAAAGCTACTATTGGGGCCCCTATTTTACAAAGGAAGAAGGCTCAGAGAGGACAAGTCACTTTTGGTCACTCAGTTAGCAGAGTGATAGGAGAGCTGGGAAACAGACCAGTTTCCTACAAATACAGGAACAATATTCCCCATTCTCTAAATTTCTCAAGGTCTCAATAGTTACAAGGCTTTTGCATCTGAGGTTCACCGAGAGAGAGAAGCTCCTTTTGTCGACCCCCAGAACTAGGGACCAAGCTGCCCCCAATCACAGCACCTGTCATAATGTTTCTCACCTCGAGGGCACACACTGGATCTAGTTTACTGTTGTCACCCCAGTGTGTAGCACAGAATAGGCCAACAGGATTTTCTGTGACAACCCAATGTTTTGATGGCATGTATTACATCTGCACAAATAAATAGGGTAGCTAAGATCTAGTCAAGGTGGCTGACCGTTCCAAATGTGACTAGCACCACAAAAAGTCCTGAAATTTTTACTTTTATTTAAATAGACACACACGGCTAGGGGCTTCTGTACTGAAGAAAACACATTCAGCACACCTGATAAGGGCAAGATTCTAACTACACTTTACAGATGGAGAAAGAAAAACCCAGAGGGGCCAGGTCACCTGCCCAAAGTAACAAAGCTGATATGGGGCAGAGGGGAGAACCAATGAGAGCTATTATAATTTATAGTTCTAACTCTAGGTATCACATGGAGCAGCAGGAACACTGAAGTCAAACAGCCTTCTGGGAGGCCACTCAACAGGAGGTCCTCAGACCAGTTGTGAAAAGAAGATAATCAGCTCAGACCTCAGTGCTGGCTCCTAATGCAATCGCTCACTAGATGTTAACTTCTGAATTTGTTCAGCTACGTGCATGCAGGTTCCATCTAATCTTCATCAGTTTGGGGGTAAAGGGGACTTTCTTTTCCACACAAGGAAAGATTAAAGGTCCAAACATTAAGCTCCAGAGGACAAATGTCCAATCTGCAATGTGAACCCAGTAATACCTGTGGCATCTAAGGGACTTTATATTCTACCATACAGCTTTTGGAAGTGGCCCCAGGCCTGGAGATTTAAATGCAGCTCAGTCTGGCTTCCCAGGGGTCTATCCACCACCTGCATTGACCTCTTGGAGTGGGCCAGCCTTTGTTCTTGGTATGTAGACCCTGGGAGCTCTGAGATTCAGCTACAGATACTGATGACATGCTGAGTTTCTGCCAGCAGGGAGAAACTGCTCCCCACCCCTCCCCACCCCCAGCCAGCTGAACTCAGATACACCCCCAACCCCCTCCCCTTTACACCTGAGAGGAAGACAGCACAAGCAGCCCAACCTCCATCCAGCTGTGGGGTGTGTGGTGAGTGGTGTCACACACTTGCATAGCCACCCTGAGCTGGGCACCAAGCTTAGTGGACACACCTGAGTTCACTGATACCTCCCAACCACCCAGAAGGAAATAGGTCTTCTTGTTCCTTCTTTAGAGACAAGTCACTGAGGCTCAAAAAAGGTCCTCTCCTAGCTGGGTACAACTCATATCTGACTTCAAAGCCTGAACAGTTCATGAAGGTCAGTTAAGCCAACAAGGGGCAGATAATTGCAAGCATTTATGAGATGCACAGAGCAGTGCTGGGGATGAGACCTGCAGTTATGAAACACTTAACTGTTCCACATAATTGCACCCAAAGCTCCTATAATGAAGAGGACTGGAAAAGGCTGTGCAAAGGGACTTTATCTAGTGGGGGAGGAAAGGCTTCTCTCAGAGGAAGTGATGTTTGAGGAAGTTCTTCTAGAGCCCAACAGAGCTTTGTATTATTAGTGAAGCGCTGGGAAGTGTTTTGAAGATTCTTATATCTGAAGGTCTTGGCACCCTGAAAGGGGGTGTGAGTAAAGTGAGTTGAGGGGCTGTTCCTTAGGCCTTGAGCAGCAGGCTTTTGTAAGAACAACACACTGCTGTCTTCTCAAGATTCTACTAAAAGCAGACACCTTCTCAAGGTCCTCTTTTCTTAAGGGAGAAGAATACATAGAGACATCTCAGACATCATCAGCTTTGCCCACACTTGAAAAGTCATTTCCTCTAAAGGCCAGTCCCTCAAAGCCTACTCAGATCACCTAAGGTACTCTTTTCTTCCTAGACCACTTTCCAGACACTGTCCCAGAGAGCAAAGTACTCACTCTCACCTCAGGCAGGAGGGAACAGGCTCAGGAAGCCCCTTGCAAGGCACTTCTGAGGAAAGGGAAATGTGTGTTATGACCACATTCTGCCAGTAGCCCAGCATTTCAGGTGCAGTTACCATGTTATAAGTACTGTGCTTTGGCCTTTGCTTATATTCTGAGTTAATTCTCCCAACAATCTCGTAGAAATACCATCAAATCCCCATGGGAAGAAACTCCAATCAGAGAGCCATCATTTGGCCAAAATAATACAGCAAGTTAAGTGGAGAGCAGGGACCAGCACTGGCCCAGTCTAGTACCCAGGTGATCTCAATAATAACATAATTCCCATTTTTTCACAAACAGACTGAAGTAACTCAGCTGTGAAGAGGCAGGAGAGAGGTCATTCTTCCACATGCGGCTCCTAAATCATGGTAGGAAAGGGTAAGGTAATTAAAAGAAAAAATGGTAGCAAACCATCCAGAAACCATGTTACTCAGAGCAGAGATTTTCCCCAGGTCATACACTTGAGGACTCGCACTTCACCAACAACTCCCAGCAATACACCTCCATGATGCCCCAGATTTGGAAACTGAAGGACCAAGCAAAACTCTCTGTAGTGCTGAGCCCAGTTCCAAAATCCTAGCCCAAAGAATGAGGTACTCTATGGGGTTAGTGAAGCCCCTTCTCATCCTAGAAAAAGAGGCTATAGGATAGCCTGTTTTGCTGGTTTAGACAGAGGACTCAGAGACCAGACAAAGCCTGGCATGTAGTAGTAGGTGCTTTATCTAGTAGGTTCATTATCCCCGTTGCTGGTGGCGGGTGGGAGTGACCGGCGAGATGTTTACTTAGGTCCGACCTTATTCTTTGCTTCCCTGCAAAGCCCCTCCACATTCTGCGGGGCTAAGAGGGGAGTCCCTGCTAAACAAACTTCGAGGACCCCAGACCACTTAGCCAGGGTGCAGCCTAATTAGCGAGACTTCTTCGGGAACCACATCCAGGCTTGCCCCGGTCCTAGCTTTAGCTGCTGCTGCCGCCACCAGCCAACCCCCCAGAGCACCCGCACCGCCTTTCAAATTCGGGGTGTGAGGGCAGGGGAAGGAAGTCGACCCAGGTATCCCATTCCCTACACTGAGGGATCGGAGCCGGGACATCCTAGAAAGAGTCCTCTGCCCGCCTGCCCCCGCCAAGAGGAAGGGAATCTACGGAAGGGGGCGGGGAGGAGGAGTGGTGGGGCTGCACCGCCCGGGATTTGCCTGGACTTGAAGACTCTCGACCAGAGCCCAAACCCGGGAGAGCCGCGAGAAGGCTTCCCTCTCATTGGCCAAGGAGTCCGAGGGAGCCAGGGAGGGCTCTGCAGCCCCAGGGGGTTGGAGGGGGGAGAGAGGGAGGGAGGGACGAAAGGAGGGGAGGCCCAAGGCTGCTAGTTGATGCAACCCTTGTCCTGGCTTACGCGCTCCACTCCCCCTCTCCGAGCCCGGGGGGCGCACAGACTTAGCTCGGGATAGCTTGAGGCTCGGACGCGGCTCCGGGCAGTGTCGTCGACCCGCGGCAGCTTACCTCTCCGGTCCCCGGGGCGCCTACGCCGCCGCGGGAGAACGGCAGATAGCCCTGCAGCTCCGCGCGACACTCGGTGTCCGCAACGATCATGGTGTGCACCAGCACCCACTCGCGGCTCGCCGACGATCAGAGCACGGGTGGGGGTCTCGGACGGTCGCACGCAGGAATCTGGGGCTGGGAGCTGCTGGAGGAGGTTCGAGAACCCCAGGGTGTCTCTCGGGGTTCCAGAACGCTCGGGATCCGGAGAACGGCCGCTGCTGTGCTGGACTCTTCTCCCAGTCTGGCTTCTGGAACAGTGAACGGCCTCGGGGGCCTGGGTTTGGCCAAGGCGCGGGGGTTCTCACGGCCTGAGGTGCCTCGGAAGTCCGCAGTTCCCAGCGCTGCTCAGGGACCCAGCACTCTTCAGCATCCCCTCCGCGGAACTGCCAGCGCTCGCTCCGGCTCTGACACCAGCAGCGCCGTTCAGCTAGCTGCGGTCCCGGGGGGAGGGCGGGGACACAAAAGCCCCGCGGCGCAGCCAATCAGATGCCTGTTTCCCGGGAAGGCGGGGGCAACACCTCCCTCTGGAGCTAACTGTTCCTCCAATCGGCATCGGGCAGCGCCCGGGAACTCTGGGAGCTGTAGTCGGCCTCCAACGAATGCTGCAAACTTTTGCAAGAGGGGTTAGTCAGATCACTGGCAATACCAGACGAGAGTGACAGCCAGCAGAGTCATTAGGGTTGCGTGATGAAACGGGACTTCACCGGGCTGGGCCAGAGAGCCAGATGTGAAATCTCTCTCAAATGAATTCTTCGGCTTTTCAGTTCCTGGAGCGACGGGTTAGGGTTGGGAGAGGTTTGGCTCGGTGGTATTCAGGGGTGCTAATTATAGAGTCCAATACCCGATATTTGGGGCCAAAGGACGCCACCCTCTTCCCCCAGACCTTGGGGAGGACTCCACCTCCAAATATACCAGACACAGGGAATCCACCTTATTTGTGGAGTCTCTAGAAAAGCCTTCATGCACTAAAATGTCATCGGCAACCTCATGTCTAATCTCAATCCCTATTGCTGCCATTTCCCCCCTCTGCTCTTTTGGTGTCTCCAGTCCTGTATTCCACACTTGCCACCCTTTCTCGAAACTTTGTAACAAGGTGTTCTGCTGGGTTTATTCTCACTTCTCCCTCTGGCCCCTCCTTCTCTGACTCCTCTTTATCTGCCCACTCCCTAAAACGTGGGTGCTCCCCTAGTTTCTGTTTTTATCACTCTTCTCTCCACACTCTTCTCTGATCTCATCCATTTCCTGGCTTTCAACTCTCCTTTTGCAAGGAAGTTGCCTCTATCAGCACCTTAGCACCTCAAGGCCAAATGCATCTCCTATTCACTTCCCAGTGTTTCTTCCTTCACTGTTTTCCTTTGGACCCTTCTCTTTATTTCAGTTTGAAAGTTCTTGTTTATTCTGGACTGGGAATCCTGGCAGGGGCCAGAGTGGACTAGTCCTCCAAGGTCCCCCTAGGCTTATGATTCCATGATGAGCCTTTGATTTGGTCTCTTGCTTCCAGCTTCTTGGGGGAAAGAAAATAATTTCACCTTCTCTTAAGTTCCCTAGGCACTTGGGTTGAGTCTCTCTTATCACTTTTCACACTCTAGCTTGTATTGTTAATTTTCTGTGTATATGGCTTATCTCACCTTTTAATTATAAGCTTCTAGAGGGCAGGGTCCACATTTTTACATCTTTTTCTTCTGTTCTATGCCACCTAGCACAATGTCCTGCCAATAGTATGCCTGGGGTCACTGAATCTTCCTATGAATTAAGTACTGTGTGGGCTGAGGAGGTAGCTCTGTGGTACTCTCTTACAAGCAAAAGGCCCTGGGTTCCATTCCCAGCAACACACACACAATCACTCTGTTATGTTAAATGTCCAGATCAAAAAGCCTCACTGGTATCTCATCAGCTACAAAATAAAGATCACCCTCCTAGACTGATATTAAGGTCTGCCAAAATATGCCTCACCTTGCTTTTTTGGTATTCTTACCTGCCACACCCATGCTCCCTGTTTGGCCTACAAACCTTTCTTTGCATACTTCTCTTTGCAAATCTCTGCCCATTGAAAGTGTATTCTGCATTCAATGCCTTCATTTCTGTTTGTGGCCTGAATGGAGCCTTTGTTCAAATGCCATTTCCTTGCTTCTTCAGCTCAGCTGAAAGTAATCCACCCACTCCTCAACACCTTCTTTGTACCCCTCTCTTTCTCTTTCTCTCTCTCTCTTTTTTTTTGGTGGTTGTGCTGGGGATCAAACCCGGAGCATCCTGTATGCTAGGCAAGCACTTCATCACTGAGCTAGATTTCCAGCCCATTTTTGAATTGACTCTATCAAAGTCAGTGATTTTGTGAAAGGAAAAGCAACAGGTACTGATATTCTAAACTGGATGATGTTTTGTGATCCAGTCTCCAAGGAAGGAAAGAGGAAGAGGAACATGCACTAATATTTACTGAGCTTCAGTAAAAGTCCAGGATACATCCATTGTTCCATGTAACTTCACCATCACTTCCTGAAGGTAGGCATTATGTCCCCATTTGACAGATGAGAAAACTGACCTCAACAGGTATGTTGGTTAAGGTCAGATAGTTTAATAATATGTTGAGTACGTATTCAAACTCAGGATGACTCTATAGCAGAAACTCCACCACGCTGGTGATGACAGAAGACTGTGAATATGTAAGCAGCAGGCTGGCACATGTAACTGATGCTTAAAGCAGATATATTGAGAGTGAGAAACATAACTGTCAAGTGTCCTATAATTGATGGACCAGAACATCCTCTTTTCCAGAGTCTCCATGAGAAGCTAAATTATCATCTGAAGATGGCCAGGGCAGCTGGGATCTGAGCAAAAAGAACTAGCAAGGGGCTGGGATTGTGGCACAGTGGTAGCGTGCTTGCCTAGCATGCGTGAGGCACTGGGTTCGATCCTCAGCACCACATAAAAATAAAATAAAGATATTCTGTCCACCTGCAACTAAAAAAATAAATAAATATTTAAAAAAAAAAAAAAAGAACTAGCGAAAAGATGAATCATTGAACTGGCTCTACTCAAAGCAAACCTGCTCCCTCCCTCCCTCCTTTATTCAGTAAATATTTATTGTCCATCTAGTGTGTACCTGGTGCTGTGCTGGGCTCTGGAAACACCTTCTTTCTACCCCTCTCTTTCTCTCCAGCAAATCTACCAGTTTGCTGGGGCATGGAGGGAGACTGGTGATACTGGAAGGGGCACATTCTTCCCCTCCCCCATGCCTTATATTTTTGGTTCAGTCAAGATCTCCTCCTCCTGTTGCCATACTCTCTCAACTCTTGCATCAGCTATGTTGAGGCCACTGATTGGTCAAAGCTATTTTTATTCCTCAACCACATTTCAGTCATGAAGACACGTCTAGATTAGATTTGAAATATTTTTGAGATTTCTTCAGCTTCAGATCCTCTCTCAGATTATGAACCTAATGGGATTCTCATCTCTTCTGTATTTAGTCTTCCCGAATTAATTTTCTCTCTTAATTCTGGCACTACTTTATTATAATGACCTTGTACTAGGACCATTCCAGGGGTTGTGATTTATCACCCCAGATGTCATTTTCTGAGTTCTTTCTATTGTTTCCCTTTCCCAGCTCCCAATCTCAGAACACAATTTCTGCCCAGGGGGAGCTTTCAGAAAAAGAAGCCCTACTCCAATGGGTTTGATAGAGCCAAAGGGGACACAACTGCCAAAGCTTATTCAAATATTCTTCAATTACTCATTCAGCAGGCACTGTGTGAGGTGCTGAGCTAGGTCCTTCCTACATGGAGAGGACTGGTCCTGAGCTGTCAAGCTGCACAACCAACACTGAAATTGTCCCTCAGAGTTGCACATTAGGAGGCAAGACAACCACAGACGCTTGGGAACAGAGCCAAACGACTCCTAAGGGCGCTTCTCAGGAGTCAGGCAACTCAAGTGTTCGTTTTCAGTCTTTTCGCCCAAACCGATTTTTTTCCCTCCCACCTCAGAGTCTGTTTCTTCCTCTGTAAAACAAAGGAACTGAAATGAGCTCCAATCTTTAGGAGCCACTGTGGAGAGAGCGGGTGTTGGGCAATGCTTTCTTCGATTGCATATTAAGGACGAAAACCTTCAAGTTTGGAAGAGCTCGATTCTCTTAATAAAGAAAATATGAAAACTAACCCACTGGATGCTTTAGGACAATTTGCTGAAAAGCTCGTTTAGTTTTGTCGGCGGAGCGAGCCCTCAGCGCCCCCTGCAGGCCGAATTCTGCTTCAGCTCAGCCAGAATAGACAAAAAAGGTGGCTTGAGGGGCTGCCCCAAACCGGTTTCAGTATAGGATTGTTAGGTCCAGTGTCACCGTCTCAAGTTCTAGAAAAGAAGCCAGGCAAGGGCTAAGGAAAGCTCGTGTGACTGCTGAAGAGTCTCCTGCCGCCAGCAAGGACCACTTCTTTTTTTTGGCACGTTAATGGGGAGGATTGAACCACTGAGCTACATCCCCAGAACTTTCCCTCCCCCTTTGGTCTCGCAAAGTTGCCAGGGCTGGCCTCAAACTTGCGATCCTCCGGCTTCAGCCTTCTGAACCCTTGGAATTATTACCACTATGCAGGGTTAAGGACCACTCTCCCAAAAGACAACAGCCTGAACACACTTCCCATTATTTGGCTTACTCCTCATCCTACAAGCAGGAAGCCTCAGGTCCAGAGAGAAGGAAGAATTGGCCTAAGGTCTCCCAGAAAGCCATATGCAGGGCTGGGAATGTAGCTCAGTGGTAGTCTACTTGCGTTGCATATACGAGGCCCTGAGTTCCATCTAAAGCACCGCAAAAAGGAAGAAAGTTGCCCGCAGAGTGGAGACTAGAATCTTGAGGTCCAGGGGCAACTATGCCTTAATAGGCTGCCGCACGAACCTCACGTTTCCGGAAAGAACAACTTGTCCCTTGCTTTGTTGTCCCTCCCCTCCCCCCAGCCGCCACTCCCAAAAGCTCTAAACATCTTATTCTCAGACGGCAACCATGAGGCCTGTTCCTGGCTCTGGCTACGGAATGTCCCACTTCTCCCTACCCCTCAAAAACTTCAAAATAGGGCTGGGGATGTGGCTCAGTGGTCGAGTACCCCTGAGTTCAATCGCTAGTACCAAAACAAAACCAAAACCAAAAACTTCTGTACCCCGCCCCCACCAAAGGCTGGATTTGAAAATCAAGGTATCAGAGTCTAAAGTTTCCCACTTCTAACCTGTTCTAGCTGTGTCCATCTGGGCAAGTCACTCCACCTCTCTGAACCTACTTCCTGTTGTGTCTAACAGGGCAATAAAGTTTCCCTCCACAGGGCTTTTGCAAGGATGAGAGCTAAGGTATGCCCCTTAGCAATGATGTGGATTTCAGTGCTCAGTAAGCCGTAGTTATTATTTATAATGTTGTTATTCTTAAAGTAACTCAGTGACTGGTAGTGGATATTCAAGATAACTATTAATATTTTAAAGTTTGGAGTATGGATCCTGGCATTTAGCAGGAGATGAATAAACTTCTGGCTTTTTGTTTTGTTTTGACTCAAGGATGCCCAGTAGCTTTTCAGTCCTGAAGTCTTCTGAGCAAAAGCTGCAGCACTTACTTTTTGCTCAGCAACAGGCTCCTATTACGTACACCGTGGCAGCCAATGAGGATGAAAGTGGGATGGATTTTTTCTAGCAGCCAATAGCAAGCCTCAGCGACGCGCAGGATAGGCCCGGGCAGGTTTCCAGGGTGTTTACCGAAGCGAATCCCAGTGGCTGTTTGAGAGGCGGGGAGTGTCTCCAGAGTCTCCAGGGTCTGCCTATCAACGGGACTGTGATTGGTTCAGACCGTGGTGACTCGACCCTCCCTCCGCCTTCCCTCGCCTCTGCAGGAAGCATCCAAGACTGCCCTTCAATTCAAGACTGGTTTGTTTTTTTGTTGTTGTTGTTCTAATTAGTTATACGTGACAGCAGAATGCATTCAACTTATTGTGCACAAACGGAGCACAACTTCTCATTTCTCTGGCTGGACACGATGCAGAGTCACACCATTCGTGCAATCATACATGCACATAGGGTGATACTGTCCGGCTCATTTCAAGACTGCTTTTTAATTTTTTTCTTCTTCTTTTAAATAAATATTTGGTTTTAGCTTTATATTTCCCGTCCAAGTCCTAAGTGACATAACTATTGCAGAAAACTTGAGAAATACAGAGAAGTGTAAAGATAAAAATGAACCCGAAATGTTGCCCATTTTTCCCCGTTTTTAAATGTTTTTTTTTTCTTTCAGGTTTTCTGCCCTTAGCTAGCATTTATTGCTGTTCATTGCTCTATTGTTGTAAATGTGTAGAACTGGCAGAACTGGCAAAATGCTCATCAAAGGGGTATGGTTAGAGTAATAAATGGATTGATTACACAAAGAAACAGAAGGTAGCTGTATATAGTCTGAAATAGAAAGTGTGCAGGATTTAGCGTTAGGTTAAAAGGGAAAAAAGTTGCACAACGATTCACATAGGATGATTCCATTGATGTATATGTGGTTACACAGAAGAAACAAGTCTGGAAAAATTGCAGATGTTAGTGGATTATCTTTGGAGCAGAGGGAAATGGAGAAGTCTCGAGACTATATACTTCTTAGTATTTAAATAAGATTATTACTTTGGGGAGTGTCAGTGATTAAACTAAGGGGTATTGGACCACTGAGCCACACCCCCAGCCTTTTTTGTGTGTTTTATTTAGAAATAGGGTAGGTCACACTGAGTTTTTTAATGCCTCGCTTTTGATGAGGCTAGCTTTGAACTCGTGATACTCCTGCCTCAGCTTCCCAAGCCACTGGGATTACAGGCTAACACCACTGCACTGGCTGATTATTATGTTTTTAATTTTTTTTTTTTTTTTTTTGTTCTGGGGATTGAACTCAGGGGTACTCGACCACTGAGCCATATCCCCAGCCCTATTTTGTGTTTTATGTAGAGACAGGGTCTCACTCACTGAGTTGCTTAGCACCTCACCATTGCTGAGGGTGGCTTTGAACTCGCGATTCTCCTGTCTCAGCCTCCCTAAGTGCTGGGATTACAGGCTTGAGCCACCACGCCCGGCTATGTTTTTAATTTTTAAAAAAGATCCTTTCTAAGCGGGCTAGGGGACTTCAAATATTTTTTAACAATATTTTTAAGTTGTAGGTGGACATAATACCTTTATTTCATTTATTTTTGTGTGGTGTCGAGGCTCCAACCCAGTGCCTCACACGTGTTAGGTGATTGCCTTTGCACTGAGCCACAACCCCAGTCCTATCAAATCTTATTTCTTTTTTTTTGGTACCGGGGATTGAACTCAGGGGCACTCAACCACTGAGCCACATCCCCAGCCCCATTTTGTGTTTTATGTAGAGACAAGGTCTCACTGAGTTGCTTAGCACCTCGCCATTGCTGAGGCTGGCTTTGAACTCGCGATTCTCCTGTCTCAGCCTCCCTAAGTGCTGGGATTACAGGCTTGAGCCACCGCGCCCGGC